>JAOTON010000736.1:0-447114 GCA_034440635.1 Lepas anatifera
AATAATTATCACCTTGAGTCCAAATAGTAGCCTATTCAGCTAAGCACGCTTCTTTTTGTATTCGTGTTCATTTCTGGCACAGATAAAGAGCTGGATCAAGATGTTAGCAGACCATGATGGCATGTGGATATGGGACATTACCTCTAGCTTGCATATGTACTACCCTTTATATGGGGACAAACATTACATTTAGCAAAAATATTAGGTAATGCAAACTGCTGGTGCTTTTAGCATTTCCAGCAGAAATAAGCTTGAAATCATTATTTAAACAAGAAGGGCCCTAAAACCACTTCAGTCTGGAATTGCACCAATGTGCCCACTTTTCCCTTTAACCCCTCTCCCGTCACCGCCAGGTCAGAGTCCGACCACACCATCCCCCCTCCCCCAGAAAAATCCGTGGCAACGCCCCTGTTTGACAGTCACTATTTCTTCAAGAGATGTAAGTAGATTGCTAAGATAGCAAGGATGCTGCGGACCTGCCCTGCTGTGAGATGACAACCTGTGGCGCGGATTTTTTAAAGTCACTGAGAGTGCCCAAATTAAAAGCATTACCGCAATATTAAAAGGGACCCTGATGAACATAATTGGTAGAGAGCGACGATGCCACACACCTACTCAGGGTTAAGCGTTGTTCGTGAATGCCATCGACCTCATCCCAGCTACCCGGTGTTCCTCCTTCCCTCCTCCGCCGCCGGCCCCAGCTGACGGAGACCCGTTTTTCTGCGTGGCCAGTGAACCCGTGACGTCACAGGGCTGGCACGCCGAGCTGACGTCACCGCGGGGCTGGCACAGGGCACCGGCCAGGTCCTGTGTCGGCCGCCTCCTCGGTGCAGTGGGGTCGCCACGCAGCACGGAAGGCCCAGTCAGAGGCTAATTGCCGAATAATTCGCCCCGCGCCGGCGACCGCCGTCCGCGCCGCCCGACACTAATGGGTTAGCAACAGCAGCTGCGTTTTTAAAGGGCTGTCTGTCTGGGTGGGCTGGGGTGCGCCTGGTCGTGTGAACCACCGGCGAATGTCTTGGGCCCGTTTTTGCAAGCACCATGGGGCGGCATGCTGATGACCTGTTTGTCGGCTCACACGAGCAATGGGCGGCAGGATCATTACGGAAAATATTGCAGAATAAACTATGACCAGGGAATAAGCTAGACAGACCATTCTACACCTTATCAACTTACGACCAGGGAAGCTTGATGTGATGTGACCAGAAAAGCTTGATGTGATATGCCCAGAGAGCTCGATGTGATGTTACCAGGGAAGCCTGATGTGATATGACCAGGGAAGCTTAATGTGACGAAATCTAGTATACCGCGGACGCATGCCTCCTTTTGTCTTCCAGTCTCCTGATGATAAAGCTCAACACGTAAAGGTTGCGTGAGATACAGTCGAGCTGAAATAAGTTACCAAATATTTGTACATACCACCCCGTGTTTTATCAGGCAAATGGCCTATTCTTTTGCAAAGTCACAGTTGAAACGTTCACTCGAGACTCCTAAGATTCTGTCACGTGACGCAAAGAAAATGTCTTTGCGTCACGTTAAAGTTGTACGCTGTCAGCTATCGAGTCTCGCAAGTCGCCGAGAAAAAAACAGATTGAATTCGGTACGAATTCCTGATAAGCGCCAGGTCGGCATCCGTCAGCCTTGCTCCTAGCTTGGTCACTGATTTGGAATAGTTCAGGACCTGCAACTGCAGACACAAGCCTTTTCGTTCGTAGTATAATCCGTGGGTCCGGGAATAATAGCTCTGAGTCCTCACCTTTGCAGCCTCCGCCGTCGACTGTTCTGACCGGATGTAGCGCTTCCGGCCGGATGTAGAATTTCCGGTGAGACCTGCCGGCATTTCAGCTCTCGAGCGAGGCCATGCTCACCAAAGAAAATTCCCATAAATTCCTAACTTGGCAGACAGTCTGCGACGTTGTCATGGAAACCTAGCGGACACCAGAAAATCCATCGTCGGAGGCGTGAAGGTACCTACTCTGAATGGGCGGATTTACGTAATACCGGAGTGTATGTATCGTGCTGGTGGTGACGTCGTGCGGTGATGACGACAATATGACGTCATCAGAGCGGACGTCCGCAGCTGCGCTCTCCGAAAAGCGCAATGGCTGTGGCTTAGGGGGATACGTCGGCCTGGTGATGGTGTGTGCCAGTATTCAGCCAAGTGGCGAAGTGTGTGGGTGTCGCCTACAGGATAGAGGTGATTTTCCCGTTAGGTGACTAACTGCACCCTCACAGGTGTGTAGTATTCATACAGATGTTTGTGATTTCGATCAAGCCCGATGAATAAGACTCAAGGCTCGTATAGTTTTTCAGAAGTGAAAAAAACGTAAGATCGCAGCAATTTTCTGTGTCCATTTTTGTGTAATGTTCTGGTCCTTCGGTAGCCATACTGCAACATAAAGCGAAACTGCAGCAACTTGAATGTGGCTGCATTTAACACGTGCGTGCCTCTGTTGCAGCGACATCCTGGCGCCAGTCATTCAAGCAGCGGGTGACGCCACATCCCTGAACCACATCCGTGACGTCATCGGTGACGAACGGGACCATCTGACGTCGCTCAAGCCTCGCTCTCCGCTCTCTTCCGATGACGGCGGTATTGGTGACGTCGGAGCGTCGACGTCGATGCCGCCCAGCCAGCCGGCGTGGCCGCCAGTCCGGGTCTTCCCCGTCCTCTCGTTCCGGCGGCGCAGCCATGGAGACGAAGGTGGAGTTGTGGGCATCGGCAGCCAGCCACGTGCGGAAGACTGGTCAGAGACGGAACGGCGGAGAACCTGCTCTGGGGAGAGGCCGGGAAAACGGCGACGAGGAGAGAGGACTGGACGGTCAGCTGGTGCTCAAGAGAAAATCACACAGTATTTTAGGAAACACGTCAAACACATATCACCGCATGTTTTTCATTCTGTGCAGAAGTCTGAGGACGTGATGAAGCCGGTTGTACCGTCGGGAGATGGCGGGTATGTGCAAGCTGCCGCGCCAGGAGATGAAGCAGAGGTGGTCTCACCATTCACTCATCCGGAGAGGGTCACAACTCTCCACCGGGCTCCAAGTGAGGCGAGCAGTGTCGACTCAGGACTGGGCTCCCTCAGTACTCCAGGTACACCCTGTACCCCTGGCGAGGCTCTCAGTGCCCCAGGCACTCCTCGTGAAACCGCCAGTGAAGCACCCACTGAAACATTTCAGGCGACGGCACCAGTGTTGCGTTTTCCAGCCTGTCGACCAGTACCCTCGGCCTTGACGTGCTGTCAGTGGCTGGACTGCGGCGACCGACTGAGCTCGCCCACCAAACTGCTGGACCACCTGCAGTCGCAGCACATCGCGCCTCAGAGGGAGGCCGGGCGGCGGTGCCTGTGGCAGGGCTGTAAGGTGTACAACAGGCCCGGCTCGGCTGCCTGGTTGGAGCGACACGTGCTGAGCCACGCCGGCCGGAAGCCATACCGGTGCATAGTCGACGGCTGTTCCCATCGCTTCTCTTCTCAGGTGAGAGCGCGGCCGCGGTCTCGCGCGAGGCTAGAGATGGTGGATTGTAGTTATTCTTACTACCACCCCATGATTTTGTGTGGGAAACTGCCAGGTCGCGTAAAATGGAGGCTTTCGCAAATACTACAACCACTATGGAGAGCATGAACAATTACTTCTAGCTATTGAGAAAATAAAAAGGGTCTGATCTTACGTTTAAGAAGACTGAAGTCCCTTTCCGTGCACCTTAGCCCAATTAGTTTGTTCCTCTTCACACCAGCTATTTTTGGTTCACCAGCAATCCTTTAAAAGAGGTTTCTGAGGATATTACCTAAACCCTGTTCCAGCTGTCAGCACAGTTTTGTCAGCACCAATCAGCGGGCTGCGTTGCGCCTACGTCACAGGATTGTAGCCTCTCCCCGGGAACTAGTTCTAGAGGTTTTACGGGCTGATGGCCTGCTGTTTGCGCTGATGAAAAATAGTAAGTGCGCGAAGTGGCAGCCTAATATTTGTAATGGTATAAAGGATTAAGTTCCCTTTGCTTAGCACAAACAAGAGGCGATTATGGTACTGATGCTACTTTTCTGGAGGAGAGGTTAGAGGTCCTGCTGACAAAACTGTGCTGACAGCTGGAACAGGGCTCTAGTCTTTGTTCTTTTCGTATGTATGTTTGGCTACCGAACACCAACAGAATGTGCACATCCTAAAACCAGGAGGGAAAGTTTATAACCATGAACGTGACAACGCCGGGTCATTTGAGCAGTACATTGGAGCCGGCGTTAACTGCGCTGAAAGTGAGCACCGAGCTCTTTTTTTAAAACGTCGGAAGTGAATCTCACGTAGCGACTCCTCGCCGATGAATTCAGTCCTCTCTGTCTGAGGGTCTGAGGTGAACTGCCGCAGGTGGCCGCGGTAACCGTTAAACTGTGCGGCGGTTCGGTCTCGCCGCGCGGCGTCTGGTCTGCGCCGCAGCTGTCTCGCCGGCGCGGCAGCCCCGTCTGCGCTGCGTGGCCAGACAGAGATTGGCGGCCGGATCGGCACGTGCCTCCGAGCCGGCTGAGCCACGTGGAGTGTCGGCAGCGCTCGGCTGAGCGGCACCAGTGAGCTCGGTAGCGGCGCCGCTGCAACTGCCATTGGATAGGTGCGGCGCCGTGAATGACGGTGGAGAGCCGGGCCACCACGTCACCAATGACTCGTCTGTGGAGGGGAGTTGAGTGCTGTGTGTGAGCACCCTTGCTGTGGCGACTGAGTCAGGCGAACCTCCGCTGGTCTGTGGCTAACTTCCGGTTGATGAGCTAGTTGGCCGGCGAACAAGGCGGCAGTCACGGACTAGTGAAATAAGCTTCCGGTGCCGCAGGGAGGCGCTTGGGGCCTTCTCGGGGGTAAACTGAGTCAGATCACCGCGCGGCCCTGCCACGGCGATGAGTCGTACCGGCTGTGTTGCAACCACACTCTTGATTCATAAAACAACACTGCAGCCTTTGCTGTGGGGCGGCCGAGGCTGGCGAAGCGAACGGAAGCAACAGCGTCCAATCATCGGCCTCTTTATCGTTTCGTCACCGAATACATGCGTCACAAGGGGGTCAGTGGGTTTGACAGCAGCAATCTTCTGCCAACCCAGAACCTGTTTTACGGCTTCAGAGTAGGCAGCCTCTTTGTTGCTGGTTATAAATGCAACAGCTTTGTCTTGGTCTCCTCTCAGTTTGCCTTTGTGTCGGGCCGAACAAGGACAGTAACAAGGCACGTGCCACTAGTTAAACAAAGTCCGGTGTTTCCGAGGCTTAATTACATACACCTGGCTTTCAAGCATGACTGGTGGTGTCCCTGCTCGCGAAGCTAGCGGTGTGGCGGTGATGTCGGCAGACGGCTTTGGAGCGCCACGTGAATGGACACTTCGCACCTGCCACGCCGGCCAAGCGTCCCGACTGCTTCAGCAAGCTCTCTTCCCGGCGCACCGGCCGACGCAGCGCTCCGGACGATCACCCCTTCTCCGGTAAGATGCCCGTGCACGTGATGGGTTCAGTGCACGGTTGAACAAAACGGGTTTTTGGTAAAAACACGGATACCTAATGGGTTTTTCGTGGGTGTTATCCACTTTTTGTGGGTAAAATGGGTATTCGTGACATCTTTATTTATGTATATTTCTAATGTATTTAATTAAATGTAGGTAATGATACTATAAGTGATTTGAATCGCACCACTGCTCTTCAGGCTTTGCATCAGGAAGGAGAGCTTATATGCTTACATGTTCTTAGTGTGTGACCTTTGGGGGCAAAATTCGCCCCTCCTAGAGTTCCCTGAATAAGGCAAAAATACAGAATAAGAGTTTGTTACCCCCATCGATTTCACTTGTTTTGCCCCATTTTTTAGGTCATGTCAGGTCAAGGAGATATTCCTCAGGTCACGTGAGATCAAGGAGATATCCAATATCATGCGACCCGACGTCAGATCCCAAAATTACGACTCGAAGTGGCATAGAAGGATCACCTGGGAACCGATCACTTCTGAACTTTCCTTATGTGATGAGGTCACTAGAGTCTAGAAATCTGCTATCTCAAAATTGTCATGCCATTGTCCTAAGGTACGACCAATATTTTGGTCACCTTATTACCTACAAGCTATCGTCTCTTTTTCTGTAAAAACAGGATAGATCAAGTTGAAAGTTTTCATACCATGTATTATTAGCACCATTGTAGATTAGAGTTTTAGGCACCTTTTTACCGTCAAGTTAAGAATACATACAATTTATATACTTTTTAGCACATTGAAAATAAAGCGTAAAACACCCGGTGTGGGATTTATGGAGGAAAAGGGAGAAGCACGAGAATCCCCGGGTAGTGTAAATCCTAGTTCAGCATGGTCCCGTAACATGGCAGTCTCCGTGTTCGATGACCACTTTGAAATACCAATTAGCCAAGTTGATAGATGCCTAACCTAGCCCTCTTCGCCTAAAGGTAGCAAATATAGAAAGGTGGAGAACGTTCCGTATTCCACTACGATTTTTAAAATCCCAGAAGCCGGGACGCCGAAAGATAACCATTTTCGGGTAAACCCGACTGTGGCCGGTCAGACTCACCGGGTAGCTTCCTCTCAGTCGTAATTCCATCACGGAAAAAAGTGCAAAATCTCGGCTCCAGCGGACCGGTTTGTGGTTGAAGAGGGATAGCGGTGACATCGCTCTCAAACTTCAATGTCAAGCTTCTCATAATCGTTTGACAAAAAACAAAATCGTGTTTTGGGATAGTAATGACTGAAGCAACTACTGGTGCATATGTCTGGAATGAATAGCGGCGCACCCATGCTGGGATGACGTCATCACGGGGTGTAACCGGTCCTGTATGTTTCCAGCTCGGATTGTTGACTTTTGCGATGCCAGCGTGATGGAGAGGCTGAGGTTCCAGCTGGTGGCAGCCGAAGGTGCGCTGAGCAGACTGGCACCGGTCGCCGGCCGCGCACTGCAGCTCACTGCGCAGGTCCGTACCCTCACCGCACAGGTCCGTACCCTCGCCGTACAGGTCCGTAATCTCCCGGTACAGGTTCGTACCCTCCCCGTAAATGTCCGTAATCTCCCCGTACAGGTCCGTACCCTCCTCGTACAGGTCCGTACTCTCCCCGTAAATGTCCGTAATCTCCCCGTACAGGTCCGTACCCTCCTCGTACAGGTCCGTACCCTCCCCATAAATGTCCGTAATCTCCCCGTACAGGTCCGTACCCTCCCCGTACAGGTCCGTACCTTCCCCGTACATGTCCGTTATCTCCTCGTACAGCTCCGTACCCTCCCCGCACAAGTCCATACCTTCCCCTACAGGTCCGTACTTTCCCCACACAGGTCCGTACCTCCCACAGGTCGATATATTGCCTGCACACGTCCGTACTCTCCCTTGTGGAATTAGACGTGATCAAACCGAGGGATAATCGTCGATTGCTTATGGAGGTGGCGGGGTGGGGGATTGGGGCGCTGTATCGCGTGGACGCCAATACTTTCTACCTGAGGAGATGGCAAGTAGCATGAGAGGCGGGCGCCAAACGGCTTCAAGGGGCGCTCAGACCCAGTGTGAGGATGCCGAATGCTCGAGCCCAGGAGGGAGCCCTCTAATCACCTCCCCTGGGTCGGTTTGTGGATGAGGGAGCTGCCAGAGATATATGTGAAGTTCTAGGTGTATAATTTCCTGTTCATTAGCAGGTGCTTATCTTGGGCTCACCAGCCTTGCCGTCTTTTACAGGTGATTGCACGGAGATTGAGCTGCGACAAAGGCCCCGAGCTGCTCGTCCAATGGCTTCCCCTGACGTGTGAGTGCAGTAGATTATTCTTCCCGAACTTGGAGCCAACTTTGGTGATGCGACAAAGTTTCCGTGACATGGAGATTGAATTATTAGAATGGAGGGAATTGCATCCTACTGTGAGCGTAGAACACTTAATTTGTATTATTTTTCCGAGGAATATAGATATGTTTACACCTTTGGAAATAAGAAATCCCCATGAAGTTTAAGCAGTTTTAACATTTCAGAAATTATTATTTCATCACTCTAATAAAAACACAATGTTATATCAGTCTTGGTGCTTTGGCCCTGACCGGTCATGTCTGCTTCCAGAGTCGACAATGAGTGGGTACAAGAGCGCCTGTTCCAGCCGACGCGGCACGTGCCTTACAGTCAGCTACCGCTGCAGGTGGCGGCACGCGTGGCTAACGCCGTGGGTCACCCGCCGCCGCGGCGCTACGGCCGCAAGACACGGCCCCCGTGACCTCACTGGTTCCTCAGCCGGGTGCAGTGACGTCACTGGGGCTGGTGCCGGGTCCAGCAGGTGCGGCCGCAGCTCCTACCTTCACTCAGGGCAGCTCTGGGATGTGTCGTAGCTCATTCACCAGTACAAACTACGTGCAGCAACGCCCTTCAACTTAGGCTCCATTAGTGTTCTGCGTAGTGTTAGGTATAATTATATGTAACGGTATTACGGGTACTTTTTATTTGCATTGTCTGTATGTTTGTGTGAAATGCGTTTTTGAAAGTGTTTGGGACATGAACATGTCGGGATGGGGTATAGCATATAAGCGCGCGCGACGAACGGGGGCGCCCCGCCAGTGTCGGCAGTTCCGCTGTCCGCTCTGGTGGCGCCACCTAGTAAGGCGTTAGACAGACGACCAGCGACACCACTGCCAGCAGTCCTCTGGATGGGCTCCGGCTCGATACTTATCTGAGGCTAGACTGTTGTTGTTTTTTCTCATTTTTGTACATATTGTCGGGTGCGTCTGGATGTTGCAGGTGTGTAGGTTAATTTGTATGGTGTATTGGGAGAGCCATCAGGCTGGTTGCGAATTGGTAGTACAATGTCACCATTGACGGCATTACGTAGGATGCTGTAGTGCCATGCTTGGCTGCGTATGTGCGTGTGTCTTCTTGGCGTGCTTGCACTTTGCGTGTAATTTTACTTGTGCATTTGCGCGTGTATTGGTGTGTTTGTCTGCATGTGGTAGTACGTTATTGAAAGTGCTGGTGATCTCTAGCATCCATGCGTTGCCCCACCCACCCCCTCCCCCAACATGCTATCGCTCAACCCCTTCTCAGCTCTGATACTCATTTTCCAGTTGATCTCGGGGTCACTCTCATGTTCTCCCATGCCATTAGGATTGTTTCGGTGAAAAGGTGAGCTCAGCAACAGAGGGCTGTTTATTTCTCTTTCATGTCCAAAGGTTTTCTACTGGTCATTTTTCCGCTGTGAAGTCGATCCGATTCGTATCCAAATGGAAGCGCTCTGACGCTCCCAAATGGGGGAATTACGTCCCTGAACAGAGGATAATGATAAATATACAAGTCTCAAAAAGTGACCTAATATAAACAATATGAAATGCTTCCTTTCTTGGAGATAAATACGTGAAAATATGGCTTCGAGTTGTGAACAGAATATCCTGTAAAGAGCACGTGTTGCAATTATTTTGATTTAATATCACTCTGTGATTTTACCGAGAGAGTTCAGCCAACCGGGCGTCCAGCGTCGTTCTCGACGTTAAAATGTACCAAACAAACCCTTGCGGTGATTAGTACCCGCGCATTTTTGGTAAATGAGCTCTTGTTTACCGCAGCGCTGGTATTGTTGGGGGAAACAGCTCCTTTTGCATTAAAACGTGGAATTGGGGCCTTGTGACCGCTTGGAAAGTTGGTAGATGACTGTATTTGATTGACAATATAGTTAAAATGAAAATAGAAACCAGCATGTCACTGCCCATTGTATAAGTAGCTAATCTTAAAGTGTTCCTCGCTGTCATGTGACTCATTGGATCAGGAGGACAACCGGCCGTATCACTGCCAGTAGTGTTAAGCTTGGGTCCCTGGCGTTTTGTTCTTCTGTCGGTCCCGGGCAGACAACTGTGACTGTTTCTGTCGAATTATACTGATGGGTGCCGCTCTCTCCTTATTGATGAGAAACATCCCAAGCATTGTTTTCATTTGCAATATGGCATCCCAGTGAAGTGGCAGTCTTGGATATGGTGGAACTCAGAGGTTTCAAGTGTTGTATGTGAAATCTCATGATTTCGGCATTCTTGGCGCCACGATATTGCTTGCGATTTGTCCATAATCCAATGAGTGGCGTTGGATGTCTTGCGAAGGTGCACGCAGCATGCTCTGATGGTAGGTAAATGCATTATAATTGGTGAATGTTGAAGCGATCAAATCACTCGTAGGACAGATCACAAAATCATTCCAGTCAACAAAAGACTGCAAAGCAGTAAAGTAGCAACAGTGTACTGCTGTGTCCTGAAGACAGCGCGCGTCTATGAATCACAGACTTGGGAGCACACTCTACTCAGGTGCCTCCCCCTCCCCCAAAAAAAAAATCTCGAAAACTTTGATCGGAATTTTTCTGCCAAATAGGTCAAAGAAGGCCAAATATAAGAAATATAAAAGAGATAGCTTTTGCTGTCAGACATGGTAATAATCTCCTGTCGGAATTCAGATAATGATAAAACTGCAAACATGTTATAGAACACGGTTGAAGAAAGCAATCTACCGTAAACATTCATGTCGTATTATATTAATTGACTTATCAGCGAAATATAAAAGAAATACAAATAAACTTCTCCTGCTGTCTCTACGATCTATTTTAGCGTGTTAATGCGACATGATGGGGATATCCTAAAGACTAACATTGTAACTTGGAAAATCATTCATAATTGGCAGCTTGTCATTATAAGCTCGAATTAGCTTTAGAGGGGTCACATATCAAAGAACGCATTTGTTGGGTCCTAGGTTTTGCGCTGTATTATTTCATAGTCCAATAATGTATTTTGATTCTGTCACGTTAGGATTTCACGCTATACGAGGGAAAAACGGAGATGCAGTTTTCCAACATCGGTATTGAAGTTGACCCGGGAATTTTACTCGGAGCTTGAAATGTTTCCGACTGAGCTAGAAACAATGGAAATAAGCTATCGGTGGAGACAATGTAAGCAGCGTCAGCTATGTGCCCGTAAACTCAACATGTGTAATGTGTATTTTCCCAGGGTTTGAATTCCCTACTCCCTAATCAACGCAAAATGTGTTTCACTGGATTTTAGCCTTTGATTTCCATCACTCTGGACGATGAAAAACTCCCTGATTTATTTGTTTGCTTGCTTCCGGGATAGAAGGCTTTATTTTATATATTTGGTGTGTAAATCAAGGCTGGGTTTTCGTTTTGTGTCAGTTTTTTCCTTGTTCTGAGCTCCAGCAGCGCTGTTCCGCATCCTCGAAATGGTGTATTTGAAAAGGGCGTGAATGGTTGACTCGATAGATGAAACCGACTGTACACAAAATAATCATTGGTAAATTTATTACTTTCTTAATATGGTTTGTGAATGTTTGTTTTCTACTTGAAATACAATGATATGCTCATCAAATGTTTTCTTATTCTATGCCACCCCGAAAAATCTCCTCGTTGAAAGCTATCACAATCTGTGGCTGTCTCCGGGGGCACCGCGGGAAGGTGAAAGGACGGAAGGAGCAGGACTTGTCTCCCGCGGAAAACTGTGGGCTTCTCTGTTTCTTTTTACGACACGCTCTGCATTAGAAATTGTGATTTGGTGTAGTAGACTGAATATTTTTAAATAGGTCAAATGGGTGGGGCACTTTAGGACGCCCTCCACTGCGCATGTTAATAGCTGTAGGGTGGTCCACGATACCCTCGCATAGTTGGCAGAGCTAGTTCACTAGGCAATAATTTTCTTCTCAGGAAATATCTACCCCTCACCTCAGCCCAGAGGGCCAGTAGGACCTCGCCCCGTGATCGTAACGTTCAGGAGGCTGCGTCATAGCCCAAGGGCGTGATCGTCCTACGGTGACGGATTCAAGGGGGCCAGGGGGCCCCCTTAGCTCCAAAGCGCCTCAGCGTAGCTTAGCTCATATCGGGCGCCGAAGGCGCCCGATATGAGCGGCGCGCTTGTACCCATTTTGTGCGTCAAGGTGGTAGATACCACTTATTCCACTTGAATTAACACACATTCCTTAAAACCATGGCAAAGCTCCCCTGCCCAAACACTAGACGCCTTTACTGGTCTTTTGCGCCCCATTAAAATGTTGAATATGAAATTTAGAAAGCTAACGAAAGCACCCCGGCAAAGAAACGGCGCCACTGGATAGACAGATTGCACCATGGAGGAATTAAAGCGCCCCTGGGTAGTCTAGGCGCCTCCTGGATGAAGCGCCCTACGAATATCATATGCGCCCTTGGTTAGGACAGGCGCCCCTGGGCAGCAAACGCAAATCTTGGTAACATAGGTGCCCTGGACAGCATAGGTGCCCCTTAGATAGAAATAGGCGCTTTAGGAAAATAAAATGCACCCCTTGGGTATAAAAAGACACCCTTTGATGCCTTGGCGTCCGCTGGAAAAACACCCTATGGATGTCATATGCACCCTTGAATATCAAAGGCGCCCCTGGACAGCAAAGACAAACCTGGATAACACAAGTGCTTTGGACAGCAAAGGCGCCCCTAGAAATGCACCCCTTCGATAGAAAAGGCGCCTTTGGATAGCCTAGGCGCCCCATGGATAAACTAAGTGCCCGAGAAGGAAAACGAGCGCCCCACTGGGAAGTACAGGCTCCCCCTGTATAGCATAGATGTCCCTTATCCATCTTCAGCTGCCCTGGATTGGAGCAGCGCCCCTCAAGAGCAAAGGCGCCCCTGGATAAAAAGGTGTCTCCGTATATCAAAGGCGCTCCTAGATTATATATACGCCCCTTAGATAGAAATAGGCACTTCAGGAAAGTAAAAGGCGGCCCTTGGTTAGGACGGTGCCCTTGGACAGCATAGGCGCCCCTTGGATAAGCGCCCTACCGATATCATATGCGCCCTTGGATAGCAAAGGCGCTCCTGGACAGCAAAGGTAACCCTTCTTGAAATAGATGATCTGGACAGCATAGGCGCCCATGGATAAACTAGGCGCCTGAGAAAGAAAACAAGCGCCTCACCCGAGAGTACAAGCGCCCCCCAGGATATCATAGGTGTCCATTTCCATCTTCAGCTGTCCTACTATCCATGGTTTGGCACAACTATCCGACAGTCAGGCGCTCTGTTACAGTGCTCGAGCGCTCAATTTGAGCATGGACCGCCTTTAACCACATTTCATAAACCTCTAACTGAAGGCTTAGTGCTCCATCGCTGCAACCGGGTGCCTTTTTCAGTATGTGCGCCCCACTTCCGAGAACACTGCCCTCACTAACCAGCAGTTCTCCCCGCTCAGCAGATGAGCGCCTGTTCCTGATAACTGGGCACCTTATTTCAGTGTGTGAGCGCCTTATTTCATTATTTTTATTCTCCATCTATTTTAGGCTCCTCCTGGATTGCAGAGGCGCCCCCTCAAGTGCAAAGGTGCCCCTGGATAGAAGTGTGCCCCAGGTTTGCAAAGGCGCTCCAAGGTAGCATATGCGCCCCTTAGATGGAAATAGGCACTGCAGGAAAGTAAAAGACACCCTTTGGGTAGCAAAGGCGCCCCTGAACAGCGAGGGCAGCCCTAGGTAACAAAGGTGCTCTGGACAGCCTAGGCGCCCTTGGATAAACTAAAGCCCGGAAAAGAAAAAATAGTGCCTCACCAGAGCCAAAAGGCACCCCAGGATAACATAGGGTTATGTATTTAATAATGTCTGTGATTGCAAAATACACCTAGACAGCATATGCGCCCCTGGATAGAAAGACACCCCTGGGAAGTAAAGGCGCCCCCGAATAAGGCGCCCCTGGAAAGCAATAGAGCGCCCCTCCGGAGAAAAAGCTGCCTCCTAAATAACCTAGGCACCGCCCCCAAAATATCAGATTTCCGTGGACAGAACAGGTTGCCTTGAATAAAACAGCGGCCCTGGATAGTAAATGCGCCCTTTGATAGCATAAGCGTTCCCTAGCAACAATATGGGCGCTACATGAGCTCAAGGTTCACGCGCACCTAAGCCCAATAATCGAGCAATCGATCAATGCAAAAACACTCCTTAAAGCACGGGCGCCAAATTTCCTAATAAGTAAAGACGCCTCTGAGTAGCAAAGGCGACCCTCGATAGTAGTGTAGGTATTCCTGAATAACAGCAGCATCCCTTGATAAGAATAGCCCCAAGATGGCACAGGTACAGTGCTGATAGGAAAAGCGCCCCTGAATATTAAAGGCACCCTCTGAAAAGTGTCAATGGAGAGCATAAGGGCACCCTATGGATAGCAAATTGCCGCCCCCTGGGTAGCCTAAGCGCCCCTTGCATAGGTAGGCGCCACTGGGTAGTATAGGTTACCTTGAATAAAAATACGCCCCTCAATACCAAGGTGCACCTGGATAAGAAAGAGCGCCTCTTGGGCACTGGGTATCAAAGGCACCTCCGGAACAGCAAAGACGTCCCTAGATAGCTAGGTTGCGTCCATTGGGGAGCAAAGGCGCCCCTGGGTGGCACAGGTGCCTCATCGAAGCAAAGGCCCCTCCAGAGAAAATAGGTGTCCCTGATGAGCACAGGTACTCCTGGACAGCCCCTAAATGACGTTGCATAAAGTCGCGACACCTATTACAACGTATGCGGTTACATCATAGTAAGGGTTATTCAGTGTTTAGATCAAGGTCACAGGTCAATTTCAAAGGTCACTGGCCTTGATGATCAAGGTTTGATCAAAGGTCATTGGTAAGGTTGGGAACAGCGCTAGTTATGGCGTACATTAACACGCGCATTGACGGGGCGGGTACCCGCCCCCCTCGGGTTTTTCGGAGATAGCAGAAAAACGGCGGCGCGTAGCGCCGCCGTACTTGGCATACCTTTTCCCTCATCATTTTTACAACTTCTGTGAAAATTTTAAGGTTAGGTCATCTCAGGTCAGGTCACCAGTACAGGTCAAGTGACCCGACCTCAAAAAAGTTTAAGATAGCATAAGTCGGAGCAGGGTGAACTTATCCGATTGAAACTCATATCACATAATGGCCCCACCGAGTTCTCTAAAATATGTTCCGGTATTTTTGATATCGATGACCTAAGGTCAGGTACGAGGCATGACCTCTCCATTGGAAATACATGGGAAAAATGGTTTTTACGGAATAACTCAGTAACGGATGGTGATAGAGCATTTATTTTAGCTGCATTAGACTCGCCTGGGCTTTGCGGTTCTAATGATATGCATTTTATATAATTTGACCCTGACCTGACCTCAGGTCAGGTCAAATCCTTGATTTGACCTAGCAAGGTCAAATTATATATCATTCGATTCGGCTTGCTAAGAGGATTCATATAGTTCAAGTCGTTTTGCTCTATCTTTACTTGTTCAGATTTAATGGCCGAAAAACTGAATTTACATGTTATCCCTATGACGGGCATGTTTTGACCTCTCGTGACCTTAAATGTGACCTGACAAAAAAATGGTTCAAATGTTTTCGATGGAGAAGTGGATGGGCAGCCCAACGCCGTTTACCGTTTTTCGCTACCTACCGTGGTTCTCGAGATCTTAGGGGGGCGGGTACCCGCCCCCCGTCAATGCGAAGGTGGCTCAGACCCCCGTCAATGCGCGTGTTAAGCATAATATGTTGGGTTGTGACGTAATAGGTCAATGAGCTTGAAGGACGTTGACCCTAAAATTTCAGAGACATTGTTTAGGGCCTTCCCTTTTGGCCTCAGCCCTGTTCTAGAGTATTCGAACCCCGTTCCCGCATAATCACGGCATTTCCCGATATGTCTTCAATACGGCCAGATTTTGACCTTTATGACCCCGTTTGACGGTGAAGATATTGAGGTAGATCAGTGAAACTTTGATATCATGTGGGTCGTTAACGCCTACACAAACACCGAGCGCGCGTTTTCTACCCATCTTTGTTTCCGCGATCTCAGCGGGGAGGGGGCACTTTCGGGCCCTCTCCAACGTGCGTTGACGCCGGACCCCTCTCCACCGAGTATGCTCAGTAGGTTTTGAGACTTATATTAACCCTCGGCCCGTTGGGGGGGTGCTTGAACACTCCCTCGGGGTCTTCTGGTAGCACGAAAAAACGTCGGCGCGAAGCGACACAGTAGGACTTGTCACACCTTATCGTTGATCAATTCCGCAACTTTCCCTCAAATTTTAAGGTTGTGTCATCTAAGGTCAGGTCACCAGTGCAGGTCAAGTGACCTTACCTCCAAAATTGTTTAAGTCGGCATAAGTAAGAAAAGGGTGAATTCATCGAATTCAAAGTTCAAAGGAAATGATGATAGAGGCTTCATTTTGATACTGATACGTTTTGATCGTCATTACAAGTCGATAAATATGCATATTGAATAGTATTAGTCCGCATGTATCCCTGTGTTTTTGGGGAAAATGATTAAAGTTGTGCTGCTATTGGGCTTGTAAAAAGGCATGTTGTAAGCTTTGTCTCGGGGGAGGGACCCTACCCAGGGGGACTCTACCGAGTGCGGTAGAGAAGGTCGGCCGTCTTAATCGTCGCTCCGTGTTTCTTGCTTTAAAGGGAGATACGCGAAAAAATTTTATTGGCTATATGAAAAGGTTACAAAAAGTTGTTTCAGAAGTCCCATTCTCATTTTTGCGAATTCGGCCTGCAAATGCCTTAAAATCGCTCTCAAAGTCAACATTTCTAGACGACTTTACCGGTACACCTCATATCGATGTGTATGACGTACACACGGCTAAGGCTATCAATTTCTCTAAGAATTAGGTCATATCTATCCTAAATAGTGATGTAGAACTTTGGACTTCTACAGAAAAAAATAACTTTAGAAAAGCAACATTCCAAAACTCTTTTGAAACAGAAATATAGGGCTTAAAAGAAATCACAATTAACCAATCAGAAGCCTAGGAATTCTCAAACCGGGGTCACGTGACCTATCTGACGCATAAATTTTGTCATCCTGGGGCTGAAGCAGAAAATGACTCAAGACCCGCGGTACGAAACCGCTTAAGACTTGAGTAATTATGTTTTTTCCGTTTCTAGGGCAAACAAATTCATTTTGTAATTTTAAAAGCTTTTTAAAATTAATTCAAATACAAATACAGGAGAACAGACATTTGTATTATAAAAAAACATTACTTTCCACCTTTAAATAGTTTTCGAAAAGTAAGTGATGGGTATGGGCATGGGTAAGTGATGGGCATTTTATTGAAACTGTTAACCTATTTCGATAATAAGTGAGTGGTCTCCCAAAATTTTGCCGAAGATACAAAAATAATTGATAGTTTCGTTATCAGGATTTTTCAAATAGCAGGAAACCACAATAATAATTTTTTCGCGTATCTCCTTTAAACTCTTGGAAATATGACCCGTCTTGTGATAAAATGTGATTATATTTTTTCAATCTTGTTTATAGGTACTGATCACCTATGTATATATCTTAGTGTTTTTATAAAGCTGTGTTAAGTTATTATGTATGTGTGAATTATTTTGCTATTTGACTGTTAGGAATCTAGCCTGGCTCGGTGGGTGTGGGCTGCTGGGCCGACTAGCGGCAGTACGAGGTGGCAGCTGAGGGAGCCCCGCGGAGGCTATATAAGCCGCGGACAGGTTAGAACGGGGCTCTCTCCTGCCCGTCGCTCCGTGGAGGTGGGTCGCGCTGTGCGCGTTACCGTGCGTGTGGGTGCGTGTGGGTGTGTGTGTGGGTGTGTTGTTGTGTGAATGGTGGAAGGGTGGTGTTTCATGGACAGTATTGTTATATTTTCGGATAGCCAAATCATACTTTCTTTGCCCGTGAGCATGCGTCTCCGGAATATAAATGCCATTGGAATTCGTTGTTTCGTGATCAAGTATAATGAAAATATAAGGGCTCTATCTGTGCGACACTGTTTGGAAAGGTTAAATGAGAATCAGCAAAAGGATACGTGCCTAACAGGTTCATCCCCGATCCGGCTCTGAGGGGAGTTTCTTAGAGGTCGATAACGTTAATTGGGGGTGGGGTCATTTATTTAGCAATCATGATGCTGATTCAATCCAAGCCCAAATGGGAGCCACCTGAGTGCCTGACGGGGATGAAGGGGCAGGGGAGAGACATCATTTCACACAGAACTGTGCCTAAACGTGGTCCAGGGCCGTCTAACAGCTTTGGCGTGTGTCAGACGTTGCAAAGAAGGGGACCGTGATCACCTCTTGTCTGTTGCGGGGACCGGTTGTGGGTCTGACGAGACCTCTAATCCCCTTGCGCCTCGGGGTATCCCGGCTGCACGCTGGTCATTGCTTAGATCTCACGCTTCTTTCACGGCCGTCGAGTCGACCCTGACGG
Organism: Lepas anatifera; assembly: GCA_034440635.1. Classification (NCBI taxonomy): domain Eukaryota; kingdom Metazoa; phylum Arthropoda; class Thecostraca; family Lepadidae; genus Lepas; species Lepas anatifera. Next base: position 18,142 of record JAOTON010000736.1, read on the forward strand.
GGGCTGCGAGTGGAGCGCTTCGTCGTTATACCGTGACTGGCCAGCGCGGTAGCCGCGGGCGAAAGCTCAAAGGAAAGTAGGCGTGTTATATCTATTCGAGGGCCAGAATCCGACGGGATCTAGCGTCGCAGACCGGGCTCACGTAATGCGAGGAATGCCGGGGTCGGTGGTCTGTATTCAGTTCGTGGCTGCAGGCACTGACGAGTGTGATAACCCGGGCCCGGGTGAGTCCTGGATTGAGTGACGGTGGCAGAGTCACCTTTCCTTAAGGGATTCATTCGGCTCTCGGGGGGCCAGGCCACGTCAACGGCTTGCTGGGATCCGAGTCTCGCCCACGATCCTGGATCGTGGTGTGCGGGGTCTCATATGTCTATTTCAGGTCGGGGGCGGGGCCAGACCGTGAGACACGGGCAGAGTACTCGACTTAAAGGTCGCTCCCCGTGTACGGTCCCGCCAGGTGAGAATCAAATCCGAAACTGGCAGTAGGAATAAAAAGGGAAATCCGATGCGGGAGTGAAGCCACGAGTAAACCTCAACATTGGGGTCGTGGGTTCTACAGCTGCACAAGAAGAAAAACTTTCACCCACTTCTAAGCCTCAGAGCCACCTCCACCCAACAAGTAACGAAAGCTCCGTCCAAAACCGCTACTGACTTCGTTGACTCTACCGCGCCATGTTTGTCTTAATTTTTTCACTTACGTCGCACAAGCCCGGCTCAAGTTTTTGGCAAAAAGACGTGACGTCTTGAAGAGTGATCTTCGGCTGGAGTAAACTAATTTCCTTTTGGTACAAGCAAAAATAACCAGTAGTCTTCGTTGGGCAAGAAACATGTGCCATGCATTTATCACTTAGATGAGCTGAACAAACTAGAACCAAAACAAAAGGAACAAAACATCGCTGTCATCACCAATCATCGACCTACGAATAAATACCGCGACCGCATCAAAGCTGAATATCGACCCCGAATACTCGCGACACCTGAACGAATCCCAGCGCCCCGACCGATAACACGCAACTGCGACAGACATCCCCCGTACCAGCGCAGCCAAATTGCCAAATCAAAGTGGCTCATCTGAACGTTTGTCACCTGCTACCATCAAATAGATGACACAAAAATATTGTTGGCAAACACTGATCTGGACATTCTCTGCATTGGGGAGACATTCTTAAGCGACCAAGTCGATAGTAAATATCTGACTTTCCCCGGCTATGTCATGGAGCGACGCGACCGTCCGTCGCATGGAGGTGGAGTGTGTGTCCTATATAGAGACTGGATGAAGGCAGATGTGCCGATGGTACCTTCAACTGGCTCTACTAGAGCAAGGCAATAGAGTGAATGTACTAGAGGCTTTATGGCTGCAGTTTAACTGTAATTTACCTTTCATCCTGGGAATTCTATACCGACCCCCTGTTTCAAGTACCTCTACCGTTTTGGATGACCTTCATCATCAGCTCACGTTTTTGCTGACAAAGTATCATCTTTATGTATTAGGTGACATGAATCTAGACCTACTAAAACTTGGATTAGCAGGAGTCCGGAAATACAAGCAGATACTGGAAGAGCTTACCCTTCAACAACTGATATCCTCACCAACCCGGACCACAGATACAACATCAACACTAATCGATCTTATTGTTACAAATAGACGAGATCTAGTTCACGACCCTCGTGTCATCAAGTGCAACATCAGTGATCACGACCTAGTTGCAGCTAACATCGATATGAAGCGGGTACGCCGACAGGCAGAGACGATCACCATCCGCCCCACCAGGAGGGTAAACTACGACGCCCTCTGTCTGGACCTCCTTGAGTCCGACTGGAGCCAACTTTACCAAGCTGAAACTGTCACTGAAAAATGGAACGCCTGGTACAAAGTATGGCAGCCCCAAAGTGACAAGCACATGCCTCTTAAAACCATACGGTTAACCCGCGCCCCACCGGGGTCCGGCGCCACCTTCGCCCCACCGGGGGGCCATCGATGGCCCCCTCTAACTCCGAAAATATGGGCGTTAGCGCAAATCTGCAAAGTGCAATAGAAAGCTCGGTGAATTCAGTAAGAAATTACTTCGCATGTTTTGGTGCTCAGGTCAATGGTTTGACCTCCAGAGGTCAAATTAGGTCAAGATCGGCTATTTTCACTCAAATATGCAATGATTAAGCAAACTGGGCATAACTCTAATGTCATTAAAGCTATTGAGGCCTGGTAAAGTACATTTGATAGCAAATTGCCAGTACTTTTTCCGCTATGTGGAACGTAAAGACCTCCCGCCAGTGGTTTGACCGCCAGAGGTCACCTCGTGACCTAATATGACCTGAGGTCACGAAAGGTCAAAAAGTGACCTTGCCGTATATCAAATGAAAGCCAGTGACAAGCCAAACACGATGGTGTTTGTTTCACTGCTCTAGCTCAATTAGGTCAAAAGTTATTGTCAAAATACTGTTTTTGACCTCTGGTGACCTTGGATGACCTTGGAAAAGTCAAAGGGCAAATATGACCCCTGGGATCCGTGAAAGGGTGTCCAAAAACGCTGTTCTGAGCAGTCTGAGTATTTGCAATCATTTTTGTGGCTTTTATATTATGAAATAGCTTTTCCCATGCTTTGTCAATGGGAGAGGTCGCCTCGTGACCTGACCTCAGGGCACGAAATCGAAAAATCCTGGATATACACCTTGTAGACCCTGGAGGGGTCATGAAGTGTAGGAAGTTTCAAATCGATCGACTTTGAAATGTAGCTCTTACAGAGCTCTAAAGGTGAAGTGAGGTGACCTTGGTTGACCTCATCTGGTGACCTGACCTTGGGTGACCCGGGGTAAAAATTTCAGGGATGATGGGAAAATGATGCAGTGAGAGGTAGAGCCCTCAACCGCGGTGCTGCGCCTCGTCGTTTTTCTGCTATCCCGGAAAAACCTTAGGGGGGCCATCGATGCCCCCCTCGGTGGGGCGAGGGTTAAGGCATCCATCCGCTCCCTGGCTTAGCAACAACAAACAGCTGAGGGAGTGCATGACTCGGCGGGACCAAGCCAGGGAAGCGAGAGACCGAGACCGTAGAGACATAGAGAAACTGCAAGCCTATCGTGAATGAAGAAATGCCGTCAAAAAAGCCATGCTCAAGGCCAGCTCTGAGTATTTCGCCAACTCTATCCGAAGTGACTCTTCAAAAACATGAACCGACATAGGAAAATACTTCCTGGCATCTAAGAAACCTGAGCCAAAGACCGAGCCACTCCATCTCAGTGACCGTGATTGGGCAAACAAACTAAACCATCATTTTGTCGAAGCTGGCGCGGATGTCGCAGCAGCGCTTTCCGCTGTGACTCAAGGGGTGACGCTAAGACCAAGACCTCCAAGACTTTGCTCTGATGCCTTCCGAGTGCAACCTGTCACCCTTCCCGAATTATGGAATGCATGGAAACGCATGGGCAGCTCACGTGCGTGTGAGAATGATGGCATTACGATCCAGATGCTAAAATCAACTTTCGCAATTGTTGGTCCACATCTTCAAAACGTCATCAACTGTGCACTGCGTACTGGCGAGGTATGTACCTCCACAGTGGAAGGAGGCCTCCATGATCCCACCCTACAAAAAAAGGCGACCGCAGTGATCCCGGGAACTTCCGGCCAATTTCTATCCTTAGTGTGGTTAGCAAACTGTGCGAGAAGGTAGTATGTCTCCTACTATCGTCCTATCTCGAGAAAAAACACATACTGTGCGATAACCAGCACGGTTTCAGATCGCGACATTCAACTGAAACAGCAATGCTAGAAACGGTTAATTTCACCTCCATCAGCATGGATCAAGGACACGTCACTACCCTCTTAACAGCTGACACATCACGCGCGTTTGACAGCGTGGAACATTCGCGCCTACTCCAGAAGCTAGGGTGGTATGGCATAGACAAACACTGGTTCAAGGACTGGTTATCAAATAGGACTCAAAAGATCCAGGGAGACAGAGCTGGGTCACTACCAGTGACGCACGGCGTGGTGCAAGGCTCACTCTTGGGACCAAAGTTGTTTTTGATTTTCACAAATGACCTGGCATCTCACTTGTCTTCGGGCAAGCTCATCATGCACGCGGATGATGCACAGTTCCTCGACTCAAGCACTGTGGCAAACATCTGCCACCTAAAACTGCGTGTGGAAAGTACGCTTAGACTAGCCCACGACTGGTTTACTCAGAATCGGCTCAAAGTAAACCCCAGCAAAGCTGAGCTTCTCGTTGTTAAGTCGAACCGGAACAGGTGTGACCCGAACCTCACTATTCAGTTCGGTAACATCCTCATCAAACCCACATCATATGCTAAGATCCTCGGTGTCTACGTCGACTCAGCCCTGACCTGGGAAAAAACAAGTATCGCAAGTTACTCGTCGCTGTTACGGCATCCTCATTGGATGATATCGCTTAACACGCGCACTGGAGGGGGCCTCGGAGGCCCCCACCTGTTTTTCCGAGGTGGCCGGAGAACCGCTCGTAGCCGAAACACGATATTTTGTCACATTAAACAGAATTTAATAGCGCGTCGATTGGTGAAGATTTTTTTGAAAATCGGTCGAAAATGTTTTGACTTATAGGCTTTTAAAGTCAGACCTGCATTTTGAGATCGCCGTAATCGCGCGGTCGGACCAGTTAGCTTGCATTGGAGATCGAGTGGTGAAGTCATAACACCATATAACTGGGATTATACGTCAAAGTCACCTCACATGAAGGTCAAGGTCAAAGGTCACAGGTCAAGGTCATATCTGCACTTTCAAGGTCACTGACCACAGTGCTTCCGGTCAAATGACGTTACCCGGTCTAACGTACATTATGCTATGACGTCATCGATAAGGTACCCCAATACCAAGGTCAAGGTCAAAGAGCAAGGTCAAAGGTCATTTGCAAAGGTCAATCCTCATTTCCCGCCAAACAGTGGCTATAGTGTTAGTCAAAGTGTACATTATATATAGTATACCATATTTTGACCTTACAGGTCAATGACCTTCAATGACCTTGACACCAAAATGGAAGGAAAGGCTCTTTGAGACCTTTTCTATATGACCCTGGTCCACCTTTAACTTATTCTCGCCATTTTCCCGCACAATCACGGCATTTACCAGTCGGTCCCCAGCCTGGCCAAGTTTTGACCTTTATGACCTCGTTTGACCTTGAAGATATTAACCTAGGTCAATAAAAATTGGTCATGATGTAGATCACTATAACTCCCACCCACCTCTCAAATTTCGTTTTTTATGCCTCTTAGTTTCCGAGATCTTAGGGGGCCTACCAGGCCCCCTCCAGTGCGCGTTAGTGCCAGACCCCCTTCCAGTGCGGGTGTTAAGCCGCAAAATCCCACCAGAGACCAGAAAATTTGCAGCAGGCGTGAGCACGTGACCCCAGCCCTGCAATCCTTGGGCTGACCGACGTTTCCCGACTTGCTAAAGAGACGGGACATAAAAGTTATTAAAAGAATGCTCTCCACCGACTCTGGAAGTGCACTGTCGCGGTCAGTTTCGCGTCGCTCCAAAATCTCTAGCCGGAGCACACGCGGGATGACCGTGATATGCTAGAGCTCCCAAGGGTGCGAACGGAGCAAGCCAAGCATAGTTTTCGCTTCAGAGGGGTAGAAGCATGGAACAGTAGGATGAGAGAGAGAGCTAAGTATATGTATGGTGGGCACTTAGGAAAGAGATTAAAAATGAATTAGCGCATTTCTTTAAAATTGTTATCTAGAACGGTCATGTTATGTAAAGTATTGTGTGGTTAACGAAGTGTGTGCTTCCTATGTGTGCTGTGTCCTTGTAATTGAGGGCTGAAAAGCCATATCTTATGGAGACTTCAATAATATACATCTACAACTACATCTACCCCCAGAGCTGGTCGCGGGAAAAGTCCCCAATGGCTCGTCTCAGGGAGTCAAGAAATCAGGTGTGGGTGGAATCCGGTAGGAGGGATTTTGGGTCTCCAAAATCAGCTGAGGGGCCCGCGCCAGTTAAGGGGGCCCAGATATAGGCCCCCGACGAGCTCATTTGACCTCAGTACCAAAACAGGGTTCTCAAGACTAGCGTGGGGTTCCTTCCTATTTAAACGGTTCCTAAATAAGCTCAAGGACCCAAAACTAACTCAGGGGTCCAATTTTTAACTCATGGGGCCCAGACACCCTGAGGGGACCCTGCAGCAGCTCAGGAGGCCCATACAAACTAATAGGGCCAGACTAGCTGGGTGCCTCGACGAACTAGTGCCCAGATACGCACAACGGGCCCCAAACAAGCTGAAGGGACCTATATCAGTTAAACGAACACGATACCAACCCAGGGGACCCTGACTAGCTTAAGGGACACTAATCCAGTTTGGAGCCCTTCGACCAAAGCAGAGACCTCTGAAGTAAATCCTCTCACGGGCCCTAGACTAGCCCATGGCTGCCACAATAATTCCACCTACAGGCTTCTTTCTAGCTTAGGGGGCCCAAAGCAGCTAAGAATCTAATGTCAAGCCAGTAAGCTCCTGTACAATACCCTCTCACGGTCCCAGAACAGCCCAGGGGCAACCTGATAATTTCCCTCTCAGAAAGCTCAAAATTAGCTCAGAGGGCCCAGGACCTGTTGAGGGGGCCCTATGCCAATAAAAGGGCCCCAAAAAGCTCAATAGGCTTCAGTGGCGACATATAGGTTTCAAGTTCAGTGTGAGGGCCTGGTTATCTAAAGCGGTCCCAGATCAGCTGAGGGTACTCGATATTCACTCAGGGAAACCACCAAAAACTCAGGGGCCCAGGCCCGCACAGGCTCTGCTGCCTATGAGGCTCAGGTTAGCGTCAATCCGGTATTTCAGAATGGAGTTGTTAGCCAAGACAACTGTGATAAGTGGAGGTGGTGGATACGACACCTCAGTTTTCGCCATGACCGAAGATAACTGTATTATTTGATCCTCGTGCTTCAGGTAGTGTCAGTGGGTGATCTCAACATTTTCTACCAAGGTGCCAGTCGTTAGCTGGCCCGAAATATGCTTGATGGTAAACGTGAACATTTCCTCACTAAAAGGAAGCTTTCATGAAAATAAGCATTTACAAATCGTTTTTTAAACTCGTTTTTTTCTTTGCCACTGGCCGCCTTTTGGGTGGTAAATTGGCACCCCTCAGATTCGGCGCCCCCCGAGCCTGGCCCCTCCCCCCTTAGCGAAATCCTAGATCCGTCACTGTCCTCCTATCACAGCTAGACAGAGTGACAGTGCCCGTTGACACTGCCGCTTTGCTAAGCCGCCCAGGGGAGAAATAGTGCGGCATACCCTCGGTTCGATCGAGGTGTCAGGGCCAGAGGGAGCGTGTTGAGACCCTCAGGACTGACCCGCCTGAGAGGAACCTCAACCCTCCAGCATCCCGGCAACCTCGTCGCCGGGGCTCGAGATAGGCCTCGAGTGGGCGCTTTACATTCTTAGAAAGGCCGAAGAGAGCATGAAACTGTAACGGCAACAACTAAGGTATAAAAAGTGGACATGAACTTAACACGTGCATTGACGGGGGCGGGTACCCGCCCCCCCTCGAGTTTTTTAGAGACAGCATAAAAACGGCGGTGCGTAGCGCGGCCGTACTTGGCTTCTCAAAATTTTAAAATTGGTCATCTCTGGTCAGGTCAACAGTACAGGTCAAGTGATCTGACCTCAAAAAAGTTTAAGATAGCATAAGTCAGAACAAAATGAGCTTGTCTGATTGAAACTCATATCACATAATGGGCCCACCGAGTTCTCTAAAACCTGTTCCGGTATTTTTCATATCGATGACCTAAAGTCAGGTACGAGCCCTGACCTCTCGATTGGAAATACATGGGAAAAGGGTTTTAACTAAATAACTTAGTAATGGGTGGTGATATAGAGTTTATTTTAGCTTCATTAGATTGGCCTTGTCTTTGCAGTTCTAATGATATGCATTTTTACCTAATTTGACCTTGACCTGATCTCAGGTCAGGTCAAATGCCATTTTTTACCTGACTGGGCCTAGCAAGACCATGCTATGTATTATTCGATTCGGCTTGCTGTGAGGGTTTCAATGGTTTACATTGTTTTCCTCTATCTTTACTTGTTCAGATATAATGACCGAAAAACTCATTTACATGTTATCTCTATGACAGCATGTTTTGACCTCTAGTGACCTTAAATGTGACCTGAAAAAATGGTCCAGATATTTTAGATTGATAAGTGGATGAGCTTCCCAATGCCGGTTACCGTTTTTCGCTACCTAGCCTGATTCTGAGATCTTAGGGGTACCCCCGAAGGGGGCTCAGACCCCTGCCAATGCGCGTGTTAACCCTCGCCCCGGTGGGCCTCCGAGCCACCTTCGCCCTGGTGGGGGAAGGGGGTGTTTGAACACCCTCCTCGAACTCTGCCCCCTATGCGGGATAGCGAAAAAACGCGAAAGCTGGTGGATGGCTCATACAAATTCATGAAGAAACTATATCAGTTACTTTTTGGCTCAGGTCAATATTTAGGTCATGGCAGGAAGAAGGTGGCATTTTCAGCAGTTTTCAGGCTCTAACGACTGACAGTATAGCTAGAAACATTTTTGGGCACCATTCGCTTCCTCTTATCACGACAAATTGAATGATTTATAATATGACCATACTAGGTCAAAACGTAGAAATGACCTGACCTCAGGTCAGGTCCAGGTCACTTTTTAACCTAGCATAATCAATATACATATCAATCCACTCGCAATAGCAGTCCAAATGCCATCGTATCAAAATAAAAGCTGTATCATCATGCCATGCAAAGTTATTAACCTAAGTCTGAAAACTGCTTAAGTAGCCCCAGATGACCTGTCAGAGGTCACAGGTGAAAAATTGCAACATTAACCTGGAAATGGGCCCAGGCTTCTACGATTTGGAGAATAGGAAGGTATTCTCAGCTGTATCTACACAAATACAGCCCAATTTATGCTTTTCTCATGTATTTACAATGGAGAGGTCATGGTCCGTATTTGACCTTAGATCATCGATATGAAAAATCCCTGGATATTTATTTTGGCATTCGGTGGGCCGATTATGTGGTATAAGTTTCAATCTGATAGATCTACCCATTTCTTACGTATGCCACCTTAAACATTTTTTGAGGTGAAGTCATTTGACCTGCACTGGTAACCTGACCTGAGATGACCCAACCTTAAAATTTTGGGGAAAGTTGCGGAATTAATCAAGGATAAGGTGTGCCATGTACGGTGGCGCTTCGCGGCGACGTTTTTTCGTGCCGCCGGAAAAAAACCTAGGGGTGTTCAAACGCCCCCACCGGGGCGAGGGATAAAACAATCAACCGAATAAAAGAACAAAAAACAAGAGCTACATATTGGGATGTGCGGGAAAGGGTTCACCTAATCCCATATGGTTACCTGACTGGGAACAGAAGGCCGATGGGGCTGTCACCGGTATCGCCAACGCCAGGCTGGCTGACCACACACGCCGCCTCGTTACACCCAAGGGTCGGAACAAGCGGTGGCCGCCGGAGAACTCGGAATGACGCGGCCGCCGCGACGTGGCGACGATGCCCCAGGGCTGACTGGGGCCCCAGGGGCGTCACTCCCTGTTTCCAAGAGCGGATCCAAGGGGGGGCGATGGGGCGATGCTCCCCTTGGGCCGACCTTATGCAACACACCTCCTGCCGCAGTCACCGGACCACCGCAGGGTGGCCCGGCGGTTGCGGCTGTACCCCGGCCCCGCAAGTTGCCTTCCAAATGCCACCCGAAGGTAGGTCTAGGGGCCCATATAATGTACCCGGGGCCATGAAATTAATCCCGGAGGCCCCCAGAGTTGGCCGCGGGCACCTAAAGAGCTGTTCTAGGAGTCCACAAGAATTTTGCTCCATCGGCCCCCAGAGTCAATCTCGGAACCCTGCCTCGGAGGTCCCACGAGCCCAGCGACCAGTCCCCTACCAATCGTCTCGGGGGCCCACTTTTGCCCAAGCCGGGACCCTTATTCTTAGCAGTTTTAGGTCCCTGGTATTACACACGGGCCTCCTGTGGCTGCAGTCGGACCCCATGCGGTTCACCCGGGTCTTCCTGTGGCCATCCAGGCACCCTGACATTCTTCTGGGATCCTTGCAGTCAACTTGAAACCACTGAGTCTGCGACTGGGCCCCTCAGAACTATTCCGGACCCACTGCTGCCAAAGCCGGGCCCCTATTCTCAGCCGTTGCAGAGAATTCCCCTGTAATCCACCCGGCCCTCTATGACCCCCAGCCGGACCCCTGCGGTTCAACTGGATCTATTGTGGCTATCCAGGCCTCCTGAAAGGCTTCTTGGGCCCCTGTGGTTCACTTGAAACCTTTGTGTTTGCAACCGGGCCCCTCAGGATAATCTCAGACATATTGGGGCTATAGTAGACCCCCCTGCCTTGCTTGCGGGACTTCTTTGGTCTCGGCCCTCTGGGGCTACTGCATCCGTCCCTGCTTGGGAGTAGAAGGTATATCTTAAACTTTTAATTGAAGCAGGCCCCAGAATATTGCATGCGAATATCTGGGCCTGCTCTGGCCTCTGATATTCACACGATATTCAAGCAGGCCTCTGGGGCCTGCTCGAATATCGTATGCGATGAGATGGTCCCGATCAGTGGCCCTAGCCGAAGTTTAGCCAGTCCCTGGATTTGTGGAGATTTAATCGAATGTTGGACGGATCTCAGGGATCTTAGGATCAGCTCATATTTTTCTGGACGTTTGGAGATCTCGGAGTTTTTTGCCCCCAAAACGGTGTTGAACGTTTATTTATTTTTCATGTTTTTGCTCTCCGAGATATATGCATTTACGTTCTTATGAAAATTTATACCTTGCACGGTCGGGCCCCTAAAAGTTATTCTGGGTCCCCTTCGAGGAGGCTGGGCCCCCAGTAAGGGTTCGCCCCCTCCTTGATAAATTTCTGGATCTGCCCTGCCTGTTGCTCCAATTCTAACTAGTCGCATGAATCCGATGTGGGCGGGAGGCGACATCTCAGGGGGCGCCCTCCACCTTTCAGGAGGCGACACCGTCGCCTCCGCGCTGTGGGTTGATGGGGAAGTTTCTCCCCGGATCTGCCTATCGCCTCTGGCTACCACGTCCTTCCTACACTGTAATGGGTAGACAAGGGGCAGCAAGCGTGTTTTGTTTCCGAGTGTCTGCGGCAGCTTTTCCAAGGGAATGATAATGACTGTAAAGGATTTTCGAATCTGGCATCGCTAATCACAAATTTTACGATGCCACTTCTGGCCCATTTTACCTACACACCATTTCTGAACGGGAAATGCTACTACATTGCCGACTCCAGGGGGTGGACATGAGCTATCTCTCTAGAAGTTTGGGGATTGTTGAAGGTTCCATTTCTGGTTCTTAGAGACTTTTTCCAGAAAAATTTAACATGTAATTCCAATGGGACTTCTTGCAGGGGTTTGGGGCACGGGCCAGTGGGAAAATATAAGTAGTGCTTAAGGATATATTTTTGGTTTTTAGTATGCAGAATTGATCAGGCTATCTTCTAGAGACATTTTTAAGTCCCTGACATGCTTTAATATCAAGTAAATTCCACGATGAATTTCATGATAATTCCTTCAGAATCCCGTTTCGAACCTGGCGCAGTTATTTCAAACCCAAATAAGAATAATTGTGTTATTCGGCCGGAAGAAATATACCCGCCACTTGTACTGGAATTATGGCGCTGGTTACGTGTAGGATATAAAAAACGAGCCGGGAATAAAATTAGAAAACCCAGCGTGTAATTAATATATTCATACAGGTATCTATCTTTGAATGAGTGTAGGGAACATCAAAGGAATAGCAGATTTGTGGACAAGTGTACACATGCATGCCAGTAAGAACGTTTATTTCTAGGTAGGTATGGGTCTGGTGAGCTTTGGGGAGAACACATTTTAGGTCAAGAACTGTACCATCTATTACATGGATTACTATGTTCCTGATGCTTTTAAGTGTAAGGAGGACTTTTAAGATCCATTGATCACGCTTGTGTGGACATACCATGATAATAATTAGGGTACAGGTACCTACTAAGGCCAAGCAGCAACATTGAAGCTATTTCCAGTCTGTATAGGATTGACCAGAAGGTGGGGTTGTGAGGCTGTTTATTATATGCTGTCAGGGTTGGATGTTTATTAATTGGGTAAACTCTTCCAAGTCTTGTGAATCTGTGTAAAGATATGTTGCAATTGTATCATGGGTGTGAAATTGAGATAGAAGTTCTATAAAACATATTTAGGCACTTATTACATATTTCATTTGAAATGAAGCTTTATTGAATTCCTTCACAATTCAAATGTTAAAAGAAAGATCTTGGGACCGTACCAGTGGCGGATCCAGGGGGGGGCGAAAAAGGCATTTGGCCCCGAAATGGAAAAGCTCTGGGAAAAACTATGTTTTTGCCCCCAAAAGTTATTGACCTCCTTTTTGCCACTCCTGTTTAGTTTATAAGCAATATTTTGGTGCTTCAACTCTTAACTTCAAACAGAACCAGTTAATTTCAGTGTAAATACTGGGCCTCGGACTGGAAAAATTATCTTGAGCGCATATTTTTCATCTCGTTAAGTTTTTTTTTGCTTTTCGACTCAAATACCCAAAATTCTAACAGCAAGTGATATTTTAGAGCAGCTTTAACAGCCTGATTTTTTTTGTTGGTTTTTTTTTGCTTTTTGACTTTTGACTTTGGTTTGCCCCTCCCAAACTGGCCGGCTAGATCCGCCACTGGACACTACAGACCCTTTTTATACCTACAGGTATCCTGTTAGTCTAACAATGACAAATTGATAGGTCTAAATCCTAAGCTATGCCAACTTGTTGCTTATACCATAATAGTAAGGTTTTCTTTCTACATGCATGCTCTGCAGCACCATGTATGGAATGTGATACTGAGGAGCTTCCACTTCTGTTTTAATGACAGAATATACTTGTAATATGTCTGTTATTATTTTGGGTCGAAATTGTGAAACAGACTGCATACTACTTATACTACATAGGTACCATTGCCAGCACTGGACTGCTAAACTTATTCCTTCATTTTTTTCAGCACAAACAAAGAGCCCATAATTTGTTATTCCTATTAATGTTTTTATCATGCTATGACTCATTTATTAAACAAATATATACATTATATATATATATATATATATATATATATATATATATATATATATATATATATATATATATATATATATACATGGCATTACATTGTGTGGTAAAAAAGGTTGTTTGTGTCAGCATGTAGGGGCTAGGCTTTGATGAAATATTATTAATCATGTCAAATAATGGCAAGTATCCAATGGAGCAAGCATGACATTACACAATGCCTGTGCGGCTGTAGTTAAGAATGTTTGTGTTTCCTGATTCTATCTGGGACTGATTTAGCAGTGACTACTTCCGGAAAATTGTGAATTTGTCTTCTTTTCTGACACCCTATGTACACTCCAACGGTTGTGAGTGGCTGCCTCTGCTATGGCAGTGTTATTATAACTGCTACTACTGATATGATAACTGCTATATTTGTACTCCTGATGCCAGGAAAACAAATTGCTGTACTTACTTGCTGCCGGCATTTCATTGATCCATCAGCCGATGGATCTTGTACTCTTATGCCCTTTTCACTTCCCCTCCCTCCTTGTTTCACCCTAACAGTTGCACCCACACGTTTCCCTAGCCGCTGCCGTGCTCGTGCACTGTATTGTAATACAATGTTGCAAACGTGCATGGTGCCTGATCCGGTCACCCGAATCCACGAGACATTTGATCTCGACAATTAGGTGTGCCATCTGCACGCGTGGGTCGTCGGCCTCCTACGCTCCGTCCGTGGATCGCTCGTCCGTTGCGCTGCCCCTCCCCCTTGCCGTACATGCCCGTTGCTTTGCGCCCGTCTTCTCGGGGCCCGCTCACCCCGGAATATCTGAAATCACCTTCCAATTTTTTTGTTTTCGTTTCTGTGGCAATTTTTTCCCCTCTCAAATGTATTGTGTTTGGGATGTTTTTTTTTGGGGGGTACCTGAATACATGTATGAAAGTACTGTATTTTATTGTGGCAAGTTCTATTTCTGTTGACTTTCAAGTTTCATTTTAAGATCGGTCTATACGTGAGTGGTGCTTAAATATGATTCATATATTTTTAGATGCACGGTTTGCCACAATTTGATCCAGGGGTGTAACTGCGAAAATTTTAGGGTTCTTTTTCCTAGCCGACCCATAAAATTTTACGGGCAGTGTTAGATTAAAAACGTTAAAAGAGTAAAAGAACGTTAAAAACCTTAAAATTTTGTCGAAACATCTATAAATACTTTTTATTTATTTGCAATCCACACTTCCCCCTCGGGCCGAAAAAATATTTTGGCCCTCTGGTTTGAGCGTCTGAAGGAGCATGACCCTAATTCCCCCCTGATCCGCCAGTGCCTCGACACACACCCAAAAAATCATGGTAGCGGCCACAACCATAACTTTCGGACTATGGGGGCAGTGCCCACCATTTTCCAGCCGTTCCCGTACCTTGTTTTCAGCAACAAATCAAGCGATAAGCCGAGTCATCTTTGGTCCCACCAACGTCGACGACCCTTTCCCACAACTTCAAAATAGTTCCTGCGCCCATGCTGTAAGCTTGTTGGTCATCAAAGGTTAAAGCTCGAAAAGCAGCAAACGTGGAAAAAAACAAAAATGATCTGACCTCAGGTCAGGTCAAGGTTACTTTTTAATATAGCATAGTCAATATGCATATCAATGAACTCGCAGTAGCAATCTGAACGCAATAATATCAAAATGAAAGATTTTTCATCATTTCGAAGTTATTGACCTAAGCCTGAAAACTGCTTAAATCGCCCCATATCCGCCCGGGTGGGGGTCTTTTTAGACCCCCCCTCGGGTTTTTCCAAAGTGACCAAAAAACGGCGGCGCGCAGCGCCGCCAAACTTAGGATAGCTGTTCCTCCATCATTTTTACATCTTTCCTGAAAATTTTAGCTCAAGGTCATTTCAGGTCAGGTCACCAGGCCAGGCGAAGTGACTTCACCCCAAAAAATGTTTAGGGCCGCATAACTAAGGGAAGGGTTAATCTATCAAGTTGAAACTCATACCACATATTGGGCCCACGAGGAGCTACAACATTTGTTCCGGGATTTTTTATATTGGTGACCTAAGGTCATGTGCAGAGCATGACCTCCCCATTGTAAATACATGGGGAAAATCACGAAATGAGCTTTTCTCAGTGAGTATGGATGGAATCAACTTCAAAAATTGGTTACGACATGCTTTTTTAGCCCATTTCTGAAGTTGATGCCAAACATTTTGACTTGTAACCTTTAAAAGGTCACCTTAGGTCAAATAAGCATTTTGTGGTGTTTTACTCTATAAATTTGGAATAAACTAAGATAGAGCTTTTATTTTGTCACCAAAGTGTTTGTATAGTCACTGGAAGTCAAATGATATACATCATAACTATACCAGGTCAAGTTGGGTCAGACCGTTGACCTGGGTCAGGTCAAATTCTTAAATTTGACCTGGCATAGTAATATCACATATCATTCGATTTGTATTGACGAGAGGATTGCAATGGTGCATCAACTATGGCTATATCTTGTTTGGTTTGGAAGCTATTAGTGAAAAAGTAAACGCCCTTATGCATAGGTGGCTATGGACATTCTCAAGAATATGCCCAATATCTAGTGACCTGTAGCTCCCTAGGCTTTGACCTGACACGACAATGAATGCCACTATAATGAAAGCGCATCTCAAGAGCTTTCGAATGGTGTTGGAAAAATTTGTCTAGCTATCATAGTTTCTGAGATATATGAGGTTTTCTTAGTACACCTCATATTAGCGATTTTGACCTATTTTGACCTCTGGTGACCTTGATATTGACCTGACAAGAGAAATGACCGAAGTATTTTCGATATCATTTTTGAAGAGCTTTCGATTGCCGTTTTGCGCTTTTTTTCTAGCTCTCTTAGTTTTTTAGATCGTGGGGGTCTTTTTAGCCCCCTCCCCCACCAGGGCGAAGGTGGCTCGTACCCGCCACCGGGGCAAGGGATATGACTTCTCAGAGGTCACACGTAAAACATTGCAGCATGAACCTAGAAAGGGGCCCAGGATACTATGGTTAGGATAATATGCACTTATTCTCAGCTGTATCTACACAAATACAGCCCAATTTCTGTTTCCCCTTTATTTCCAATGGAGAGGTCATGGTCCATACTTGACCTTAGGTCATCGATATGAAAAATCCCGGAATATATGTTGTAGCACTCGGTGAGGCCATTATGTGGTATAAGTTTCAATCCCATATATGTACTTGTTTCTTACGTATGCCACCTTAAACGTTTTTTTTTTAGGTGAGGTCACTTGACCTGTAATGGTGAACTGACCCTAATGATACAACCGTAAAATTTTGAGAAAAGTTGCAAAATTGATCGAGAAGGCGTGCCGAGTACGGCGGCGCTTCGCGCCGCCATTTTTTCGTGCTGCCGGAAAAACCCGAGGGGGTAATCAAACACCCCCGCCAGGGCGATAGTTAATAACCAAACAGGTCGAAAACTGCGTTAAGCTAGAGCCATAATTTAGGCGAATCCTCTCGTTACGGCGAATCAAATTATCTATGCTATAAACATGCTGTGTCAAAATCTAAGAATGACCAAACCAAAGGTCAGGTCAAGAGCGTTATCTGGTCTGACATAATCGATATGCATACCAATCGACTCGTAATGACAACTTAAGAATAATGGTACTAACGTGAAATCTCTATCATCATTTCTTGCCAAGTTGTCCTGCGAAGTTGTCCGGGTTTCCTGCGAACCCATGTCTAAAAAAAGCTTAAATAGTCCCGAATGACCTTACAGAGATCACAGATCAAACATGTCAAGTTGGACCTTTGGGGTGGTCCAATATACTTATACTATGTGAACAGGAATCTACTTTAACCCTTTCCCTACTGGAGGTATTTTAATCCCTCGCCCTACCAGAGGATCGATTCGACCTCCCAACGCTTGAAAACTAAGAAAGGTGGAAAAACGCGGTAAAGCTTAGTGTGTTGCCCGAGACCTGAACTCTCCGACGGTGGAAAATTATTTTTACCCTAGGTTAACTAGTGACCTTGTGATGTCACAAAATGGCGAAATTGTGACACATTTAGAAAATTCCTTATAATTCGGGAATCAATGGGCCTGGAATAAAGCCCGAGGTGTCAATGTGTTTGTCTTGATGCAAGGAATTCAACAAAATGCGGCATGGGCTTGTAAGGTCACACGTGACCTTGACTTAGCTCCATCATGATCAAAGTCAGGTCGCATACCATTCGAACACTTGGGTGATGCTCGTCACTATGATGCCAAATTCATTGCTGCATCTCGTCCCGTTTATGAGAATTCAACAGCTTCTAAAACTCACCAGCTTCTAAAATTCGCCAACAGCTTCTAAAACGGTAACCTTTGCTGACCTTTGGGGAGCCCTGGTGCCTTCGTTATGGACTTGACCTTAAAATGGATCACATATTCCAGATTTCCTTTTCAGGAGCTTTCGAATGTTGTTTAGAAACTTGATCTAACTATTCTGGAAGCCGAGCAACGCCCCGTTTTTTCAGGCTTATTTCTAGGGCCAAAATTGTCTTGCGTGGGCTTAGAAATGACGTCATAACTCGGTGACCCAACATGACATTGACTTGAAATTTTGTCAAGACGTTTCAAATTAATTTTTTATACAATCTCCACGCAGCATTGGGCTAAACTAGTCTCTTTTGTGTGTCATCGTGAAGAGGAAGAGGAAGAGCAGAGTGTGGGATGTCACGGGCACGTCGAACCCGACGAAAACTGGCTGTTTCCAGCCTCCGCAGATCGAACGCACCTTCAAATGCAGGAATCAAGGATAATGGCAATATGTATCTGTATATTTTACAGCTTCAACAGGCACCGACACCCAATTAGTAATGCAGTCATGTTACATACAACAGCGTAGTCCAACGATTATTCAAATAACATGGGTATACCACACACACATGCACACATGTACTAACACGCATTAAGTAAAAACTACTAAAAAGCTGTTTCGTAAATGTGCTGATATGCTTAACCCCCGCTCCCATCGGGGGCATCGGTGCCCCCCCGAAGGTTTTCTCGAACAACTACTACCATATTAATGGGCTTCAAGGGCTTCAATTGGCCAAGGTGCCACATTCCCTTTAATGAAGTTCGGTGCTGCAATTTAAGTTCAAGCGCCGATGCCCCAGTCTTATCTCACGAATATAAATACATTCGCTTATCGTTACAGTGTTGCCACACCGTTTTGCCTTCTCCCCGGTTACACTACTTTCTTCACAGCACTTAATTCACGAAATTAGAACGGCGTTGCATAAACCAGTCGTTGATGGTTCTCGCTAGTGAATCCCGGCCTGATCGAGCATGGGCAGCAGTATATCGCCACATGACTCTCTCAGACACAGGCTCACAATAGCAAGATAGGAGATATGTTCAGATTTCTTGATCCTACAAGACGTCTGAAAAAGAAAATTCATTGTGAAGTACCGGAGACTCCTTGTTTTTGGAATCGTGCCGAAAGAGTTCGTTAAATTTGTAAAAACATAAAAAACTTCGATTTCATCTTCAGCATTAACAACATCTAGGCGGCATGATACGAGCGACTTAAAGTAAGGTCATTCCATGTCAACTCGACACACCAAGTGCCAATTTTTACACGGCACCATCTCGGATCTTTATGATACTTTGCATACAGGGTTATCGTGGGCTGGGAACACGAATATGAGAATATTAGGAACTTACCTCACATATTTTCGGATATATGACGATGTCAATATTTGCTAAATGCTGTTGAATTCCCGTCTAAGCCATACCATGACCTCAAAGCGGTTTTAAAAATTTGCATTGTGCAAGCCGGTGGCCATCAAAATAAAGGTATGCATCCTCCTTTCAAATATGTACGAAAATTAGGCGATAGCCATAATATTTAAAAAAAAGAGGAAATCTGAGTGGGTGTCGTGCACTCAGTGTGTCGAGTTGGCATGGGGTGACCCAATACCAGAGGGCTCTCCACCAAGAAGTCCGGATCCTCTACTTACCATGATTACTTGGTCCTGCTTATAAGGTCCGATGACGACGTCACACACTGGGTCGTAGCTCATCTTAGTGTCCACAGACATTTCGTCGAAGAGGATGGCGCAGTTCCGTTGGAGCGGCGGCATGTTCCGGGCTGCACCTCCAAGAACCGCAGTAGCCCGTCGAAGGTACCAGGAATCACATGGAAGCCTGCCACCCACCGTCTGAGGCATCGAGAGGAGGGCAGGGGCCACCTGCAGCATTGTAGCAAGTGTTAGCTTCTCGGGGAGTAGTGGATATGGGTTCCGAAAATGTAATGGCTGTTGATCGGAGGTCATAGTTCTTCAGTGAATTTTTAGGGGTTTCAATGCGCTTATGGTCGTCTCAAAAATGTATTGTGACGATTGAACAAAACATATGATACAATCTGCAAATGGATCTTCCAATATGACTTCAACTTAATGTTTCCTTTACAGGTCCCATAAAAACCCATATATACCAGCATATTATTAAATGATAAACTTATATCAAAGCGATTCAAGAAGGCTGTAAAAGGCTATAGAGCCAGCCAAAATTTGTGTTTGCTGTTTGTTTCATAATGTTTGTTTGTTAGTCAAGTGGACCAAAGTTGTAATTTTCTGAGTACAAATATGGTTGCAAGATTGACCACCCCCACTGTAACAAAATATTGGGCATGGAACAGGATTAATTTTTTATGTTTTACTAAAAGCTGCATCCTCCATGCTCACATGGTTGATTTGGTTATACCTCTTACCTAAAATGCCCCATACATTATCCTAGCAAAATTAGTTTTTTTCATAAAATAAAGCAATTTATCTGTAAAGCACCTACTACTTCCTGTAGTCACTAAAACTATGGCTCTCCTTATCAGTATGCAGTACACATACTGGACCATCTCTCCCACCATAATTTTTGGCAGAGCACCCCATAAAAACCTTTCCAGAAAATTGAACATTTTTCGGTGGCAGACCAAAGTTGCGCCCATGGACCAAAGTTGCTCAGTTTTAAGGTTCCAAAAATAATTTGGATTTCACTAAGATAACCTCTCCAATGTATAACTTACCTAATGCTCTTCACCCACTTCCTTTTTGCTTGGCATCTCTCGGAAAAGAGAAAAACTTGAAGCAGTTTCTACACCTGTGATGAGAACATTTGGGAAAAAAACAAAAAGGCATTATTCTTATTCTGCAAAATAATAATTATGGGTTAAAGAAGGCCAGGGGACCGGGTTAGAAGGTTGAAAGAGCATCTCGGCCTCTCACCACACCAGTCTGCAAAGCATAGCAACAACCCAGACCAAGTACAGCAGCTACACAGAGTAACTACAATCCCTGGCACTGGTTGAAATTTTTGGGTACCTGAATGATTTTTGTGCTGCCTTTTTAGTATTAATATATGTGAATGGTTTCAATTCACATCAAACCTTCCCACCCCTGGGAATGTACAAGACATCAACATTATTTTACCCCAGTCTGCAAAGTATGGCAGCAGGCCAGACGAGTCACACCAGCCATCTAAAATTCTCGCACTGCCAGCCACCAAAAATTCACACCAATCTGCCATATACCAGGGAGAAAAACATACTCATTCCTACCCACACGATGCAATGCTGCCTTTCTTATTAGTTAGTTAGTTGAGGACTTTTTATAAGGCCCCCTCCTATGTCTTTATACCCATTTACTCACCTTATTCACTCACCTTATGAGGTTCCCTGCTTGGCTAGGGTTGTCAGAAAGGCTT
This sequence comes from Lepas anatifera, assembly GCA_034440635.1. Lineage (NCBI taxonomy): Eukaryota > Metazoa > Arthropoda > Thecostraca > Lepadidae > Lepas > Lepas anatifera. The sequence goes on from JAOTON010000736.1 coordinate 38,905, forward strand.
TCAGGATCAGAGAGGAAACCCGGATAACATAAGACGCTCCATGTCATGAGCAACATGCTCTGACTGGAATTTTGCGCCCACACATTGACAGACAACAGATTGACAGGTAGGACTAGTACACATGCTTCGTGTCTCTCAAAAGTGTAGCATCCATATCATGGAGGGAAGTTATAGAGTGACTCGCCCAGTGCAGACGCCAGCTTGGCCTTGAAAGACTTTTGATCGCTTTCGGATACTACATGATCCGGAAGGCTATTCCATACAGTAGCACAACGGATACCAAATGAACGCTTTCTCAAGTCTGTGCGCACACGGGAGTGTTGAATTTTGTATCTGTGCCCTCTTAAGCCTGTGTAATCAGGGAGCTCAAATATATCGGCAGGTTCGATAGCACACTTCCCGTGAAATATCCTCCAACACTGGATCAGATCTGCACGTAGCAGCCTTCCCTGGACAGAGTACTGGTTTAGGGCTTTCAGTCGAGATCTATAATCGAGGTTGGCTAATCCGACCACCCTTTTAGTCCAAAGACGCTGTACAGATTCTAGGACTCGCAGGTCCCCAGAGTACCGTGTGCCACACACAAGAACAATATTCCATAATTGGCCGGATATGAGCGCTAAAGAGAGGCATCATGAAGTCAGGGGATCTACACACAGTGGTTTTTAATATGTTTTGAGCCAAGGCAGAGGCTTTGCGGGCTGTGTTTGAGATATGTACATGGAACTTCAGGGAGGAGTCAACCGTCGCTCCCAAGTCAGAGTGGGAGTTCACAGCTTGGATCGGAACTTGGTCAATATGGTAATGTGGGACAGGTAATGAGAGTATATTTTTCTTAAATCTAATAATAGCGCACTTTTTCTGATTCATAAATAAGCCCCAAGAGCGAGAGGTGGCATGAAGCGTGTTAATGTCTCTTTGAACAGTTGTCTGGCCGTGAATAGTGTTGTCTTTGTCCCGGTCTATTTTCATGTATATCTTGAGGTCATCAGCAAATACTTTGTAACGGCAAGATAGGTTGGCAGCAATGTTATTCACGAAAATCAAAAAGAGAGGTAAAAAGATAAAAAAAGACTTAGCCATTATTTGTTTTGTTTCCAGTGTCACCCCCTCGAAACAGTCTCACAAATTCGCACCAGGTTGATAAAATTCGCACCACTCGCTCCTGTCTCCAAGGGCACTCGCACCAACGAGATGTCGTCGAAAGTGCCATACTTTGCACGCTGGATCTTCCCCACTGTTCACGACTTTGATAGCCCATCAGAATAATAAAACAGTAAAAAACGAGTATCTAATCCAGAATATCGAAACATAATGACGAAACAAAGACAAGAAAGAGATAATAACATAATAGTTTCTTGCATTTGGCCCGTTGGCTGCTGGACAAGCACCACATTATAACACAACGCCGTTGTTGTTTTGTAACAACAATGATTCTCAGAAAAAATTCCATAAAACACAAATTACCAGACATCTTCTGCAGGGAAATCATTTAGACCTCTGGTTTACCATGAAAAACCGTCAGGAAACCATCAAAAGATAGGGGTTTTCACCTCCAGAACGTGGTTCTTGGAGGTATTTTTTCGAAAATTTTAACACGTAATGTCAATGGGAGAATTTGTAAGGGTTTGCTGGACGCGTGATTTTGACCAAACCATGACGTTTAAGCTCAATTTTTTTGCCGATCCATAGAGAATAAACTCCGTTCTTTCTTTTAAAACCAATTTTAGTGTTATTTTTTAGGTTTATAATAACGAATAACTTGTTCAAATATGTGCTATAATCCTCTAGATGCCTGCTTCGAGTAGAATGCCAGACTGCTCAACCAATCAGAAGGCTGAATGCTACCATATGCTGCCAGAACCCTCCAGAATGCTACCATATCCTCAAATGCTGCCAAGTCAGGCAGTCAGCTGGCTGTCATGTCCGAACCGTATCTATAGGAACCGTGGCCGACTCCAACTCAGGGTAATAGAGGACGGGTACACCAAAGTTTAGTATGTGCGCCATGAGTCTATTTTGATGATTTGTGATTAGATTACCACAAAAGCAATTTTCTGTTTTCAATTTCTTATTTTTAAGAAACAAGTGAACAACAACCTAAGAAATACTCTCTAAAATTTAAATACAAATATTTGAATATTGTCCTCTAGTCTAATTTTAGGAGGAAATAGTAGATTCTTCCAAATTTAGTTTGGATATGGGCTCTGCTCGATAGCGGCGAACACTACGCTTTTGGTTTGATTTATTTATTGCTGGACGAGACACTACTCTCGGCGCGGGAGATGCATGCTTTCACACAGAGTTAGTCTTTTATTCGCCTCTTACGGCACTTACATGTCCTGAAGGTGGACTATTTACTTTTGTTTTGGGTGTTTTTTGTCTTGTGTGGGATCTAAGCAATGTCTAAGTCATTGAAATGGTGATGATAGCTTGTCAAATATTCAAATGGAAGCCATGTATTGGTATAGTCATCGGACGGAGGATACCCCGGTTTGTGCATTTTGATCCTGCATCACAAGGGAATTTATTGAATCTGTATGAGGAAAGGGTCAAAGCAAGATGCCTATGTGAGGTGGACATCAGGATGTGATCACACTCCCGGGTAGGTAATGAGGGATTCTGGGAGCTCAATATTATGGTGGCCTTAATTTTCCTGCCTTATATTCTTATCAACTGTTGTTTCTCAAGATCCAAGTATGACCAAGTGTCAATTCCCATTGCCAATCAGCCAGTGTGCAAAGTATGGCATTTTCGATGAGATTTTGTCGATGTGAGTGCCCTTGGAGACAGGAGCGAGTGGTGCAAATTTTATCAACCTGGTGCGAATTTGCAAGACGGGTGCAAGGAAGGTGACACTGAAAACCAGTAAAATAATGGCTGAATAGTTATAAAGACACAGGAGGGGCCTTATAAAAAGTCCTTAACTAATTAAATAATAAGAGAGGTAGCATTGCATCATGTAGGTAGGAATGTGTGCGTTTTTCTCCCTGGTATATGGCAGATTCATGTGAATTTTTTTAGGCTGGTGGTGGGATAATTTTGGAAGGCTGGTGCTACTCGTCTGGCCTGCTGCCATACTTTGCAGACTGGCCCATCAGGATTGTGCATTGTATCAAGATGCAGGATACATTTAAAATACTGATAGAGCTTTGGGCAATTGAAACAGCTTGAATCCAGAGCTTTGGGCAATTGAAACAGCTTGAATCCGCTTCACATCTATCTGTATCTAGCTAGGTTTGACAGCACATGACAGAATGATTGTAAATATTTTCCTTATTTTGCAGAGGTAAAGGTGAGTAGTCTGCAGAGGGTGAAGCTTCCTTGGTCATTAAGCAATATCAAATGGAAGAAAATTGTATTAAACTTCAAATAAAACTGTTCAACAACATTCATTAAACAAAACTATTTTTATTCAAATAAAATTGTATAGTTGGGTTAAGGGAAAGTGAAGGGAGTGAAAGGAGATGTGAATGTTTTGCTAGAGATATAGACAAAATTGTGATAAAAAACTCTTCTATCTGTTACAGTTCCACCTATATCCAAGCTGAAGTGTCACAGAAACTGTGATCTCTGTATCCTGATTCTCAGCTCTATCCAGACTGTCTCATTGCACATGGAAACTGGGTCTATGTTTTTCCATGGCCAGAAACAAGCAGTGCATAATTTGACAATAATGCAGAACACATTTAAAAGAATCAGGTATCCATTATACACATTGATGACACAACCATGAGTCTATTTTGATGATTTGTGATTAGATTACCACAAAAGCAATTTTTTGTTTTCAATTTCTGTGTGATTGGGGCAGGGGGTGTGACCCATTTATTCATACACATACATTGACAGTAAGAACACCATCATCCATTAAGTATGCTTTATCATTGAAGCCTTACACATACATTACTGCAGTGGCACATACATCAGGATATGGTGCCCTACTACATCAAGCACCAGCTGATTCAAATATTTTCAAAACACTCACTTGGTGCAGCCCACTATGGAAGATAATCAGAACTCATGTGCTGGACACGTAACAGTGTTTTTTTATAGATTTGTTTGCAACCAAGGGAATAGAAGAAACACTTTCAACTGGTTGATGAGGTCACCATCCCCCAACTGTTGTAAAAAATTGACTTTCTGATAAGCATAAGTGGTTATGAAGGAGGCTTTTGCAATTGAGCTTTTAGTGCCTTCCCAGCTATGATTATTTGTTTGTTGAGTTGATGGGTGTAGATAAAGTCCTAATAAGTCACAAATAATACCAAGTCAGCTATATACTCAGGTGGAGGAAAGCAAGGTGGTGATGAAAAGGCTTTACATACAAAAACACATGGTTTGAATATAGAGATAAACTCATTTGATAAATATTTATTAAGTAAACCTATTTGGAAGTTAAGAAAATATGTCAACACTGCAAGCTGGTCTTAATTCAATGTCTCGAATTTCACTATGAAAAATTAACATATTGTTGCCTTCAATCATTTCTGAATATGTGTGGATTATCAGATGAAGAATAGAAAAACAATAAATGACATTATATAAAAAAGGTACACAGTGTATTAGGGACGCTGGGGGAGAAATTCCTGTGAGGGCTTATGGTTAGTTAGTTGGTCAATTTGTGTTTCCACTTCTTCACTTAGTTGAGCGATGTATTGGGCGTATGCATACTGGAGGAGGAGGTTTGCGGCCTTTATCTGACCTGGAAGACTCATTGTATGTCTACGTGAGGAAGGGGACGTGGGGGGTAAACAATGATTGGAGATGCCGAGCAGTGCATTTGTGGGAACAGTTGTGACTAGTGATCCCATCCATCTTCTTATGGTAGGATCTAGGGTGTCCGATTGGGGTGGTGGGGGCATCCGGATCAGCGGGCGCCAATTTTGGTCGGCAAAACCTATCAAGTTGGCGCCAAATTCTACCGCAGGGCGCTGATACTTGCATCCCGGGGAACGACCTTTTTAGGGAGAGTCATCGGAAATTTCACAGGGGCGTCGATCATCAATTGAATGGGGGCATGTGCTTCTCCCCCTGGATCCACCTATTCCTTACGAGATTGGCATTTTCTATTTTCTGCCGCTCCCAGTTTAGGCAACGGGTATGACCCCTGCCTCTGTCAGACTCCTAGAAGCCCGTTTTAATGTCAGGGCTAGGGGCGGAAAATGTCGCCCCTTCGTGAGATATAAAGTATAATGCAAAAAGTCATCAAAGATGGAAGAAAGAAAGCAAAATAGTGGGGCAATATTCATATTGGCAATGTCGGGGAACCATGCATGGGCACCAATATATGTTTCTCAACTTTTGATACTTTTTTATCTTGCTTGACCTGTTTCCGCCTGTGCAAAACCCGGGTGAGCGTAATAGTCTTGTCTCTCTAATCCGTCTGTGAGTGAATTGTTGTCTTTTCGGTCTTGCAACCGAACGCATACCGAAGATGCTTGTAGCACTCATTGGACTGTGAAAAACTGCACCTGCGTGACACCCCTTAATTACAATACCGAAGCACGCTTATGCCATTGCACGGTTATAAAATATAGGGCTGAGAGCAGCGGCGGATCCAGGGCTTCATTTCGGAGGGGGATAGGGTCTTTGCCTCAGATCAGGCTCCGCCTATGTATTTACTATATGCACTCGGAAATTGGGGGGGCGGTTTGAGCCACCCTAGCTCCCTTATATCCGCAACTGGCTGGGAACATGGTATAGTTTTCTTTATTCCTCGAGGCTGCCCTGTAAGCAATCTTGTACTCTGGAAAGTACAATTTTAATATACTAAAAATCCTGATTTTTTGTTGCTGTAACTGCCTCTATTAAACAAGCTGAAAATGTAAATAAGCTATTACCTGGTATCCTATTCATAATAATGTATCATTATGACATATCTCAATGTTGTAACGGACGGCTTTGTTGTGCGAAAAACGAACCGTATACAATAATACTCATTTTGGGAAAAGAACCTCCACAAATATTGGGTCATAGCTCCGCCCCTTGGCAAGATTTAGTCTCAAAACTTCCATGGAATCTGCCCCAGTTTTACAAGCCAGAAAGTTTCAAATGCTTATCGCAAACTGTTCAGGAGATATCCTGGAAAAAACGTAATGGGTGGGCAGAATCTCTCCTTGACAGGAATAGAGGTAAATTCAGTGTCGGATCTAGGAATTCATTTGGGGGGCTCACCTCGAGCCTCACCGGCTCGAAGCTCGAGCCTCACCTGCCAGTATCTCGGGTTAGTCGCTCGTCTATCTATTAACACGCGCATTGACGGGGGGTCTGAGCCACCTTCGCATTGACGGGGGGCGGGTACCCGCCCCTCCTAAGATCTCGAGAACCACAGTAGGTAGCGAAAAACGGTAAACGGCGTTGGGCTGCCCATCCACTTCTCCATCGAAAACATTTGAACCATTTTTTTGTCAGGTCACATTTAAGGTCACGAGAGGTCAAAACATGCCAGTCATAGGGATAACATGTAAAAGTCAGTTTTTCGGACATTACATCTCAACAAGGAAAGATAGAGCAAAACGACTTGAACTATATGAATCCTCTTAGCAAGCCGAATCGAATGATATATAATTTGACCTTGCTAGGTCAAATCAAGGATTTGACCTGACCTGAGGTCAGGTCAGGGTCAAATTATATAAAATGCATATCATTAGAACCGCAAAGCCCAGGCGAGTTTAATGCAGCTAAAATAAATGCTCTATCACCATCCGTTACTGAGTTATTCCGTAAAAACCATTTTTCCCATGTATTTCCAATGGAGAGGTCATGCCTCGTACCTGACCTTAGGTCATCGATATCAAAAATACCGGAACATATGTTAGAGAACTCGGTGGGGCAATTATGTGATATGAGTTTCAATCGGATAAATTCACCCTGCTCCGACTTATGCTATCTCAAACTTTTTTTGAGGTCGGGTCACTTGACCTGTACTGGTGACCTGACCTGAGATGACCTAACCTTAAAATTTTGACAGAAGTTGTAAAAATGATGAGGGAAAAGGTATACCAAGTACGGCGGCGCTACGCGCCGCCGTTTTTCTACTGTCTCCGAAAAACCCGAGGGGGCGGGTACCCGCCCCCGTCAATGCGCGTGTTAACTTTAGAGGCTCGTAAATTTTGAGGGGCTTAAATCCCTCCCCCTGGATCCGCCACTGGGTAAAGCGGCTGCTTTATCTTTGTTGTCTAACTATAGTTGTAAGAATCTGCACGAGTTCTGAACGATTAAATTGATTCGCAAAACTTAACGTTAGCTGTTAAAAACGTGTGTCGCGACTAGGTCTCGAACACACACTCTTCTGATCTCTAGACCATTGCTCTATCCACTGCGCTACGCCGACGCTGGCGTACGGGGTGTGGGCCAAGAAATCTGTGGCGCACATTTGCAGAGTTATCTAAAATTGATGTTTCGAGCTAGTTCTGTGCGTCTGACGTAAAAACGCCAAATAGAACATGGAAAGAGCAGAGAACAGGCTTTCTAACAGCTTTATTAGATCTTTTCCAACGGCCATAGGCTGATGACAGCAGCTGTCGGAAAATGACCAATTTAACACGTAAGCTCTATGGAGCAGTCGCATTTGTGCGCCATGGCAGTAGATTGCTACCAACTAACTTTGGAGGGCCCTGACTCCAACTGCCAAAACTCAAAATCTGAACCGTTGCAGTAACTGCTTAGCTTTTTTGTATGCTAATAGATTACTACCTTTTCTACAAATTTGTATCTTTTGGTGAGGTTTCGTTCACTAGAAACTGTTTTATTAGACTTTTTGTTAACCGGAAGTAGGGTCGGTTACTGCCAGAACTAGGTGCCAAAACTCAACTTACGAAAGAATGTAACAATCGCTTAGAAAATCTTTATGCCGACCTAAAATTAGTAATGCTTAAAATTTGTACCTTTTCACGATGTTTCTTTCTATTGCAACTGTAAAATTGTAGGTTAAAATTACACTTCTTTTATTACGGCGGAATAATTTTCGGTGCCGTTAGTGTTCATGCTACTGCCAACAGGGGCGGATCCAGGAATTTTCGCTAGGGGGCCGCAGCGCTGGGGGGCGCCACTTTCATGGCCAGGGGGCGCCATTTTTAGGCCGGCTGGGGGCGCCAAATTTTATGTTCTTTACCCATTTAAAGCATTTTTGTGAACTGAATCAATTAACCTGCGCCCCGGTGGGCCTCCGAGTCACCTTCGCCCTGGTGGGGGTGTTTGAACACCCCCTCTCGAACTCGTCCCCTATGCAGGATAGCGAAAAATCGCGAACCCTGGTGGATAGCTCATACAAATCATGAAGACACTATATCAGTCACTTTTTGGCTCAGGCCAACATTGAGGTCATGGCAGGTCAAAGAAGTTGGCATTTTGAGCAAAGTCTAGCGTCTGACAGCGTTGAGTTATAATAATTTTGTAGACACTGTTCGCTCTCTCTCGTCACGGCGAATCGAATGATGTATAATATGAGCATACTAGGTCAAAACACAAATCACCTGACTTCAGGTCAGGTCAAGGTCACTTTTTGACTTAGCATAGTCCATATGCCTATCAATCGACTGGCAATAGCAATCCAAACGCAATGGTATAAACATAAAAGCTGTATCATCATTTCATGCAAAGTTATTGACCTAAGTCTCAAAACTGCTTAAGTAGCTTCGGATGATCTCTCAGAGGTCACAGGTCAAAAATTGCAACATGAACCTAAAAAGGGGCCTAAGATACTTCGATTTGAAGAATATGAAGGTATTATCACCTTTATCTACACAAATACAAACCATTTTCTGTTTTCCTCTGTATTTCCAATGGAGAGGTCATGGTCCGTATTTGACCTTATGTCATCGATATGAAAAATCCCGGAACTTCTTGGAGAACTCGGTGGGGCCATTATGTGCTATAAGTTTCAATCCGATAGATTCACCCATTTCCTACTTATGCCACCTTCAACATTTTTGAGGTAAGGTCACTTAACCTGCACTGATGACCTGACCTGAGATGACCCAAGCAAAAATTTTTGGGGGATTCTTGCGGAATCGATCAAGAATAAGGTGTGCCAATTACGGCGGCGCTTCGCGTCGCCGTTTTTTCTTGCCGCCCGAAAAACCGGAGGGTCAAAGAGGTAGGGGAAGTCCGTGCAAGAGTACGCACTTAACTTTCTAAAGGCTTTCAATTTTTTGCTATAAGTCTAACAGCTAAAATTTTTATGTGGTTGCTTATCCTGAAGAATTGTCTATTTATGGTCCATGTTTCAACTCGATGTCTCTGAAAGGAACTCGCCACGAGCCCATCAAAAATAAAAAGTAACGTGCGTACTCTTGCCGGTGTGGGTCGGTAAGAGTACGCAAGAGAGGAGGCTGGAGTACGCATTGATGCCCCGCTGTGCTTTAGGTGCATAGGCCATGTCGCGAAGTTTTTTGTCGCCAAACTAGGCGATTGTATGATTTTATATCGTTCTGGATATACAAGAAGTATGTTGCAACGTTTGGTTTTACAAATATGAATAACAGATTCTGTTCCGAGCGAAAATTAAATTTTCCTATCTCTTAAGCATGCGCACTCTTGCACAATGGTCTACTGCGTACTCTTGCCAGACATGCTCCCTTGGGAAGAAAGTCTTCATGAACATGTTGGCAGCGTGAACATAGCGTGAGCTTCGGTCCTGGAGCATACTCCTAGCTCAGTTTTCGTACTGATGACAGACCGTAATACAATACTTTTGATAATAGAAGCATGGTCTACAAGTTTACCCACTTAAAAAATATTACTTCAAGGGTGCCCAGAAACTTATTTTGCTTTGTACTCCCGCGGAAAGAACAGGAGCACGTTGAATTTTGATGTGCAGCCTAGGCACTGACCTTGATTTTTTACACCAGGATATCCACCATCTCAGTGGTTGCTAAGTAACCAAAACAGCTGCTGCGTACTCTTATCTCCTGCGTACTCTTACCCGCCCTTACCCTAATTAGTTTCATATTTTCTTTTAAAAAAATGAGGAAAGATCATGGCTTTGAATGTATCTAAAATACATCTCAGGAGTGGTAAAAAGTGAATGTATCTCTTTGGCGTTTATTTTATTGTGCACTGGAACCCACGGTTAGTAAAGACACTTTGGGACCCGGGGAGACTGCATGGGGACTATTTTCTCCCCAATCAGTGATCAAAATTATCTTCAGAAGCCTTAAACAGTTTGAAGAAGACCAACGAATGTTTAGAATAGGCCCGTCTCGTTCAATGAGCCTATGTTTGTCATTGGGGATTAGGTTTCTACAGGACATGTCAGATCAAATCCCGATACGACTTTGGGAAGCCCCATGATGGTTACATGGACTACTGATTTTGCTTATATGATGATGATTAGCACACAGGGCCTTAACTAGCCATAAGGGTCTAATAAACCACTAGGTCAGAGCAGTGATCCCAGTTCCCTTCAATCTGAGCTAGCCAGCCACGAAGGATCTATTACTTAAGTTCATGGACCTTGGCTTACTTCAAGACCCCAGTTATTGTAAACCTTTCTAAGGCTATATTCTAATATAATAATACCCTCCTAAGACTTGACTGAGACAAGCAACTTGCCGTATTCCAATGTGGTATTTTGACCTTCTTCCGTGCGTAGCCACGCTCCACGTAGGACAAGCGTACCCGGGATGCACAGGGACCAGTACCGACCTAGTCTACGCAGAATATCAGCATACCGATCTAATGTGCGCACTACGATCACAATGCTGATTTGACCCCACCTGCGCAGTGTGGGTGCAGGCTGGAAATCAGAATAAAATATCGACGTGCGTGCGCCCATTCTTATGTACTCTCGGCATCAGAATACGGCCCCAAGCAAAGGCCCAGTTTAGGGATACTCCACATCAGCGATCAACTCGGAAAAATGTGTTTGTGTCTCCCTCAACGGCATCCACCTGAATTTTTGCAGGAACTATAACTAGCTATAACCAGATTTTGGCCGTTGGCCTGTCTTCGCTGTGCTATGGCAGCCACATAGGACCCTCGACTGACCAAAGTGAACTCAAAGTCGTTCACAGTGTACACTTGTACACTTTCCGGCTTTCTCCAGGGGTTCGCTAACTGGCAGATTTAGATCCTAATGGATTTAAGGGTCCCACCAGTCCCACTCACAGCAGTCAAAGACCGTCATGGATGGTTACCCGCCTGGATGCAGGGGGCCCAGCGACTTCCCGATTAGACCTCAGGTCACCTCATGACCTTCTACAAGAATATGGCAGGCCTTACTGGGCACGGAAAGACCTGTTGGTCCCGGAGTACCCTTCTTATAGACTGTGCGTTCAGTTCCAAATATATATATATATATATATATATATATATATATATATATATATATATATAATATATATATTTACGATACAGAGTCCTCTTATGGTCACCGGGGGTATCGCCCTGTCCGACAAAAAACATGCTGGCAAGACATGGCCCTGACTGCGACCGAAAGATCTGTTAGTTACAGAGATCCCTGTTGACCTAAGATTGCCCTATTGATAACGAGGAGACTCCTGGTCCCAAAGGACCTGCTGACCGTAGAGGGCCCTACTTGTCACAGCACCCCCCGCTGGCACAGAGGGCATTCTCGGTTTCTCGGTGGCAGACAGAAGGCTCTTCTGACTGCATTGGGCCCTGCCGACCACGGAATGATGTACTGTTCATGCTTGTCACAGAGGGCCCTGTTGAAAACAGGTGACCCACCTGATTAAAGAGTGTTCTTCTGCCCTTTGGGGACCCTGACGGTCACATATAGGGTGTCGCTTGCCGCAGAGGGTCACGCTTGTAACAGCAAGTCATGCTGGTCCCCGAGGTTTACGGTTGGTCATAGATTGGCGTAGCCCGGCTGCCCTTCGCGCGATATTTTCCCTTCGGGTGCCTCTCATGCGACTGTGCTAGCCGCCCCACCCCTTTACTACGTTTCTGTTCCTCCCTACTATAGTTCCATCACCCAATAAACTCCTTCCCCGATCACCTAGGCATTTTCCAGCTCTATCAACCGGCCGCAAACTCAACCTATCCAAGGTGATGATGTTAGAGATTGCACCTGACCAACACTGACCGAGCTTATCTATTACTGATCAACAACCGAGAGGGCTGGGTACATGGACGATCCAGGATTTCGATAAGGGGGAAGCGAAGTCTCCGGGGGCGGTCAGACTACCATTTGGGGATCAGCCTTTGGTATCATGGATCTTTGTGATGCTAATTTTGCGTATTTGTGATGCCATTTGAAAAAGTGCCGATTAAAAAAAACACGTTGCCAAGAAAAGGAAGAATTTCCCAAGGGCCTCTAGTTAAATAAGCAACAAGTAAACAGGGCAACTTCTACCTGGATTACGTTTTGAAGCAGAATTTACGCAGAGACGGCCTTTGGAGATTTTGCGAACCAGTCGTTGCAGTTTACCCTGTCTGCGCAGAGTGGATAGTGATAAATCCATAATATTCTACATAAGGCGAAACTTTTTGCTGTTTACAAACATGTGGGAGAGAACGCAACCAAAATTATGCAGGTGCCTCCTGCCGAGCTCTCAATGTTTTTCTTACACAGATGACGTGGGAATTTCGCATTGCTGTCTGGACACAGCCTTTCATTAGTGGCACTGCGAAAAAAACACCTCGGCAAAATAAGTAAATGATCGAAGTCAACAGCTTATAGGGTTATCAATAGATCCGGAATGTTTTTTTAAACACATTTAAGGGATATTGGTATATGTGCTCAAAATTTGCTTCACAAGAAACATTACTTTTACCAGTCCCCTTTATTCCATCGTAGCATGTTCTTGTTGCAAAAGACAACACAACCACATATTGGACGGGCACACGACCACACATCGGATGGGCATGAATGCACCCTGGGGGATCCTGCGTGGTAACGGAGCAAAATGACACCAATCGATACCCAAAGCATGCATTAAAAGAACTCGGGGCAATTGTTACCACTCAAAGCTGAGAGCTGTCCATGTGCCATGGTAGTGCCATGTTGCAGTGGGATGCCCTAAGGCTGAAAAAGAGCGGTTAATCGTGAAATTGGAGCACCCGAACACAAAGTAGAGGACATCCGAAGTTGAAGGCGGTACACGTAAAAGTGGGGCGCCCCAAGGCTAAGAAAGAACAGACAATTGTGGAAAATGGGCGCGCAATCATGCACTAGCGGGCAGTCAAAAGTGGATCAGAGCGATCAATTTTTTACGGTGGGCCGCTTTAGAGCTAAAAGGGACGGTCAATCATGATATAGGGGTTCTGAACCACAAAGCGGATGGCGGCCAGAGGTGAATGAAGGCAGTCCACGGTGAAGTAAGTGGGGTGCTCTAAAGCTGCACAAGAGCGGCCAGCAGTGGAGAAGGTGCGCGCAATGATAATACAGAAGAGAGCGGCTAAAAATGGATGAGGGCAGCCCACGTTGCAGTGGGGCACCCTAGGGCTGAAAAGCGGGTCAATTGTGAAAACGGGGAGCCCAGTCACAAAGTTAAGGGCGCCTGTAGGTAAATGACGGTGGTCCACGTCGCAGAGGTCCGCCAAGCGCTGAAAAAGGGTGGCCAAACGTGAAATATGGGGTTCCCAACCATAAAATAGAGGGCGTCCGGAGGTGAATGAGGAGTCCACATTGAAGTGAGGCGCCCTAGATCTGCAAAGGAGCGGCCAATAGTGGAGAACAGGAGAACAATCATGCAGAAGAGGGCAGCCAAAGGTAGGCACGGGTGGTCCATGTTGCAGTGGGGCGCTCTAGAGCTGAAAAGGGCGGCCAATCGTGAAATATGGGCGCCTAACCACAAAGAAGAGGGCGTCAAAAAATCGATGAGGGTGGTCCACGTTGAAGTGTGACTATTAGTGACCCGGGGGCATGATATATGAGGGAGTGCTTAGGTATATAAATGAGTCCAGCGGTGATGCAGCATGGGAGTGCCAAAAGTTCAGTGTGGTACGGTGGTACACCCTGTGGGACGCCGGTGGTCTATAGCCGGGGGAAGTGTGGTGAGTTAGTTAGTTATTTGGGCTTTCGGGCGAGGGATGGTAATGGTGATAGTGCATCGGGGGGACGCTGATACTTCACCGAGGCGATACCGAGACTGGAGTTATGGATACCGGTGGTGCAGGCAAGGGGCGCCTGCAGCACATAGGCGTGGAACCGTCAGTGGAGCGTCTGTGGGAGCAAATAATCCATCATAGGGACACTGGTAGGGTAACAACAGGGTAGAAGGGGGGTACACGAACAGGGCACTGGTTGGGCAACAGGGAGGAGAAGACAGTGCATGGGAAGAGCGCTGACGGCGCAATTTGGTAATCAAGGAGACACCGAAGCTGAAGTTTGGAGCTTCCGGTGATACAGCTTGGGGGTACTCGCATTCAGTGAAATTTGTGGGAGCTGTCAAGGGGAGGCGCTGGTAAGACAACGGGCCACGTTTGGGATGCAATAAATTCAAAGTAAAGAGAAGCTGCATGGGGTTTCTGGCAGGGATGTGTTGGTGCGTTCATGGAGCTAACGATAGGCACCCATCATGCACCATGGAGGCACAGGGCATGCTGTCAAAAGTTGGGGCGCCCATAGTGGCGCGTGGTGGGGGATGTGGTTGGGCGCCGATAGAGCAAAAGTAAGATACCAATGATTCATCAAGCAATCAGCAGAAATATGTGGGCGCCTATAGTGAAGTGTGGGGGCACCAATGGAGCGAAAGAAAATCACCAATGTGTACCATGGGTGCCGCCAGACAGAGCGGTTTGTCGAAATGTGGGGGCGCTCCCTTATGAGCCCACGGCTGGAAATGAAGGCGCCGGTGGAGCAAAGAACAGGCACTAATGATTCATTATGGTGGCGCCAGTGATACAGAACGATGTGTCAAAAGATGGTGGAAAGAGGCGGGGGAAGGCGCCCATAAAGCTAAAAGCAGACAACAATAATGCATCATAAGAGTGGGGCTCGGGTGGTATAGGAGGGGATGTTGAAAGGTGAAGACCCCCTCAATGGGGCATGGGGGCGCCGTTTGATATTAAAAAAGAAACGCACCAATTATGCACCATGGGGGCGCCAGACGTAAAGAGCGGGTCCAAAAAGCAGGGGGTGCCCACAGTGAAGCGTGGGGGCGCCGCGCCGGTGGAGTGCACAGAAGACACCAATGATGCCCAATGGGGATGCCGGTGGTACATGCAGGGTTTCAGCACATGGGGCGCCCACAGTGACGCGTGGCGGCGCCGTTGAAGTAAAAACGAGACATCAATGCTGCACCATGGAGGCGCCAGTGGTATAGAGCGGATTTTCCGAAGGTGGGGGCGCCCGTAGTGAGGATTGGGGCGCCAATAGTTTATAGCGGGATGCCAAGAAGTGGGAGAGCCCACGATGAGGCTTGGGGGCGCCGGTGGAGTGAAACGAAAGCACCAATGATGCACCATGGGGGCGGCAGTGGCATAGAGCGGATTGTTAGAAGGTGGGGGCGCCCGTAGTGGGGAGTGGGGATCCAGTAGTACATAGCGGGGAGAGAGAGTGGGGGCTCACTGGTATAAAACGGGCTGGTAAAAGGTGAAGATCCCCTCAGTGAGGCATGGGGGCGCCATTTGAGCAAAAAGGCACCAATGATGTACCACGGGGGCGCCAATGGTGAAGATCGGCTCTAAAAAGCAAAGGCGCCCACGGTGAAGCGTGGGGCGCCGGTGAAGTACACAGAAGACACCAATGATGCCCAATGGGGGCGCCGGTGGTACATGAGGGTTCAAAAAGGTAGGGCGCCCACAGTGACGCGTGGGGGCGCCGTTGGAGCAAAAACGAGACATCAATGCTGCACCATGGAGGCGGCAGTGGTATAGAGCGGATTTTCCGAAGGTGGGGGCGCCCGTGGTGAGGATTGGGGCGCCAATAGTTTATAGCGGGATGCCAAGAAGTGGGAGAGCCTACGATGAGGCTTGGGGGCGCCGGTGGAGTGAAACGAAGGCACCAATGCTGCCCAATGGGGGCGCCGGTGGTACATGCGTGGTTCCAAAAGATGGGGCGCCCACAGTGATGCGTGGGGGCGCCGCTGGAGCAAAAACGAGACATCAATGCTGCACCATTGAGGCGCCAGTGATATAGAGCGGATTTCTAGAAGATGTGGGCGCCCGCAGTGAAGAGTGGGGCGCCGGTAGTATATAGCGGGATGTCAAGAGGTGGAAGAGGCTTGGGGGCACCAGTGGAGTGAAACGAAGGCACCAATGATGCACCATAGGGGCGCCGGTGGTACATGCGGGGTTTCAAAAGATTGGGTGCTTACAGTGACGCGTGGGGGCGGCGTTGGAGCAAAAACGAGACATCAATGCTGCACCATGGAGGCGCCAGTGGTATAGAGCGGATTGTTAGAAGGTGGGGGCGCCCGTAGTGGGGAGTGGGGATCCAGTGGTACGTAGCGGGGAGACAGAGTGGGGGCTCCACTGGTATAAAACGGGCTGGTAAAGGGTGAATGCCCCCTCAAAGAGGCATGGGGGCGCCATTTGAGCAAAAAGGCACCAATGATGTACCACGGGGGCGCCAATGGTAAAGAGCGGCTCTAAAAAACAGAGGCGCCCATGGTGAAGCGTGGGGGCGCCGGTGGAGTGCACAGAAGACATCAATGCTGCACCTTGGAGGCGCCAGTGATATAGAACGGATTTTTAGAAGATGGGGGCGCCCGTAGTGAAGAGTAGGGTGCCGGTAGTATATAGCGGAATGTCAAGAGGTGGAAGAGGCTTGGGGGCGCCGTTGGAGTGAAACGAAGGCACCATTGATGCCCAATGGGGGCACCGGTGGTACATGCGGGGTTCCAAAAGATGGGGCGCCCACAATGACGCGTGGGGGCGCCGTTGGAGCAAAAACGAGACATCAATGCTGCACCATGGAGGCGCCACTGGTATAGAGCGGATTGTTAGAAGGTGGGGGCGCCCGTAGTGGGGAGTGGGGAGAGAGAGTGGGGGGCTCCACTGGTATAAAACGGGCTGGTAAAGGGTGAAGGCCCCCTCATTGAGGCACGGGGGCGCCATTTGGGCAAAAAGGCACCAATGATGTACCACGGGGGCGCCAATGGTAAAGAGCGGCTCTAAAAAGCAGAGGCGCCCACGGTGAAGCGTGAGGCGCCGGTGAAGTACACAGAAGACACCAATGATGCCCAATGGGGGCGCCGGCGGTACATGAGGGTTCCAAAAGGTGGGGCGCCCACAGTGACGCGTGGGGGCGCCGTTGGAGCAAAAACGATACATCAATGCTGCACCATGGAGGCGCCAGTGGTATAGACCGGATTTTCCGAAGGTGGGGGCGCCCGTGGTGAGGATTGGGGCGCCAATAGTTTATAGCGGGATGCCAAGAAGTGGGAGAGCCCACGATGAGGCTTGGGGGCGCCGGTGGAGTGAAACGAAGGCACCAATGATGCCCAATGGGGGCGCCGGTGGTACATTAGGGGTTCCAAAAGATGGGGCGCCCACAGTGACGCGTGGGGGGCGCCGCTGGAGCAAAAACGAGACATCAATTCTGCACCATGGAGGCGCCAGTGATATAGAGCGGATTTGTAGAAGATAGGGGCGCCCGTAGGGAAGAGTGGGGCGCCGGTAATATATAGCGGGATTTCAAGAGGTGGAAGAGGCTTGGGGGCGTCGGCGGAGTGAAATAAGGGCACCAATGATGCACCATGGGGGCGCCAGTGATGCAGGGCAGGTTGTCAAAATGTGGTATTTGCATGCAGCGGAATTACCAGGGGGCGCCAGTATTTCCGTTTGGCATGCAAATGTGGAGCAAATGGAGGCGGCCCCCGGGGCGCCTTAGTGCCGAGGGGGCGCCTTACCGGCGAGGGGGGGCCGCGGCCCCCGCGGCCCCCCCTGGATCCGCCCCTGACTGCCAAAACTCAAAATCCGAACCATTGCAACAACTACTTAGCTTTTTCGTCTTGAAATATATGTCTGCCTTTTCTACAGATTTGTATCTTTTGGTGAGGTTTCGTTGGCCAGAAACTGTTTGATTAGACTTTTTGTTAACCGGAAGTAGGATCTATGACTACCAGAGCTGGGTGCCAAAACTCAACTCGTGAATAAATACAATAATCGCTTAGAAAAGCTACATACCGAGCTAGAAATAATCACTTTTAGATTTGTAGCTTTTCACGGTGTTCCTTTCCAGGACAACTGTAAAATCGTAGGTAAAAACCTCACTACTTTTATTACAGCGGAATACTTTCTGTTGCTCTTGGTGTTCATGCCCGGAACCGAAAATTGCATACCAGATCAGAAATAACCCAGCATTCTTCCCCATATCCTAGGATATCAACAATTCCCCATACCAGGAGTAGGGGCGTACTTAAAACGTTGTGAACACAAGAAACGACAGCGCATAGGCGGATTCAGGCCTTCCGGCGGTGGGGGGGGCGCCATCCGGAACAGGGGAAACCACTTTTGACCGGCAAAACCTATCAGGTGAGCACAAAATCTTATTGGTGGGTGCTGATTTTCGCAACCGGAGCGGGGATGGGAAGCTACATTTCAGGGGGGCGACATAGACCTTGCAGGGGGCGCCGAGGGCTGATCGGGGGAGGGCACGGGACCTCTGCCCCTGGATTCGCCTATGCGACAGAGGCGTGCTAAGACTGCTGGAAAGGGGTGCAATTGGAAAAGGCGTTCAAACGAGACTGCTGGTAACGAGATGTATTCTACAGAGGCGTGTCCAGAAGGTTAGGAAAAGGGTACAGTTGGCAAAGGCGTGTCCAGAAGACTGATAGTAGGAGCATGTAATGCAGACAGGCGTGCTCAGAGTGCTAAACAAGATATATAGTACAAAAGCGATCTCAGAGTGTTGGAAAAGAGTACATTGTACAGAGTGGTCTCAGACTGTTCGGAAGGGGCTGCAAGTGGAAAAGGCGTCTCCAAAAGACTGCTGGTGGGGATGATTTATTCAGAGGCGTGTTCAGAAAGCTGGGAAGAGGTGCAATTGGCAAAGACGTGTCCAGATCAGAGGCGTAGCCAGAGGAGTCGCTGGGGACCACGGACCCCCTTGGGCAGGTCTTGTGCACTGGAAAACACGAGCATTGAACTGGAGGGCCCCTGAGCTTGGTCGCACGGGACCCCCTGAACTTAGTTTCAGAGGGCCCTTGGGCTTGATCTCAGGGGCCCCGGAGCTTAGTGTACGACTGCCCTCCGAGCTTAATCTCGGGGACCCCCGAGCTTAACACGCGCATTGACGGTGGGGGCGGGTACCCGCCCCCTCGGGTTTTTCGGAGATAGCAGAAAAACGGCGGCGCGTAGCGCCGCCATACTTGGTATACCTTTTCCCTCATCATTTTTACAACTTCTGTGAAAATTTCAAGGTTAGGTCATCTCAGGTCAGGTCACCAGTACAGGTCAAGTGACCGGACCTCAAAAAAAGTTTAAGATAGCATAAGTCGGAGCAGGGTGAACTTATCCGATTGAAACTCATATCACATAATGGTCCCATCGAGTTCTCTAAAATATGTCCCGGTATTTTTGATATCGATGACCTAAGGTCAGGTAAGAGGCATGACCTCTCCGTTGGAAATACATGGAAAAATGGTTTTTACGGAATAACTCAGTAACGGATGGTGATATAACATTTATTTTAGCTGCATTAGACTCGCCTGGGCTTTGCGGTTCTAATGATATGCATTTTATATAATTTGACCCTGACCTGACCTCACGTCAGGTAAAATCCTTGATTTGACCTAGCAAGGTCAAATTATATATCATTCGATTCGGCTTGCTAAGAGGATTCATATAGTTCAAGTCGTTTTGCTCTATCTTTACTTGTTCAGATGTAATGACAGAAAAACTGAATTTACATGTTATCCCTATGACGGGCATGTTTTGACCTCTCGTGACCTTAAATGTGACCTGAAAAAATGGTTCAGATGTTTTCGATGGATAATTGGATGGGCAGCCGAACGCCGTTTACCGTTTTTCGCTACCTACTGTGGTTCTCGAGATCTTAGGGGGGCGGGTACCCGCCCCCGTCAATGCGAAGGTGGCTCAGACCCCCGTCAATGCGCGTGCTAATGTCAGATTGCCCTCCAAACTTGATCTCGGGGTCCCCGAGCTTGGTCTCAGTGGCCCTTGGTTGGTCTCGGGAGTTCCCCGAGCCTGGTCTCAGGGGTACTCCGGTATCGAGGGCTCCGAAGTATCAAACATTGATCTTGGGGCCAACTGAGCTTGGTCTCAGGGGGCCCCGAGTTGGTCTCAGGGACCCCGAGCTTGGTCTCTGGGGGGCCCAAGCTTGGTCCCACGGACCTTTTCTTCTTTGTCCCACCAGCCTTTCGATCTTGATCTCACGGGCCTTTCGATCTGGGTCTCAGGGGCCCCGAGCGTGGGGTCAGGGGTCCCTCGAGCTTGGTCTCAGGGACCCCAAGCTTGGTCTCAGGTGCCCCCCCGAGCTTTGTTTCAGGAAACCCCGAGCTTGGTCCCAGGGGACCACCGAGCTTGGTTTCAGTGGCCCGAACTTGGCATCAGGGGCTCCCCGAGCTTGGTGTCAGGGGTCCCTTGATCATCGCTATTGAGGGCTCCGGATTAGCGAACATTGATATCGGGGGCACCTGAGCTTGGTCTCAGGGGCCCTGAGTTAGTCTCAGGGTTCTGAACTTGGCCCAGGGGCCCAAATTGGGGCCCCTGGGATCTTAGTATTAAGATCTTAAGAAGGCCCGTGGGACCGATCTTAACCCATTAACGCCCAGCGGGTCATTTTTGTCCTCTGACTTTGACAGGCTGCAAAATTGGTACCAGTGAAGTGATCTTCATGTTTATGATATGGATGTATGTTTCAGAGCGTGGACAAGCTGGAAAAATGCATTTGAAAATTCTAGGTTTTTATGGGACGATTTTGGTGGAACTTATTTTGGCGAGGTTTTGGTCAGCGTGAGACAGCTCTGCAAATTGTGTTTCTCGCAACAACATATGGAAAGCTGAAAAGGGTTTGTATGATTGACATTAAGCCAAGACCACTAGGAGTCAGATGGTGAAGAAGGAGTAAGATTTTCTTGAACGGCTTTGCCATGAGACATCGTCAAATATGAAGCGGACAAAAATGACCCGCTGGGCGTTGCGGACATCCGCAGGCCGCTGAAAATGAGGAAAAGGATGTGTCCTGTCCTCCCGTCTGCTGCGTTAGGTGCACAATGTTACCTAGAGGGAAGGAAGGCATTGTGGGTCCTGCGAATGCAGGGTTGCCAGTTTATATATTTTTCATCAAATCTGAAGATTTTTAGTGCAATATCGATACGTTTGGAAACTTTGAAGTTCATAAAATGCTTCCTACCGTTTTCGGGGTCTGTCTTATTTTGGGAATGATTATCACATAATTTTAACGGAAACATGCAAGATGGTTCCAGTATTTTGTAAAGGCGTTATTAAATACAATTTTCAGGGGTTTTAAAAACTTATCGAAATTTTAGCACTGACTTAAAGCTAGCAGAGCCATGTCTTTTCCCCTTGATGGATTGTGTGTAGTAGATAGAGAGGATAGGGAACAGTAGCGGATTGAGGACTTCATTGGGTGGTGGGGGGGGGGTTAGGGGTCTCGAGCCTCCCCGCCATGGCCTCAAAACAGCCCTCAGTAATGCATTTAGGTACTATAGGCTCACTGACATTTCGGTAGGGGGAGGCTTGAGCCTTCCTAGCCCCCTTGTGTCCACTACTGATTGGAAGCCAATGACCAGCTGACAAAATGAGTTGGAAATTATCGCGGCCGCCACGCTGGTTTGTTTTGACGAGATGGTGCAGTGTCAAACGTCTGGAGCAATATAAAATGGGTGAAAGCTTGGGAAGTTCTAGAACTGCTGTCTAAAACGCAACTAGCACTATTTTTGCTTGGTTCTAGTCAAGTGAAACTACCATGAGTGAACATCCCGGGGGTAGGAGGAGGGGTCAAGACCTGCCTGTATTTTTGTCTCCCACAGACTTTGTCTAGGGCTTGGATTGCAGTGCCAGCGTTAACCCATCCAGAACCCCTCCTGGATCGAGAAGAAATCTCCAGCCATGGAGACAAAAATATCGAAAGCATAGTTGTTAGCAATGCCACAGATCAATTGTTTTGCAGGAAAAGAAGCAAAATAAGTTGTCTTAAGTGCGCAAGATAGCGGAGCGGATCAGGTGCATATCATAATCATACCATCACAAAATATATTAGTCATGAGGATGAGAAAGATGATGAGCTGACCAGCGTTACAATGACCAGTGGCGTGCCAGGAAATGTGGAGGTTCACATTTATGCAACTATGAAGCGCGCTACTTGTTCCAAAGAAAAGTTGGAAAGATGGAAATGGACCCGTTTGGAGATGTGGAGATTAATCAAGCTAATGTGCACCGCGTGGGGGAGCTAACGAATTGAGTTTTCAAAACTTTTCATCTGTATGCTGAATATTACGATTTCTCGTTGAAAGCTCAGTGAGCATCAGTCACAAAGTCTGGCGGGCGGAGAAGGAAGGGGGTAGAGACAAAAGAAACGGTTTCCCAAAACCTTTGATATTCACAAATATTCTTAAAATACAATGATGTTCACAATTTTAGTCTATCCCCCGCAAATCATCAGTCTAGGTTAACCACGTTTGTATACTATTTGCAAATATGCTGTTAGCGTTGTCTTTAATTAAACCTTAAGAGCATAAAACTGTCTAAACATTTTACTATGGCCAATATACAAGAGGAAATAAAAACACTTCACAGAACTGCAGTAAAAGCGATGCGCATTGGGCCGCTGAGTGCGGTGACAGCGCCGCCCGGGAGCCGGCCGCGCAGTGCCAGCCGATGTCCCAAACGCCCAGCGGGTCATTTTTGTCCGGTGTCATATCTCAGAATCTAAAAGTGGTATCGATTCAAAACTTTTGGAAGATCTTATTGGGCATATTCTAAGCATAGGAAAACATTTTTCGCCAATTTGAAAGTTCGAAGTAGGTGCGGGCGTTAATGGGTTAAGATTGGTCCCACGGGCGTTTTGATCTTGGTCTCACGGTCTTTAGGTCTTGGTCTCAGGGAGCCCCCGAGCTTGGTCTCAGGGCCCCCAAAGTTTGGTGTCAGGGGACCCCGAACTTAGTTGCAGGGGACCCCGAGCTTGGTCTCAGAGGACCCCCAAACTTAGTCTCAGAGGACCCCCAAGCTTGGTCTTAGTGGCCTGAGCTTGATCTCAGTGGGCTCCACGAGTTTGGTCTCAGGGGACCCCCGAGCTTGTCCTCAGTGGCCTGAGCTTGGTTTCAGGGGCCTTCACAAGCTTGTCCTCAGTGGCCTGAGCTTGATCTCAGGGGGCTCCACAAGCTTGGTCTCAGGGGCCCTCGATCATCGGTATCAAGGGCTACGGATTATCGAACATTGATATCGGGGGCCCCTGAGCTTGGTCTCAGGCGCCCCGAGTTAGTCTTAAGAACCGTAGCCTGGTCTCAGGGGCCACAAGATTGGTCCCACGGGCCTTTTGATCTTGGTCTCACGGCCTTTCGGTCTTGGTATCAGGGGTTCCCTGAGCTTGGTCTCAGTGGCCTGAGCCTAGTGTCAGGGGCGCCATGGGCTTGGTCTCAGGGGCCCCATGATCGTTGGTATCGGGGGCTCCGAAGTATTGAACATCGATCCTGGGACCCCCTGAACCTGGTCTCAGGGCGGCCTGAGCTTGGTCTCAGGGGACTTCCTGAACTTGGTATCAGGGCAGCCTGAGCTTGGTTTCAGGGGACCCCCGAGCTTGGTCTCAGGGGCTTCAAACTCGGTGCCACGGGCCTTTTGATCTTGTTCCCACGGGATTTTCGATCGTGGTCTCACGGGCTTTTCGGTATTGGTTTCAGGGGGCCTCCTAGCTTGGTCTCAAGGGCCTCCGAGCTTGGTCTCAGAGGACGCCCAAACTTTAGTCTCAGAGGACACCAAGCTTTGTCTCAGTGGGCTCCACGAGCGCGGTCTCAGGGGCACCTCGATCATCGGTATCAAGGGCTCCGGATTATTGAACATTGATATCGGGGGCCCCTGAGCTTGGTCTCAGGGGCCCTGAGTTGGTCTCAGGGGCCCGAACTTGGTCCCAGGGGCCCCAAGATTGGTCCCACGGGCCTTTCGATCTTGGTCTCACGGGCCTTTCGATCTGGGTCTCATGGGCTCCCGAGCTTGGTCTCAGGGGCCCCGAGTTGGTCTAAGGGGCCTGAGCTTGGTCTCAGGGCCCCAAACTTGGTCCCACGATCCTTTCGATCTTGGTCTCACGGGCCTTTGGATCCTGATCTCAGGGAGCCCCGAGCTTGGTCTCAGAGGATCCCCAAGCTTGGTCTCAGTGTGCTCCACGAGCATGGTCTCAGGGGCCCTTGATCATCGATATCAAGGGCTCCGGGTTATCGAACATTGATCTCGAGGGCCCTGACCTTGGTCTCAGGGGCCCTGAGCTGGTCTCAGGGGCCTGAACTGGGTACCAGGGGCCTCAAGATTGGTCCCACGGGCCTTTTGATCTTGGTCCCATGGGCCTTTCGATCTTGGTCTCACGGGCCTTTTGGTCTTGGTCTCATGGGATCCTGAGCTTGATCTCAAGGGGGTCCAGAGCTTGGTCTCAGGGCCCCCTTCGAGCTTGGTCTCAGGGGGCCGCTGAGCTTGGTCGCAGGGGCTCCGGTTGGTCTCAGGGGCCCGAGCTTGGTCTCAGGGCCCCAAACTTGGTCCCACGGTCCTTTTGATTTTGGTCCCACGGGCCTTTCGATCCTGGTCTCACGGGCCTTTCGATCTTGGTCTCAGGGGGCCCGCGAGCTTGGTCTCAGAGGACCCCCAAGCTTGGTCTCAGTGGCCTGAGCTTGGTCTCAGTGTGCTCCACGAGCATGGTCTCAGGGGCACCTCGATCATCGGTATCAAGGTCTCCGGATTATGGAATATTGATATCGGGAGCCCCTGAGCTTGGTCTCAGGGGCTTCAAACGTGGTGCCCCGGGCACTTTTGATCTTGGTCCCACGGGCTTTTCGATCTTGGTCTCACGGTCTTTCGGTCTTGGTATCAGGGGTTCCCCGAGCTTGGTCTCAGAGCCCCCGAGTTTGGTCTCAGGGGGCTCCACGGGCCTGGTCTCAGAGGTTCCTGAACCCCAAGACTAACTTCCGGATGTGGCTGAGACTGACTCTCGGAAGCAATCTGAGACTAACTTTTGGGTGCTTCCTGAGATTTGCTCTCGGGGCCCCTTATGCAAAAATGGGGGCACAGTCTGAGGATAAGTCTCAAGGGCTTCCAGTATTGTCCCTGGGGGCCCCCTGAGACCAGCACTCTGCGCATGAAGTGAGACTATCTCTCGGACCCTCAGATTAATCTTGGGGCCACCTGAAAGTAAATATTTACTCCTGAGAGAGACGCCCGTGAGACTATGGGCCCCCCTGAGACCGACACTCGTGGGGAGGGACCCCTGAGACCAAATCTCAGAAGTCCCCTAAAACTGACTCTCGGGGTCCCCTTGACCGACTTTTGAAGTTCTCAGAGACTGACTCTCAGGGGACTCGCTGAAATAGACTTTCGCGGGTCCTGAGAACCATTCTCTGGGGCCTCTGGGACTAGCTCGGCCCCCACTGATACCGACTCTCAGGGCCCACTGAGACCGACACTCGGGCCCCCTGAGACCAACTCTCAGGGGCCCCCTGAAATCTACTTTCGGGGGCCTTGAGACCGACTCTCAGGGCGGGGGCCCTAAAGCCGACTCGAGACGCCCTGAGAACGAATCTTCAGGGTCCCCTGAGACTGAATCTGGGGGCACAGTGATCAGAGAATCATTTGCAGTGGCTCAAATTAGCCCAAGGGGGTCCGCAGACTCCTAGAACCCCCTTGGCTATGTCACTGCATCCATACATTCGAGGGCCCTCCGGGATCAACATTTGAATTCCCCTGAAATCATTGCTTGTCCCCCCCCCACCGAGACCAATACTACTGATGCCCTTGATAGTAATGCACGGGGGCTCCTAAGACCAAGCTCAGGGTCTCACTTAGATCAGGCTCGGGGACACCCTTAGGGTCATGCTCGCGCTTACCTCAGGAGTAACTCGACACCGATGTTCGGGGGCTCCCCAGATAAATATTCGGAGCCCCTCGAGACTGATGCTCTGTACTCTGGAGCCCCTCGATACCGATGCTTGGAGGCCCTGAAGCCTGGGGCTTCTGAGACCAAACACAACATTCTGTGAGGCCAATGCGCGTTCCTCACTCGTGAGGCCATCGATATCGATAGTTGGGGGTACTTCGATATCAATATTGCCCCCCTCTTGAGATCAATGTTCAGCACTCCAGTGCCATCGTTACCGATGCTCGGGGGACCACGCTCGGGGCCCCTGAGACAAAGCCCGGGGGAAGGGCCCTGAAACCAAGTTCGGAGGATCCCTGACACCAAGTTCGGGGAACCCCTGAGATGAATCTCGGAGGGCCCCTGAGACCAAGCTCAGGGCCCCCCTGAGACCAAGCTCGGGAGCCCATGAGACCAAAACAAAAAGGCCCGTGAGACCAAGATCGAAAGGCCCATGGGACCAAGATCAAAAGACCCGTGGGCCCAAGCTCGGGGCCCCTGAGACCAACTCAGGACCCCCTGAGAACAAGGTCAGGGCCCCCGAGATCAATGTTCGATAATACGGAGCCCTTGATATCGATGATCAAGGGCCCCTGAGACCATGCTCGTGGAGCACACTGAGACTGAGCCTAAAGGTTCCTCTGAGACCAAGCTCGGGGCCCCTAAGACCAAGATCGAAAGGCCCGTGAGACCAAAATCGAAAGGCTCGTGGGACCAAGATCAAAAGGCCCGTGGGACCAAGTTTGGGGCCCTGAGACCAAGCTCGGGCCCCTGAAATCAACTTGGGACCCCTGAGACCAGGCTCAGGGCCCCCCTGAGACCAAGATCGAAAGGCTCGTGGGACCAAGATCAAAAGGCCCGTGGGACCAAGTTTGGGGCCCTGAGACCAAGCTCGGGCCCCTGAAACCAACTCGGGGCCCCTGAGACCAGGCTCGGGCGCCTGAGACTAACTCGGGGCGCCTGAGACCAGGCTCAGGGGGCCCCGATATCAATGTTTGATAATCCGGAGCCCTTGATATCGATGATCGAGGGCCCCTGAGACCAAGCTTGTGAAGCCCTTTGAGACCAAGCCCAGGCCATTGAGGACAAGCTCGGGGTCCCCAGAGACCAGGCTCGTGGGCCCCTGAGACCAAGCTCAGATTCCTCCTGAAACCAAGACCGAAAGGTCCTTGAGACCAATATCGAAAGGCCCATGGGACCAAGTGTTTGGGGCCCTGAGACCAAGCCGGGGCCCCTGAGAACAACTCAGGGCCCCCTGAGACCAAGGTTAGGGCCCCCGAGATCAATGCTCGATAATCCGGAGCCCTTGATACCGATGATCGAGGTGCCCCTGAGACCAAGCTCGTGGAGCCCACTGAGACCAAGCTCAGGCTACTAAGACCAAGCTTGGGGGTCCTCTGAGACTAAGTTTGGGGATCCTCTGAGACCAAGCTTGGGGGTCCCCTGCAACTAAGTTCGGGGTCCCCTGACACCAAGCTTGGGGGGCCCTGAGACCAAGCACGGGGGCTCCCTGTGACCAAGACTGAAAGACCGTGAGACAAAGAACAAAAGGCCCGTGGGACCAAGCTTAAGATTGGTCCCACGGACCTTCTTAATATCTCAAGACTAAGATCCCAGGGCCCTCAATTGGGGCCCGGACCATGTTCAGGCCCCTGAGACCAACTCAGGACTCCTGAGACCACGCTCAGGGGCCCCCGATATCAATGTTCGATAATCCGGAGCCCTTGATACCGATGATCGAGGTGCCCCTGAGACCATGCTCGTGGAGCCCACTGGGCCCAAGCTCAGGCCACTGACACCAAGCTTGGCGGTCCTCTGAGACTAAGTTTTGGGGGTCCTCTGAGACCAAGCTCGGGGAACCACTGATACCAAGACCGAAAGGCCGTGAGACCAATATCAAAAGGCCCGTGGGACCAAGTTTGGGGCCCCTGAGACCAAGCTCGGGGCCCCTGAGACCAACTCAGGGCCCCGCTGAGACCAAGCTCAGGGCCCCGGAGATCAATGTTCGATAATCCAGAGCCCTTTATATCGATGATCGAGGGCCCCTGAGACCAAGCTTGTGAAGCCCCCTGAGACCAAGCTCAGACCACCGGAGGACAAGCTCGGGGGTCCCCTGAGACCAGGCTGGGGGCCCCTGAAACCAAGCTGGGGGGGGCTTCTGAGACCAAGATCAGGGGGCCCCAAGATCAATGTTCGATAATCCGGAGCCCTCGATAGCGATGATCGAGGGACCCCTGACACCAAGCTCGGGGAGTCTCTGAGGCCAAGTTCGGGCCACTGAAACCAAGCTCGAAGGTCCCCTGGGACCAAGTTCGGGGGTTTCCTGAAACAAAGCTCGGGGGTCCCCTGAGACCAAGCTCGTGGAGCCCACTGAGACCAAGCTCAGGCCACTAAGACCAAGCTTGGGGGTCCTCTGAGACTAATTTTGGGGATCCTCTGAGACCAAGCTCGGGGGGTCCCCTGCATCTAAGTTCGGGGTCCCCTGACACCAAGCTTGGGGGCCCTGAGACCAAGCTCGGGGGCTCCCTGAGACCAAGACCGAAAGACCGTGAGACCAAGATCAAAAGGCCCATGGGACCAATCTTAAGATTGGTCTCACGGACCTTCTTAACATCTTAAGACTAAGATCCCAGGGGCCCAATTGGGGCCCCTGGGACCATGTTCAGGCTCCTGAGACCCACTCAGGGCCCCTGAGACCACGCTCAGGTGCCCCCAATATCAATGTTCGATAATCCGGAGCCCTCATACCGATGATCGAGGTGCCCCTGAGACCACGCTCATGGAGCCCACTGAGACCAAGCTCAGGCCACTGACATTAAGCTTGGCGGTTCTCTGAGACTAAGTTTTGGGGGTCCTCTGAGACCAAGCTCGGGGGCTTCCTGAAACAAAGCTCGGGGGCACCTGAGACCAACTCGGGCCCCCTGAGACCAAGCTCAGTTGGCCCCAAGATCAATGTTCGATACTTCGGAGCCCTCGATACCGGAGTACCCCTGAGACCAGGCTCGGGGAACTTCCCTGAGACCAGCCAAGGGCCACAGAGACCAGGCTCGGGGTCCCCGAGATCGAGTTTGGAGGGCAATCTGACATTAAGCTCCAGGGCCCCTGATATCAAGCCCGGAGGCCCTTTGAGACTAAGTTCGGGGGTCCCGTGCGACCAAGCTCAGGGGCCCTCCAGTTCAATGCTCGTGTTTTCCAGTCGCACAAGATCTGCCCCAAGGGGGTCCGTGGTCACCAACGACTCCTCTGGCTACGCCACTGATCTGGACACGCCTTTGCCAATTGCACCTCTTCCCAGCATTCTGAACACGCCTCTGAATAAATCATCCTCCACCAGCAGTCTTCGGGATACGCCTTTTCCACTTGCAACCCCTTCCCTATAACAGTCTGAGACCACCTCTGTACAATGCACTCTTTTCCAACACTCTGAGATCGCTTTTGTACTATATATCTTTTTAGCACTCTGAGCATGCCTGTCCGCATTACATGCTCCTACTAGCAGTCTCCTGGACACGCCTTTGCCAACTGTACCCTTTTCCTAACCTTCTGAGCACGCCTCTGTAGAATACATCTCGTTGCCAGCATTCTCTTTTGAACGCCTTTTCCAACTGCACCACTTTCCAGCAGTCTTAGCACGCCTCTGTCGCATAGGCGAATCCAGGGGGCAGAGGTCTCGCGCCCTCCCCCCGATCAGCCCTCGGCACCCCCCATGAAGGTCTATGTCGCCCCCTGAAATGTCGCTTCCCATCCCCGCTCCGGTTGCGAAAATCAGCACCCACCAATAAGATTTTCTGCTCACCTGATAGGTTTTGCAGGTCAAAAGTGGTGCCCCCGTTCCGGATGGCGCCCTCCCCGTCGGAAATCCTGAGTCCACCTATGCGCTGTCGTTCTTTCTTGTGTTCACAACGTTTTAAGTACGCCCCTGCTCCTGGTATGGGGAATTATTGATATCTTGGGATATGGGGAAGAATGTTGGGTTATTTCTGATCTGGTATGCAGCTTTCGGTTCCGGGCATGAAGACCAAGAGCAGCTGAAAGTATTCCGCTGTAATAAAAGTAGTGAGGTCTTTAATCTATGATTTTACAGTTGTCCTGGAAAGGAACATCGTGAAAAGGTACAAATTTTAAGAATTGCTATTTTTAACTCGGCACAAAGCTTTTTTAAGCGATTGTAACATGCTTTCGTGAGTTGAGTTTTGGCACCTAGTTCTGGCAGTAACCGACCCTACTTCTGGTTAAAAAAGTCTAATAAAACAGTTTCTAGTGAACGAAACCTCACCAAAAGATACAAATTTGTAGAGAAGGTAGTAGTCTATTGTCACACTACAAAGCTAAGCAGTTTGTGCAATGGTTCAGATTTTGAGTTTTGGCAGTTGGAGTCGGCAGTGTAGTAGCATGTCCCTTTCTGAACCCGGCTGCCAACCAAAACAACAACCGGCAACCGGTTGTCGTTCGTGCTTGCAGCCACGACTAGAAAAAGAAGACAGGAAGGAGTAAGTGGTAACTGAATTAATAAATTAAATAATTGTATCCTGGAAAAAAGAAAGGAAGAAGCAGGAGGAGGGTGTTCGAGACTGTAGTGCACTCTCGCTTATTATGCTGGCCTTGTTTTTCTACTTCCAAATGAAATATTTCTTAAGATGTAGAGGTAGACGGTAAGGTAATGTCGAACAATGTTAATGTTGTTAATGTTATCATACTTGATTTTATATATTGTAATGTTGCTTTTAATGTTATCTTGTGAATTGTTATCTTACAAGACAGGAAGATAGTATTAAATCAATTTAGCTGCTCAATTAAGAAAATTCTGCTGTATACCTCTGTTGTGTGGAAAAATTGTTGTATGTACTGAGTGAAAAACATGTTTTTTCATTGGCCAGTGATATCACTGAATAATTTTTGGTTGTCTTCTTTCCAGACCATGATTTACACAGAGCGTCTTCTGGCTTTTACAAGCTACACTTATAACTCGCTTTCCTTTAAGTTAACTCTGGTTTACATGCTGATGGTAATTTGCAGTAGAACATGGAAGAACAACACAAAACCACTGCAGCTGAACAAGGTAAAGTATGATCTTCATTCGGTTTAATTACAGTATTAGGTGATAAATTACTGACAACTAAGACAAGTGTATCACTCAAATGGTTACAGCACCCCCTACAAAATGTTTAACAACACTTTTCCGCTAATCTACCATTTGCAAAATATTTACTTATATTTCTAATACTGTAAATTAACCCTTCATCCTACCTCAAGGCGCACCTACATATACCCGTCCAACTGGAAAAAATGTGTAAAATCACAAAGAAGGTGGTTCACACTTAACTGTAGAGTGTTTCTTCATGTTTTAGCTATGAAATAAGACAGAAATTGAAGTATAACACGCACTTCCACGACCTTAATCAAAACGTTAACAATAACTACGGCATCCACACGTCTCCACGCTCGAATCAATAATTCAAAAGGAAATTGTGCAATGTTATGTGTAAAAAATATGGTTAGAAATTAAAAAGGAGAAAATCACTCGTTTTAACAATATTTTGCCAATAAAATTATTTTGAAGAGTAAGAAAAGACAAGATCACATTTTTTACCTCTATAAATTTAATAAATTATATTGAAATATTTTAATATCAAGTAGTAGAAAGTGCTGCCATTTTGTGTTTGCGGTGATAGAGTTTGTTGGTTTCAGTCGTTTCACTGTCTCTACTAACCGTGGTTGGTTTGTGCTTGAAACCGGCATGGACACGAAAGCGGGGGCGGGGGACGCATCCCCCTATTGCCCAACCAGGGGGGACGTCGCCCCAAATTTTTAGTTAAATCGTCATTAATGCTGTCATGTACCGAATAGCCCGGGTCCGTCCCCCCGGCGAAAATTCCGTGGCGGCACCCCTGGAAACCGGAGATGGACGAAAATGCGTGCGGGACCCACATTTTTGTCTTCTTATTTGGATGAGTTTATGTGGTGATAACGCCATGAAAATAAGTGGCAAGACTTTCTCGCCGACAGTACCGTTAGATAAGTACAACCAACCTAACCTAACCTAACCTAACCTAACCTAACCTAACCTAACCTAACCTAACCTAACCTAGCCTAGCCTAGCCTAGCCTAGCCTAGCCTAACCTAACCTAACCTCCTAACCTAACCTAACCTAACCTAACCTAACCTAACCGTGCCTCGATGTAGCGAGCCGGCCGGCGGCGCACCGAGCCAAGATTTGGTACGCTTTTACAACGGTGTTTACCTCTGGTGCAAAGGTACCAATCGTCAGTTGGCTGATGATCAGTCAGCTGATGGTTTCCATAAGTTGACTGACGATCAGCTGCCATTGTCTTCGGTGTTTTGTTTATGTACGGCGATGGACGGCGCGCGATTACGACGTTCAGGTTAAGTAAGTGCTGAAAATCGGGGTTTAAGTGGGAATGGCGCTACAGGGCCTCACTGAAAGGAAAGAGGGTGTCTTGCTGATCCTGAAAATGTATCATTTCTATAGAAAATCTTTCGGGAAAGTGGACGTCTTATTTAAGATTAGCCTACCTCAACTATGATAGAAATAGATCCAAGCATGTAACAAAGCAGCAGGCAGGCAAGCAAGCAGCCTTGGAGAAATCATGTTACTCCTAAGCAATAAACATATGATTAGAAGTGTACATTGACAGGTGGTGTCTGCCTGCATATTTCTGCTTTCTTAAGTCGATTTGGTAAGTTATGGTCATGTGAACAATACAGCATAGATTAAGTCTCTGAATTGGACATAGATTAAGGAAGTGATGCAGTCTAATCTGGTATACCCTTCTTTATAAATCCTACTGTTTGCCCTTAGACTGATGTTTAAAGTCTTCTTGTACTAATTTTATGTTGGTAAATCGCATTTCGCTGTCTTTGTTTTCCACTGGGGTATATGTAGCAAGACCACTATAAACAAGAATAGGTAATCATTTCTTAAATCAAGTTCTTTTGGTGCCTCCAGGTCTTCTCTCTGTGTTAGTGCTGCCCCAAGTGTCAGTTTCTGCCCCAAGATTTCCTTTCCTACCCCAAAGATATGCAAAAGCTGTCCCAAACCAGGTCTATCCAGAACCTACCCAAATGAGATCTTGTTGAAACCTACTCTCTCTCTCTCTCTCTCTCTCTCTCTCTCTCTCTCTCTCTCTCTCTCTCTCTCTCTCTCTCTCTCTCTCTCTCTCTCTCTCTCTCTCTCTCTCTCTCTCTCTCTCTCTCTCTCTCTCTCTCTCTCTCTCTCTCTCTCTCTCTCTCTCTCTCTCTTCTCTCTCTCTCTCTCTCTCTCTCTCTCTCTCTCTCTCTCTCTCTCTCTCTCTCTCTCTCTCTCTCTCTCTCTCTCTCTCTCTCTCTCTCTCTCTCTCTCTCTCTCTCTCTCTCTCTCTCTCTCTCTCTCTCTCTCTCTCTCTCTCTCTCTCTCTCTCTCTCTCTCTCTCTCTCTCTCTCTCTCTCTCTCTCTCTCTCTCTCTCTCTCTCTCTCTCTCTCTCTCTCTCTCTCTCTCTCTCTCTCTCTCTCTCTCTCTCTCTCTCTCTCTCTCTCTCTCTCTCTCTCTCTCTCTCTCTCTCTCTCTCTCTCCGGCATTTGATAGCTCACTCACTCACTCTCCGGCAGTTGATGACGGTGTACAACTATGGCATGTCGGCGGCCAACGCTATTTGTTGCGGTATGTTCGCGTGGTCGCTGCTGCAGTGTGATCGGTTCTACAGCAAGCAACGCTCCGTCCAAGTTGAACAGGCCGCCATCCTCTACTGGCTGCTGAAAGTGGCGGAACTAATGGACACGGTGAGATGCCACATGGCTGCGGAACAGGTCAGAAGTCTGTGGCATGTGATATCACCTCGGTGGTTATTTGTTAAAAATTGGTTTGTTAAAAATCGGAGCCCTGCAGCCTGTATCTATATATGGAACAGTCTATTAGTTTTACACTGCATTAGGTGACTAGGTGTGCAGATGTTAATGAGCATAACGTGTAATGTGGGACCGACAATTATTATGGCACTGCACCTACTTTATTTTAAGTTTGGATGAACGAAGGGTTCATCCAAACTAAGGGTGTGTCCCTGGTCTGTCTCGCCCCGTCCAGTGTGTCCCTGGTCTGTCTTGCCCCGTCCAGTGAGTCGCTGGTTTGTCTTTCCTCGTCCAGTGAGTCCCCGTAGCGTACTGCTGACATGACCCCGACCCGCCTGCCCAGGTGTTCATGGTGCTGCGACACCGGCACCGTCAGATCAGCTTCCTCCACGTGTACCACCACGCCAGCATGGTGCTGCTCACTGACTACTTCTGTCACCTGGCGCCCTGGCCCGCCATCGCCTTCGTAGTCATGCTCAACTCCTTCGTGCACGTCTGCCTCTACGCGTACTACGGGTGACTAAACTTTGAGGGACACGGCGATCAGCTAGGCATTAATCTGCACCACCAAACTACTCACACGGCGAGGCCTTTGACATTGCTTGACATATAGTATTATTTAAATTATGGGCGGGAGGATGCCTAGGGTGGAAGACTTTATGCTACCAATGACTTGTTTTTAAGTAGGTCATCATTGTTTGCTTTTAATCGGAAGTCTTACTAGCTTTTTGTCTTGCACGTCTATGTGACTGAGTGGCAGGCACTTTTCCGTTTCACCCGGACAGACCGGGCAGCAGGTGACCTCACCCCTATCTAACCTGGTGGTGTGCGGCAGCATGGCCTCCTCCAGCGTGACGGTGTCTGCCGAAACCAAGCAGCGCATGACACAGCTGCAGCTGGCCCAGTTCGGCATCGGCCTGGTGCACGTCACGGTCGGCTACGTCTACCACGACTTCTGTGGCTACAGCATCCTCTACTGCCTCACCATGATAGCGCTCTTCGGTAACTTCTACCGACGCTCTTACGGAACCCGGAGGGCCGGCAAGAAAGAGTTGTAACTATACTAGCGAAGGCGTTGTAGTAACAAGAAAACGTGTCGTAGTATGACTAGCGAAAGCGTGTCGTAGTATGACTAGCGAAAGCGTTGTTAATGTACCAAGCGAATTTCCGCACCAACTCAAGAAGTAGATAGTTTGTCGACAGGGCATTTGTCTGGTCTATCCTGCGCTTTCACGGCTTGTTTAAGTATTTGGACGGGTCCGCACTCAGCACCAGTATGACACTGGTCCAGCGCGAATTCGCGCGGACCGCTCAGAAGAGCACAGGGTTTATACTCACTTTACACATGTGATTTGTGCCGAGAAGTATATACCGTTTAGATTCATAGGTGTGGGTCAGGCTTGAGCTGAGATTATGTTCAATACCTATGTTGGATAGTACAGGGTTATTGCCTTCTTTGTCCTCATATGTTTTACCCTAGCTTCATTCGTTTTCAGGATGGAATATTATTCATCTATGAGACTAGGCCCTTGCATCAGCCCATGTCAATCGCAGCCCAACTTTACCTGTAATTTGAAGCAGGCCTGTGGATGGCACGAGTAGTTTCGATTACTCTAGTACATATGTGGTAAAGTAGGGTTGTCAGCTGACTGGGCTTTGAGCACGAAGCAGAACCAAAACGTTCAACAGTGACAATATCATCAAAGTGTCCCGTTATTTTTGGCGATCGAACCTGCATATACAACCTTCACCGTTTTTGCATTTGTTATCTATGCCTATGCCTGTCTATGCCAGACCATTGTCGGGTACTCTGTTAAATAAGGGTTTGTGCTTGTTCTATTTCTTAATCAGCTCGTACTATTTTGTGACCGTCCACTCTCTCCCATGGATAACGTGTTTGCCTCAGCCTCAAAAAAATGTTCAGCTTAGTGTCTTCTAATTGTTCTTCGTGAAATTTTCATCTCCGTGAAACGTTGTTACACGTTTCCATCTTCGTCGGGTTAATGTCTAACAGTATTAATTCTGGATATTAATGTTTGTGGCGTATTTTGTTTTCGTCAGGTAAATGTGTAACAGTATGAATTCTGAACATTTGTTTGTGACTTCGCATATCATCGTTCGGGCATACTCCACAAAGTATTTTTGGGGTCTGAGCTTTCAGTCTGTATTCACAGAGCTTCGTCAGCGAAAGTATCGATTAAGTGGGTAAGTTCGTTACCCACTTCATCTTGATACTTTCGCTTGTTACTATATCTTGTATCTTGATACTTGAGCTTGTTCCCACTTTATCTGATACTTTCGTGGACGCAGCTCTGTAAATATAGAACGAAAGCTCCGACCCTGAAACACTTTGTGGAGTAAGTCTGAACGCCCATATCGGAACATTCGAACTCCGCACCATGTTGTTTGTTTCTTGTTGTCATAGTGTAAATGTCCTACCGAATCAATTGGCGGCGTTCGCGTTGGATCGCCACAAGATTAGTAATGCGACGTCGGAGAACCGGCGGAATGCTATCCTCTGGAATATTCTGCCTTTGACATTTGATCTGGACGGTATTCCGATCAGAAGTTGGACCGTCTCCAACTTCTTCCCGTGGAGGCGCTCCGGGCATTCTATCATGGTGTTCGCCTTGGACCAGTAATCCTCAACCTTTGTTGTATTGGAGAGATATAGGTATATAGACGAAGTATTGAGTAGATAATCTTGTCGATGGCGAGTTTGGTCCGGACTGTGATGGAGATAATGTTGATGACGCGGCGACCAATTCTCTTCTGCCATCTGTCGCGTGTGAGCGTCAAACACAGTGTAAGCTCCTTTGCCGGGGTACCTGAGGTGTTCATTGGATCAATCGAGCACCGCTTACCTCACTGATGTGATACCACCCGAACTGCACTGCTCAGGAAGTTCATATGAACCCAAGTCGACCTACTCACAAGTGTTCAGGCGCTCTGCACTAACGTGATATACGCACTGTGTAATGCCCAGGCAACGTTCAAGAAGTGATGTATTGCTTGCTTGTCCTGCTAAAGCCTATCGCACATATTACATTCACCCGGCCTGGGACGCCTGAGCGGAGATCACGTGATATGCGACCCGCTCCCCACTGCCAAGGAAATAGCACGGGTGATGACTTTAGCTGGCCCTGCGATGTGAACCACTGATTAAATGAGTTATCTGTATTGACAATAAGCGGGTAAATCGCACAAAGCTCAAAGAGCACAGGGGAGGCGAACAAACGTACTAGCGGACACATGAGGGAGATTAAATGCCCAGCGATACCGTGTTTTGGCATGTGCGTGGGGTTTATCTTGGATGTCTGTTGTTTGTTTCATAAGAAGGCGGAACTAGCATATCGGTGACTTTTAGCTAGTGATTTGCCTTGGTTGCAGATGCTCGGTGAATATGTGCGCTCTGCACGTAGCGTTCGTCGTCTCTTTTAACAGCTCGTCACTACGTTTGTACTATCTCATGACTGGTTTTATGCGCTGTTTCCGCAC
Source organism: Lepas anatifera (assembly GCA_034440635.1). Classification (NCBI taxonomy): domain Eukaryota; kingdom Metazoa; phylum Arthropoda; class Thecostraca; family Lepadidae; genus Lepas; species Lepas anatifera. The sequence continues at coordinate 76,194 of JAOTON010000736.1, forward strand.
AATCGTGTAATATTTCCATGTCTCGTCATTTGGGGATTTTATAGCTGTACGCTCGGCCTAGTTCGGGATGAATTATTTGTCTTGTTTGGTCTGCGCAGAAATAAAGCGTCCCCTTTTCTTAAATCCAAACAATTTACTGATATACATGATGCAACATACTAGTGGTCAATACATATGATATGTCTTTGTCCACGAAGTTTGAGGTGAATGTCTGCGGCATGTGAGCACCAAAAAATAAAGCCAGGAAATAACTCGTTAAGTCCAGTTGACGGATGTGAGTCACCAACCTTTCTCTCCATCCTACTATAATATAGGTATATTTCATTGGTATTTATATTGCAAGGATGTCGCAAACAACCAAAGCTTTTTTAAATATGTGGGGCAGTTGGCACGATGTCTCCCCGGGAAATTCCCCCAGAAGAGTGTGGTTGGACCCTCCAAAACACCCACACACGCAACGAGGTGTAACAACCGCCAAAACCGTTATCAAGAATATCTGCACGAGTAAATAGGCGGGGACCCACACGGGACGGTGCCCCCAGACCGTCATCACCGCAAGGCCCCCTCCGAAAATCAACAAAACCTGGACAAGAGAGGGCAGTCGACTTTCCACCAGCTCCCAGTTAACCGCTGCCTCCTAAAAGAGGCTCTCCGGAGGGGGAGGCGGCAGGACGAGCTGTGTGAAATGTGCAGGGAACCTGAAACTGCCGCGCAGTACCTGACATACTGCTTTTAACACATACAATCACGGCTGGTACACTAGGGTCCGATCCCAGCACTGAACTCTGCGGGACGACCCCGGAAGTTGGAGGTTTCGTCCGAGAGACCGGCCTCCCGCGGGAGGCCCCTGATCGGCCTCGGCCGGAGGAAGAGGAAGAAGGTGGTGACGCTGTATGATCTCAGCAGCTGGTACCTTAAACACTTAAATATTTATTTCAAATACAGGGGTGGGTCCAGAGCTTCTATGAGAGAGAGTTGGCTACCACCGGAGGCGAAGTTTGGATCTCCAGTGGGGAGGAGCGCCGATTTTGTTTTCAGGAGGGTGCTCGCAATCCTCAATCCACCCCGACTCCGAGTAACAAGCATCGCAGATCTGATTGTGTTGTGTTTGTATTCATCATGGTCGTTAGGGACCGTCCGTAAATAACGCATCACATATTTTCGGATTTCCCCCTCCCCACGTAGTGTTTTTGACGCCTAAATGCAACGTTTGATATGGCTGCGAGTGACTTCCCAGCCCCTTCGCGTCACGTAATTTATGTACGGTCCCTGCTGCTGACAAATACTCCCCCATACTATACTTCAGAATACGACTAATTCCGAAAGTCTGAATAAAAATGTTATCAAAACAAGCCATAACAGGCTAACAGAATCCGTAGAGCTGACAGGAGCTTGTAATAACATGATGTCTGTGCTTGTTAAGATGATGTAAACACTAATGTCTGTGCTTAAACCGTGTCAGGACCAGCACCAAATGCCGCACTGCCTCCACGAAGGAACGCCAGGTTTCCAGCTGGAAATGACCTCACCTTATCCACACACCGCCGTCCATACCACACTTTGTCTCCCGTACACACTAACCATGCTCACTTTCTTTCACGCTCTACAGACGCCGTTGCTCAGCTCGCCGCCGTGGGCTGTTGCGGCGTGCTGGCAAATACTCTCACAGCCTTCGGCATCAGCCGGATATGTACCGGACGCACTTCGAACTCCTCACTATCGAAACTGAACCAGCGAGTATTGACCACGCCCTTCCCGGCTATCGGGCCGTCAGACGCGTCCTTGACGGCTGTCGGGGCGTCTGACGCGTCCTTCTCGACAGTCTGGGAGTCTGACGCGCCAGATGAGTCCAGCGCGCTGGCAGCGACGGTAGCTGGCTCACCTGCAGTCGCCTCAGCTGCGGCCGGGATCGTCACTGGCACAGGACTCTCCACCGCAGTCGAGACGGTGTCACCTCCGGCGGAGTGCAGGGTGGCGCCACTGTCGGGGCCGGACTCTGAGGTGGCGCCACTGTCGGGGGGCGGACTCGGAGGTGGCGCTGCTGTTTTCGGACACCATGGGGCGCTGGGTCGCAGCGCTTCGCACCTGAAGACATATTGAGCAGCTGACAAGTGAGAAATAACGGGAAACAGTATTTTCCTGACGAATGTACACGAAAAGGAGCGTTTCATACAATCAGTTCAGATTATATAGAGGTAGAAGATATCAAGTTATGGTCCTGTCTTCTCATCAACAATGAGAAAATGATAACACTTTGGCTCTCCATGTCTCGCGTCAGTACATCACGCAAAAGAAAAGGCACAATCACAAAATGCAATCACTGATACGCATCAACTAAATGTCATAATCATCACTCATGCTCATGCTCATCATCATGCACTCGCGCTTCTCATGTGTGTGTACGACGCTACTTGAAGCAGTGGAAAAGAGTGGCTCGATAATAGAAGTGACAATAAATTTAGCTGGAGACCCTTCTCTATCGGCTTACATTCCTCAACAGAAGTACCACCCAAAACACAACAACTGGCATCACAATAAAATCGCTCGGCGCCGTACTTCAAGGAGTGCATGGTAAGTTTAAAGGGGATGTGGCACCTTGGTCGAATGCTGAAATTTAGTGTAATTAGGCGTACTTTTAGCCGAAAATAATGAAACCACTCATGATTTCTCTGAAAAAATGTACAATAAGCTCAATATTTTTATTTTTAAAATACTCTTCTAGGAAAAGAAATAAATATCAGCCTGTGGATGATGTCATTATCTGGCAACCACAACCATACTTGAAACGCTTCAAGGGCATCAATTGGATGATGCTCATCGTGACGTCAGCATATGTCGTCACACCATCAGCCATGACAACTGTGGCCTGCTGCTATGGGTACAAGAGGGGTACATTGCAGGTAGGTTTTAGCTTTTTTCTACGGAAATCTCGAGTTCCAAGACAAATGATATATTGAGTACCGGGTCTTCCGACTTGCTTTACAACTTGGCTATCTCAGTAAAAATCACGTTATGAAGGTACCACCTTCCCTTTAACCGAGGACGTGGTTAATAAATCGTGAGAAGTGGCTCGGATCAAGGGAATACGTCGCGTGTACCAGCTTTGGATACTACGTCAGCTAAGGGAACAGCGGATTTACATCTCCACCTGACGGGTGCGATTGATCCATTTTGGGGTGTGAGGAGGCGCCAACTGACCAGTAGGGTGGGTTGATTTAGCATTTTTATTTTTGATCCCCGCTCCCCGGGCAATTTCTGATGCCTTGGCACCCAGTGATCACGAATCAGGCCAAACAAAGTTTATTTGATCATTTTTCGTGCTGGCGAAAATGAAAAGTTTGCAGAGGAAAAACATGATTTTTGAGCCAAACTGCTTCCTGCTGCTAGGAATGACAAATTAAAAATTATACAAAAATATATGCCGATTGACACGTCTATTGCCTAAAAAAGGACACTATTTCAAACGATCTGTGCCTCTCCATAATCTCGAAGCAAGAACAAATGTTGCACAAGTTGCCGCGTATTGCGTCACGCTGGCCACAATGGTACTGCCGCTGGGCATCGTTTCACGGCCTTCTGAGCGGCGCTGAGTCTCCAGGACCGATTGAGTATGCTGGTCCTGCGTCCTGTCTGCGTCAAACTTGAAAAACGTATGACTGCATCGCTTGTCTGACGGTAAAAACACTGAATTTTATTATTAAAAATTGGAGTACAAGTCCCACACGCAATGCTGTTCACCTTAGCGTGATTGATATGAAGGGTCTTTCATAGACATGCGCCCAGGCAACAAATATTGATTTTGTCATGCCGGTTCAGAGAGGCCCGCTTTCCTCCCTGAATATTCGAGCTTACCTGTCTGAGATTCATACCGTGTTTACAATTCTTGACATGTATGGTGAGTTTGAAAGCATGATTAGTTTGAAGAAGTCAATTTGTGTTGTTTTCGAAATATGAGCGCCCGCAAACGGAAAGCGAAGTATCATAAAATGTTTCAAGTGGTGTCTTACGACCTGCACCACAAGCTCCCTCTGAATCTAGATGGGATTGGAAGGGTTTTGCTAATCATAGCGCAACAAAATGGAGTCCCGAATTCCAGTAAAAATACATCATAAGTCAAGTTTTGGATGAAACCACCTCTGCGTGGGACCGGGTTTCTATCCCGACCATGAGAAAAGACAAGGTCCTAGTTCAGATAAACAGTCTGTGGAAGGAGATGGACTACACTAGAAAAGGTGGGCCACACAGCTGGCAGAAGGCCGCTAAAGGCCGGTTTCACACCAGGCTGGATAGTCTATGCGATATCTTCTCGGCCGCCAGAGTGCCGGAGCACCCGGAAGGCACTGCATTCTTGAGATACCATTGCTTGGACCGCCCGATAACGATTGGCCCAGTAGACGGTGTCACCATCGTGTGATTGCGTCGGCAGATTAAAAGGCAAGCGAGGAGGACGACAGCAAGGGAGCCTACACTCAACGCCGCCAGTGCCAAGCCATGTGCCCAGTCAACCCCTGTACCAGCCGTCTTCGGGCCTCGACCCGCTGCCCAATCAGCTAATCGAGCCATAAGATCGGTCACCCGGATGAATTGATGGCAAGCGACGATGGAAATTCCGGACATGCCGGTTCCGCCGCTGTTGAGACCGCCACCGCTGGCCTCAGCCTAACCGATGGCCGCTGCAGCCAGCTCCGATGCTGTTATCTCCGCCGTCAGTGACGACCCTGATTATTATCCCGCAACTCCTGAGGTCCGGTGTCTTGGTCCTGCGGAATTATAATCTGTGTCGTCACTGACGGCGGAGATAACAGCATCGGAGCTGGCTGCTGAGGAGGGGCCAGATCTGAGGTCAGCATCGGTGGTCTCAACAGCGGTGGCACCGGCATGGCCGCGATTTCCATCATCGCTTGTCATCAATTCATCCAGGTGACCGATCTTATGGCTCGATTAGCTGATTGGGCAGCTCCGCCGTGAGCGATGAAGACTGCTGGTCGAGGCCCGAAGACTGCTGGTATAGGGGTTGACTGGCCACATGGCTTGGCATTGGCGGCGTTGAGTGTAGGCTCCCTTGCTGTCGTCCTCTTAGCTTGCCTTTAAATCTGCCGACGCAAGCGCTCCATGGTGACAACGTCTAGTGGGTCAATCGTCATCGGGCAGTCCGAGCGCTGGTCTCTCAAGAATGCAAAGCCTTCCGGGTGCTCCGGCACTCTGGCAGCCGGGGACATATCGCATAGGTTATTCAGCCTGGCATGAAACCGGCCCTCAGAGGCCTTCCAGAGCTGGAATGCAACACAGCTCTGTGTGGCCCACCTTTTTTAGTGCAGTCCATCTCCTTCTTCAGGCTGTTTATCTGAACTAGGACCTTGTCTTTTCTCATGGTCGGGATAGAAGCCCGGTCCCACAGCGAGATGGTTTCATCCGCAACTTGACTTATGTTTTTTACTGGAATTCGGAACTCAATTTTGTTGAGCTCCGATTAGCAAAACGCTTCCGATCACATCCAGATTCAGAGGAAGATTGTGAGACAGGTTGTATGACGCCACTTAAAACACTTAATGATACTTCGCTTTCCGTTTGCGGGCGCTCATGTCTGGAAAGCAACACAAATTGACTTAAATCATACTTTCAAACTCACCCTTCATCTCAAGAATTATGAACATAGTGTGTATCTCAGACAGGTAAGCTCGAATATTCAGCGAGGAAAGCGGGCCTCTCTGAACCGGCATGACAAAATCAATGCTTGCTGCGTTGACACATATCTATGAGGGACTTCTCTTTCGCTAAAGTGAACAGCAGTGCGTGTGGGACTTGTACTGGAATTTTAACAATTAAAATCAGCGTTTTTCGCCGCCAGACAAGCAATGCAGTCAGACGTTTTTCAACTTTGATGCAGACAGGACGCAGGACCAATATACTCGATCGGTTCTGGAGACTCAGCGCCGCCCAGAAGGCCGTGAAACGATGCCCAGCGGCAATATTATTGTGGCCAGCGTGACACAATACGCGGCAACTTGTGCAACATTTGTTCTTGCTTCGAGATTATGGAGAGGCAAAGATCGTTTGAAATGGGGTCATTTTGTAGACAATAGACGTGTCAATCAGCATGTATTTTTGTCTAATTTCTAATTTGTCATTCCTAGCAGCAGGAAGCAATTTGGCTAAAAAATCATGCTTTTCCTCTGCAAAATATTCTTTTTCGTCAGCACGAAAAATGATCAAATAAACTTTGTTTGGCCTGATTCGTGATCACTGGGTGCCAAGACATAAGAAATTGCCCGGGGAGCGGGGATCAAAAATAAAAATGCAAAATCAACCCACCCTTCTGCCCAGGTCATACGCCGTTTGTTGGCCCCACCCTGTTTGGAGCTTTTTGGGGATCATGCTGTACCTATTCAGAGTATCCGCCAGGTTTTGAACCCGGGACCTGTAGTTCATGAGGCAGACGCTCTACCACGGATCCCCCATTTCCCTTCATGCAACTGAATATCCTGCGATGGTGTTCTGAGAAAGCCAATGTCGAAACTAAGTTACTTGAATCACATTGCCAGTCTCCGGACGGTCAGCAGCGCCGTCCCCACCCGATCACAGACCTGCGCCTCATCACCTACTGTCCCCTCCCCTCCCCCAACACTGACAGCACTGACCTCTGGTGCCGGGATGAGGCGGACCTCGCCCACCACCAGCCGCTCCGCCGCCATCGGCTGCTCCCCGCTCACTCGCCGCCAGCCCTCCTGCACGAACTCCGCCGCCGTGAGACTCTCCGGACCTGGGGCGACGCGTCACGGGAGTCACACCGGACATCGAGCCGATGTATCACAGAGGGTCACACCGGATATCGATGAGGAGGAGTGTCTCACCCAGGCTGAGGTCGCACCGCTCGGAGGAGTGTCTCAAGCAGACTGAGTTCACGCCATTCAAAACAGAGTCTATCCCCAGGCTGAAGTCACACCACTCGGGGAGTGTCCCACCCAGGCTGAAGTCACACCACTCGGGGAGTGTCCCACCCAGGCTGAGGCCACGCCATTCAGGGAGTGTCCCACCCAGGCTGAGGTCACGCCCCTCAGGCGAGTGTCTCACCCAGGCTGAGGTCACGCCCCTCAAGGGAGTGTCTCACCCAGGCTGAGGTCGCACCGCTCGGAGGAGTGTCTCAAGCAGACTGAGTTCACGCCATTCAAAACAGAGTCTATCCCCAGGCTGAAGTCACACCACTCGGGGAGTGTCCCACCCAGGCTGAGGTCACGCCCCCCCAGGCGAGTGTCCCACCCAGGCTGAGGTCACGCCCCTCAGGCAAGTGTCCCACCCAGGCTGAGGCCACGCCACTCAGGCGAGTGTCTCACCCAGGCTGAGGTCGCGCCCCTCAGGGGAGTGTCCCACCCAGGCTGAGGTCACGCCACTCAGGGGAGTGTCCCACCCAGGCTGAGGTCACGCCACTCAGGGGAGTGTCCCATCCAGGCTGAGGTCACGCCCCTCAGGGAGTGTCCCACCCAGGCTGAGGTCGCGCCCCTCAGGGGAGTGTCCCACCCAGGCTGAGGTCACGCCCCTCAGGCGAGTGTCTCACCCAGGCTGAGGTCGCGCCCCTCAAGGGAGTGTCTCACCCAGGCTGAGGTCGCACCGCTCGGAGGAGTGTCTCAAGCAGGCTGAGGTCACGCCATTCAAAACAGAGTCTATCCCCAGGCTGAAGTCACACCACTCGGGGAGTGTCCCACCCAGGCTGAGGTCACGCCCCCCCAGGCGAGTGTCCCACCCAGGCTGAGGTCACGCCCCTCAGGCAAGTGTCCCACCCAGGCTGAGGCCACGCCACTCAGGCGAGTGTCTCACCCAGGCTGAGGTCGCGCCCCTCAGGGGAGTGTCCCACCCAGGCTGAGGTCACGCCACTCAGGGGAGTGTCCCACCCAGGCTGAGGTCACGCCACTCAGGGGAGTGTCCCATCCAGGCTGAGGTCACGCCCCTCAGGGGAGTGTCCCACCCAGGCTGAGGTCGCGCCCCTCAGGGGAGTGTCCCACCCAGGCTGAGGTCACGCCACTCAGGGGAGTGTCCCACCCAGGCTGAGGTCACGCCCCTCAGGCAAGTGTCCCACCCAGGCTGAGGCCACGCCACTCAGGCGAGTGTCTCACCCAGGCTGAGGTCGCGCCCCTCAGGGGAGTGTCCCACCCAGGCTGAGGTCACGCCACTCAGGGGAGTGTCCCACCCAGGCTGAGGTCACGCCACTCAGGGGAGTGTCCCACCCAGGCTGAGGTCGCGCCACTCAGGGAGTGTCCCACCCAGGCTGAGGCCACGCCACTCGGGGGATTGTCCCACCCAGGCTGAGGCCACGCCACTCGGGGAGTGTCCCACCCAGGCTGAGGTCGCGCCACTCAGGGGAGTGTCCCACCCAGGCTGAGGTCACGCCACTCAGGGAGTGTCCCACCCAGGTTGAGGTCGCGCCACTCAGGGAGTGTCCCACCCAGGCTGAGGTCACGCCACTCAGGGGAGTGTCCCACCCAGGCTGAGGTCACGCCCCTCAGGCGAGTGTCCCACCCAGGCTGAGGTCACGCCCCTCAGGGGAGTGTCCCACCCAGGCTGAGGTCACGCCACTCAGGGGAGTGTCCCACCCAGGTTGAGGTCGCGCCACTCAGGCGAGTGTCCCACCCAGGCTGAGGCCACGCCACTCGGGGAGTGTCCCACCCAGGCTGAGGTCGCGCCACTCAGGGGAGTGTCCCACCCAGGCTGAGGCCACGCCACTCAGGGGAGTGTCTCACCCAGGCTGAGGTCACGCCACTCAGGGGAGTGTCCCACCCAGGCTGAGGCCACGCCACTCGGGGAGTGTCCCACCCAGGCTGAGGTCGCGCCACTCAGGGGAGTGTCCCACCCAGGCTGAGGCCACGCCACTCGGGGGATTGTCCCACCCAGGCTGAGGTCACGCCACTCGGGGAGTGTCCCACCCAGGCTGAGGTCACGCCACTCAGGGGAGTGTCCCACCCAGGCTGAGGCCACGCCACTCAGGGGAGTGTCTCACCCAGGCTGAGGTCACGCCACTCAGGGGAGTGTCCCACCCAGGCTGAGGCCACGCCACTCGGGGAGTGTCCCACCCAGGCTGAGGTCGCGCCACTCAGGGGAGTGTCCCACCCAGGCTGAGGTCACGCCACTCAGGGGAGTGTCCCACCCAGGTTGAGGTCGCGCCACTCAGGCGAGTGTCCCACCCAGGCTGAGGCCACGCCACTCGGGGAGTGTCCCACCCAGGCTGAGGTCACGCCACTCAGGGGAGTGTCCCACCCAGGCTGAGGCCACGCCACTCGGGGGAGTGTCCCACCCAGGCTGAGGTCACGCCACTCAGGGGAGTGTCCCACCCAGGCTGAGGTCACGCCACTCAGGGGAGTGTCCCACCCAGGTTGAGGTCGCGCCACTCAGGCGAGTGTCCCACCCAGGCTGAGGCCACGCCACTCGGGGGAGTGTCCCACCCAGGCTGAGGCCACGCCACTCGGGGAGTGTTCCACCCAGGCTGAGGCCACGCCACTCAGGGGAGTGTCCCACCCAGGTTGAGGTCGCGCCACTCAGGGGAGTGTCCCACCCAGGCTGAGGTCACGCCACTCAGGGGAGTGTCCCACCCAGGCTGAGGCCACGCCACTCGGGGGAGTGTCTCACCCAGGCTGAGGTGGAGTCCAGGCTGTCCGTCCATGGAGGCGTGGCTTGGCCTGAGACGCCACTCCACGCCGCCGACCCGCTGCCTTCGCCACACGCCGCACTCGGCGTTCTCTATGGAGGAGTAGTCCACTTCAGGCTCTGTGACGGAGCCCGGAGTTAAGGGACGGTAGCTGGGGTGGCCAGTCACGGAGTAATACACCGTCCAGAATACAGCTGTCATGCCTTAGCACTCACGCACAACCGTAGTTACAGCTGCAATCCCTGGCTTCTCTTTGCATGCCTTAAGAGTGCTTGGTACACAAAATGTAGTCGACGTATTAGTATTCGTTGGTGAACCTCGTATATCATTAGACTGGGTTATTTTAACTTAGGCCGATATTCAGCGCAGAAAGGCTTTCATTTCAACATGTCACGGCACATCTCGTCCAGGACCATGACGCTTCAACCTAAGTAGTAATTCACCATCACGTCACCCCCCATTGATTACGTTCATTATCTCCGACGCTAACCTTTGGTGGGCTGAGGCGTCGGTTTGGGCTGCGGCAGAAAGCGTGTCCACCAGCGGCCGGGGACGGGGCGCGGCTCCTGCGGCGGTGGCCGCTGCTCCTGCTGCTGCCGGCAGTGGCAGCGTGAGCAGCCGCCGCAGTACTGGGTGTACTCCATATCCGCGTCACACCGCCAAGTCAGACCTGCCGCACACTGCCCCGTCAGACCTGCCGCACACCGCCCGTCAGACCTGCCGCACATCGCCACGTCAGACCTGCCGCACATCGCCAAGTCAGACCTGCCGCACACTGCCCCGTCAGACCTGCCGCACACCGCCCGTCAGACCTGCCGCACACCGCCCGTCAGACCTGCCGCACAATCCGCCACGTCAGACCTGCCGCACACCGCCCGTCAGACCTGCCGCACACCGCCCGTCAGACCTGCCGCACACCGCCCGTCAGACCTGCCGCACACCGCCACGTCAGACCTGCCGCACACCGCCCGTCAGACCTGCCGCACACCGCCACGTCAGACCTGCCGCACACCGCCCGTCAGACCTGCCGCACACCGCCCGTCAGACCTGCCGCACACCGCCCCGTCAGACCTGCCGCACACCGCCCGTCAGACCTGCCGCACACCGCCACGTCAGACCTGCCGCACACCGCCCGTCAGACCTGCCGCACACCGCCACGTCAGACCTGCCGCACACCGCCCGTCAGACCTGCCGCACACTGCCCCGTCAGACCTGCCGCACACCGCCCGTCAGACCTGCCGCACATCGCCACGTCAGACCTGCCGCACATCGCCACGTCAGACCTGCCGCACACTGCCCCGTCAGACCTGCCGCACACCGCCCGTCAGACCTGCCGCACACCGCCACGTCAGACCTGCCGCACACCGCCCGTCAGACCTGCCGCACAATCCGCCACGTCAGACCTGCCGCACACCGCCCGTCAGACCAACCGCACATCGCCACGTCAGACCTGCCGCACACCGCCCGTCAGACCTGCCGCACACCGCCCGTCAGACCCTGCCGCACACCCCCCCCCAAAACCCCCCAACCCCCCACAGACCTGCCGCACACCGCCACGTCAGACCTGCCGCACACCGCCCGTCAGACCTGCCGCACATCACCACGTCAGACCAGCCGCACACCGCCCGTCAGACCTGCCGCACACCGCCCGTCAGACCTGCCGCACACCGCCCGTCAGACCCGCCGCACAGCCACGTCAGACCTGCCGCACACCGCCCGTCAGACCTGCCGCACACCGCCCCGTCAGACCTGCCGCACACCGCCACGTCAGACCTGCCGCACACCTCCCCGTCAGACCTGCCGCACATCGCCACGTCAGACCTGCCGCACACCGCCCGTCAGACCTGCCGCACACCGCCCGTCAGACCTCCACCCCTGCCGCACACCGCCCGTCAGACCTGCCGCACACCGCCCCGTCAGACCTGCCGCACACCGCCACGTCAGACCTGCCGCACACCGCCCGTCAGACCCACAATACACCACGTCAGACCTGCCGCACACCCCCCGCCAGCTGTGTAAATACTACGTGACAGCCGCCCGTTATAAGTAGAATTTCCACAACACACTTTAACCGTGATTGAAACTATAGCTGACAGAAAGGTATCGATTCACTTTGAAATCGTGATTCAACTCCTGGCAAGTCACCGGCCTTACCGCGGAACACGTTGAGGAGGTAGGCGGCCCTGCTTTTGAGCGCGCCCCAGTACCAGTAGTTGTGGGTTTTGGCGTAGACGTCGCGGTAGGCGCCCCACCATACGTCTGAGAGTAGGTACACAGGCCGCCCGGGGATCTCCGCCTCCGTCTGAGGAACGCGCCACCGGTCACTGCCGCAGCGGCGACGACTGTGTGACATCAGAGTGAACGCTCTGCAGCAGCTGTCCTATGGCACAGCTAGTTATCGTTGGTTTTCGGAGTTCAAAGACGTACCAACTGCTATTTTAATCTGGCAGCGCCCTGTTGGTAGAAAGATCTCGGCTGGCCGGCATGGAGTGAGAATCTACAGTCAAGTCTAGACACTTTTAACCAGACCATCCGATGCCTTTGGTACAGCGGCGAACGTGAAGCGATGGTTGAAACACACAACCGCTTTTTCCCAAGCCAAAATTTCATTCACACAGCAGCACGAGTCCTACTTGGACCAGGTGGCTACAATGCAGACATTACGCACGCCTCAACGACCTATATCTGGCCACGACAAGTCCACTGGCCAGCACCTCGCCGACCAGTGGATACCTCACCTCGAGCGCCTGCACCTCCATCACGTCCAGCGGCCGCAGTGTGTCTCTGATCAGCGCCAGGGTAGCCTGGGTAACGCGTCGCGCGGCGTCGGCGCCTTCCCAGCCCGGCAGCAGGGCCGCCGCCGCGCTGTTGGTACGGCCCAGAGGAACCACGGCCAGAGGCAGCCGTCGCACAGCCGCCGCCCGGTCCGATCTCCGCAACAGGCCCGTCACTGCCTGTGGCAAGGGGGGTCTGAGAGGGGGCCGGGTGAAACACGCCCGGTCCGACCGCCGTAACAGGCCCGTCACTGCCTGTAGCGGGGGAGGGGCTGAGAGGGGGCCGGGTGAAACACGCCCGACCCGACCACCGCAACAGACCTGTCACTGCCTGTGACAGGGGGGGTGGCGGGTGCAATCGTACGAAAGCTGAGAGTTTGTGAGGAAAAAAGAGGTCAGAATCGGCCCGGAAAGGGTACATTTTGACCACTTTGGCGGGCAATGGCCGTATTGCACACTTCCTGAACCTGTTAGTCAGAACTGTGTAGTAATATCACATTGCGTTACATTGTTTCTCCCCCACCTTCCTAAAAGCAGTTTTCAAGCAGACCGGTGACAATATTTTGCGGAAACCTTTTCACGACTACACTTCTGCACAGGACATGCATTCTACTCACAGTTCAATCAATCGACCCAGGACGTACGAGGGCAGCATCAGGGTCCCCAGTGCCGACCAGCACTGTCAGATATTAAGACAGCCTGGCTGCTGGCTCCGCCCCAAGACCCGTCTGAACCTGCTGTTGATTGGGCGTACCCCCACGTTCGCCGACTCACCTCCGCAACGGTTCCGTCCCCTCCCGCGATGACGACGGCGTCTGTGTTGTCCATGATCTCCATCAACTCCTTGGCCTGGCCCTCCTTCTCAGTTCTGATGATGCCCACCTTCAGCCCAGCCAAGTTCAACAACGGCCCGCAGTACTTGTCAAACTGAGCTTTACACTTTCTGAAAGAACATAAATACCTAATGTCACTACCCGTCACACGGAAGATGGCAGCACATAGTAGCATGGTGTATTTGAACGTAAGAATCAGCGAATCAAACAAGAACGTGCTTCACTTTTTGGAGTTGGTAAATGGATTTAGCAGGTGTGGTGTGATGAACTAGACAGCTACTTCTTCTTAATGGGCATAAACAGGGAAGAAAACTAGATCAATGTGGTTCAATGGCATTCATCTAGTTTTTCCAAAGCTTGACCCTGGATGTTGAGGTAAAAATTACCTTTTTTCTACCATTTAATATAATATTTTCAGAGCTGCTACGACATCAGACCAGGAACCAGAAGATTTGACACCAGGGCGAATGATGAACAATCTTTGGAAATGAGATCCTTTTAAGGTATGAATATGGCATCAATGGCTTTGCCACACCTCGGGTGTTTCTATCATATCCTTTAACAAGTATTTCAACTTCTGATCTTTTTCTACCGACAACTGCTCCCGCGTCCTGGCTTCACCGCTCAGTAAATCCTAAAACGTAAAAGCATCGATAGAATCGACATCCGAGTGCAGCTTTGCAAATATCTGAGGGGCAGCGCTCCACTGCCTCGACGTGGCCGAGTCTGGTATTATGGTAATAGCCTGTCGTTAGAGTTAGCAGTCAGGTTCGGCATGCAGATGACTCGAACGAGCCGAAACTCAAAGGCTGCTTATGTAGCCCAGAGAAAAGCATCCGACTCCTCATCACAAAGTCGCGAGTTTAACAGTCGCAGCCCGTCGGACACCGGGGTGGGCTCCCGCGCCTCACCCCGACATCATCCCGACGACGGCTACCGACCGCCTGCGCGGCATGGTGGAACGTCACTAACAACCACCTTTCTCCCAAAGCTCCGTCGCCGAGAGCGGGAACTGGGCAGAAGTCTGGTACAGCCGTACTGACCCGTCGTTGGCAGTGGGGTTCAGTATGACGGTGACGTGGCGAGGCCGGGAGTCGTTCGGCAGAGCCGCGTCCCCGTATGATTTGGCCTCCAGACATACCTCCCGTAGATACAGGTTCTCCCTGCAACAGAGAGATTCTCCGTGTGACCCCACGATTGATGGGTGAGCATGGGTTATGAAAAGAGCACTAAAATGCAAGTCCCGGTTTGGATGAACATATTCAGCAATGACAGCCAGATGTATATGTCACTCACCTGTACCTGCTGTGCAGGAACTTTCCTCCATAGAATACACATATGGATCCAAATATAGACTTTTTCCAATTATTTCTTAAAACCCTGAATGTCTTCCTTATTGATTCCATTTCTAAGCGGTCAACCTGAAAGGCATTTTTCAAAATCAGTTATATGAAGATCTTCTTTGAAAAATAGATGACTAGCATAAGCTGAACATGAATTTCATGTACCTGACAGGAGCTCTGAATTGGTTTTCCCTTAAAAAAGCTTCCACATATTGCAAGGTATCCCCTAGAAACAAATCAGTGTCCTCCCAGAACGGCCCACAATTTTTCCAACTAAAGATTTGTCAGTTTATGAGAGACAACTAAAGATAAGCATGAATATTACCAATCAATATTACCAATATTACCAAAGTTAAGGAAAACCCCTGGTATATGAGGTAGGTAGCACTGGCAGATTTAGAGGGGGGTCAAACCAGGAAATTTCGCCCCACACCCCCTCCCAATTTTTTACGATTTTCTTATCAAAAGCATATGTTTTTACGATTTTTGGCCTTGCTGCCCCACCCCCTCCCCCAAACGTCGGTGTAGATCCGACCCTGTGAGAGAGTAAAACAGTCTGCAGCAAATGAGCCGAATAATTCATCATTTGTTTTATTGTTTCATCACACAGTACAAGTTGCAGAGAATCAATGAATTACATCCCATCCATCCTAACCTACCAGCTAAAAAAACTGTTTGAAAATGGAAGATTAATACATTAAATGTTATTGCAATCCTCTATAAAATGTTTAACCCAATATTTTACTCAATTTTCATGCACCTTTGAACTTTAATAACTTAAATAATTTCTCATCTGAAGTTGCAAGAAATTACAGTTGATTAGAAGAGTGTGACCTATATTACCCTGCCCATGAAGTTTTAGACTGAAAAGTAACTTTCATTCAGTGAAAATGGTGCCACACAATTCCTAACTTCATATAATTCCCTCAATGTCTATACTTCATATAGTTTCTAAAATATATGATGTTCCGATTCCTTCCATTAGGAACAGTTCAGGCAAAAGAAAAATGAAATCACATGTGTGTTTAGCACCCCCCGCATGGTCTTTTATACAAATAATTAATAGGTACAAATATATTCTAAAATTGGAAAAAGGCAGTTTTCAAACAAAATCAGAGAACATAACATATCGACCAACTCTAAGTCATTAATTCTATTATCCCTGGAGTCATCATAGGTAAGTGAATAAA
The DNA here is from genome assembly GCA_034440635.1 of Lepas anatifera. Lineage (NCBI taxonomy): Eukaryota > Metazoa > Arthropoda > Thecostraca > Lepadidae > Lepas > Lepas anatifera. The sequence continues at coordinate 91,968 of JAOTON010000736.1, forward strand.
CAAGTTTGCTTATTGTGTAATATACATTCTAAATTTGAAATTAATCATGTTTTTCATTTGGAAACTAAAGTAAAAATGCACAAAATGTGCCCTTGAGTGCCCAGATTGATTGCAATTTTCAACAACCTAGACCAGCAGGCAGTAATGAAGCACAATTTTAAGATTAGGAATTCATGCACAGAAGATTAAACATCCATCATAGACTACAAAATCATTCTGAGTTACCCTCAAAGGTATCAGTATGTCATGTTCCATGATTAAAACTCATCAGCATGGATCTTAATCAGTGGCGGATCTAGCCGGTTGGTTTGGGAGGGGCAAACCAAGTCGAAGCAAAAAAACGTCGCGCAGTGAAAATTGCGCTACAATATGCCTTTTCGGTAGGATTTTGGGAACTGGAGACGAAAAGCAAAAACGTCACGGGGTGAAAATATCGGCTCACATACATTTTTTCAATCAGCCCCAATATTCACTGAACTCTCTAATTTGTTTGAGTTGAGAGTTGAAGACAAATTTTGCTTACAAGCTAAAAAGTCGGGAAAAAGGGGTCGTCGCTTTGGGGGGCAAAACATGTTTGCCCGTTTCCGTTTGGGGGCAATGTTTTCCCGACGCGATCTTAATTTAGGTCTGGGACCAGGGTTGGCAAAATACCGGTAAAAACTATGTTTATGCCAGCCAGTGGCATAAACTGGTAAATACCGGTATTTACCAGGAAAAAGTGGCAAAAACTGGCAAAAAGTGGCAAAAACCTTTAAACTGACCATGATAGACCAGAAAGACATTTAAAGGTCATAGAACAGTTGTAAATGTGAAGCAAATGATGGCATTGGCATGGTCTCTGGTCAAGACTGGTGTGTAAGCAGGTATTTTATTCTAGGCATCTACTCAGGCAGGTACTCGATTCTAGGCATCATATTCTAGGCATCTTATTATAGGCAGGTACTCAGGTTGTAGGCATCATGGTTCAGAATGATATGAATAACCAGCTTACGCCCAAAACTCTGGAAAATGCCAAAAGTTATAAATCATAATCCGTAGGTACCAGACGAACGTCACTGATAACGTGGAAAGGTGAGATTAGAAAATCAGCCTGGTTTCAAACATTACCAAATCCTACCTTTCTTCTTCTTCACTGACGGGTACTCAGGTTCCAATGTCTGAATATGCATCTGCTTTGAGCCTTTGATATATTCTTGTCCAGTATTATGAATGGAAGCTGATTATTTCTCTCATTTTTAAGTAAGCAGTTCGTCGATTTTGCTGACTGAGCAAACAGAACAGTGGCATTTCTGAATGGTACACTTTGAACCCTCCTCGGGTAGTTGGTGTTCAGAAACCGATAATTTAATGACGTTTGATATTCAAGTAAAGCGTTTGACTTTGTCTGCTGTAAAATTAAATTCTAAAGAAGTCAAGGCCTTTAACCCTGCCCCACCGGGAGGGGGCCATCGATGCCCCTAAGGTTTTTCCGGATAGCAGAAAAACAACGAGGCGCAGCACCGCGGTTGAGGGCTCTACCTCTTACTGCATCATTTTCCATCATCCTGAAATTTTTAGCCCGGGTCACCCAAGGTCAGGTCACCAGACGAGGTCAACCAAGGTCACCTCACTTCAACTTTAGAGCTCTGTAAGAGTTACATTTCAAAGTCGATCGATTTGAAACTTCCTACACTTCATGCCTCCAGGGTCTACAAGGTGTATATCCGGGATTTTTCGATTTCGTGCCCTGAGGTCAGGTCACGAGGCGACCTCTCCCATTGAAAAGCATGGGGAAAAGCTATTTCATGATATAAAAGCCACAAAAATGATTGCAAATACTCAGACTGCTCAGAACAACGTTTTTGGACACCCTTTCACGGATCCCAGGGGTCATATTTGCCCTTTGACTTTTCCAAGGTCATCCAAGGTCACCAGAGGTCAAAAACAGTATTTTGACGATAACTTTTGACCTAATTGAGCTAGAGCGGTGAAACAAACACCCTCGTGTTTGTCTTGTCACTGGCTTTCATTTGATATACGGCAAGGTCACTTTTGACCTTTCGTGACCTCAGGTCATATTAGGTCACGAGGTGACCTCTGGCGGTCAAACCACTGGCGGGAGGTCTTTACATTCCACATAGCGGAAAAGTACTGGCAATTTGCTATCAAATGTACTTTACCAGGCCTCAATAGCTCTAATGACATAAGAGTTATGCCCAGTTTGCTTAATCATTGCATATTTGGTGAAAATAGCCGATCTTGACCTAATTTGACCTCTAGGTCAAACCATTGACCTGAGCACTAAAACATGCAAGTAATTTCTTACTGAATTCACGCGAGCTTTCTATTGCACTTTGCAGATTTGCGCTAACGCAAATATTTTCGAGTTAGAGGGGGCCATCGATGCCCCCGGTGAAGTGGCCACCCCGTGGGGCGGGTTAATTGCTTGCTTAACGCGGCATGTCGATTGCTTTCGAGCTCTTATGCTGCTGATTATGCGAATCTGAGGAGATAATTAGCAATGTTTGCATATCATTCTCTGGTCAGAATTCCTTGCCAACTATACTGGACTGGGAAAAATTGGTTGACCCTCCACCACCAACCAAGTATTTTTATGTGCTTATCATATTTCATATTATGACATGGGGAGTCCAAAATAAAAATACAGACAAGGGCCATGAAATCATTTCCTAATCATTCGCTTGGTTAAGTTACGGCAATGTGAGTAATTCCACTGTACTTTTCTTGCCTTAGTGGGGAGATGGTGTTTGAACAGCTCTCGGGTTTTTCCAACGTTGCCGGAAAACAGCGGTGCGAGGCGCCACCGTACCTGGCATCACTTATCCTTGACCAAATACGCAACTTTCCTGAAAATGATATTTTGGGGTCATCTCAGGTCAGGTCAAGTGACCTCACCTCATAATTTTTTTAATTGCCAGTCAGGATTTATTGATCTGAAACTTATTACATTATAGACCCACCGGGGGCTAGAAAAAAATATTTCGGGATTTTGTATACCGCAGAACAAAGGTCAAATACGGGTGATGCATATCCATTGGAAATGCATGTAGAAAACTCAAATTATTCGAAAATGGCTCTATTTCTGAAGATACCTACGGCTTAAAAGGACTTCTTTTATTGAAAAGGTAGTATCACTCGGTTTGCTGTAATGAGAGGAATTGAATGACGCTGGAATATTGGCTCCAAGTTAACCCAGTCAGGCGCCAGATTAAAAAGAAGTATTCTCAAAACTTTCACTCGCTTGACTTATCATGACCTAAGTATTAACCTGAGCAAAAATGTTTGACATAGTATCCTCATAATTTTTCGTGGCCTATTCAGCGCTTTTTTCGTTCCTTTTTTCTTTTTCTTCGAGGAGCCGAGTTCGAGAGGGTGTTCAACACGCGCAGTGACGGGGGCAGGTTCCCGCCCCATGGGTTTTCGGAGATATAACAAAAACGGCGGCGCGCAGCAATGCCATACTTGGTATACCTTGTGCCTGATCATTTTTACAACTTATTCAAAATTTTAAAGTTAGGTCATCTCAGTTCAAGTCACCAGTACAGGCCAGGTGACCTCGCCTAAAAAATTTTAAGATAGCATAAGTCAGAACTCAAAACAATGTAGACTTATCCGATTGAAACTCGTATCACATAGTGACCCCACCATATTCTTTCAAATATATTCCAGTATTTTCGATATTGATGACCTAAGGTCAGGTTCGAGCCATGACCTCTCCATTGGAAAACGGGAAAATGTTTTAAGCAGAATAACTTAGTAATAAAAGGTGACATAGCTTGTATTATCACGGCGTTAGGTTTGTATCATCCTTGCAGTTCAAATGATATGCATGTAACCTAATTTGACCTTTACCTGACCTCAGGTCAGGTCAAATTCTTGATTTTACCTGATTTGACCTAGCAAGGTGATATTACAAATCATTCGATTCGGCTTGCTGCGAGGATTCCAATGGCCTACATTTTTTGTTCTAACTTTACCAGCTCAGATGAAATGACTGAAAACCTTTATTTACATGTTATCTCTATGGTGGCATGTTTTGACCTCCAGTAACCAAGACTGTGACCTGAAATAAGCTTGATTTTTCCTGTAGAGACTTGAATGTACTATCCAACGCCGTTTACTTTTTCGCTATCTGGCGTCGTTTTTGAGATCTTAGGAGTGCAGCGGGTACCCCCTGTCAATGCGAAAGTGGCTCAGACCTCCGTCAATGCGCGTGTCAAACACCCCCCCACTCCCACCAGTGTGCCAGAAACTGGTTTTGCGACAGGATGCCGAGTGTAAAATTCATATTGGGAAATACAGCCCCCAAGTGGAATTTTCAAGTAATATTTTGAGTCATGCAGAAAACAAAATACCTTTTACACCCTTACCCATTTACAGTATAGGAATGAATTTTCCACGAAAATTGTTCTTAGTTCCATACTTTTGATGAGTTCATAAAAACCAGGACTATTGAATTCGGCTGAAAAAGCACCACTTGGAAAGTGAGTGGGGAAAATAGGGAAAAATAACACACAGAATTGAATGGATCAGCCAACTTGTTCAGTTGCGGCTCCCCACCCAGCGCCCTGGGATTTGAAAGTGGGCGAGGGTGGACCTGAGGCACAATGGGGCGGTTTTTAATAATCATTGTGGGTAATTGAAACTCCTAACTGCGAAGGGAACGCTTAGAAATCAAATCACAAGATTCAATGTAAATACGTGCTTTCCGTAGCGTCTTCCGACAAATTGTGTTGCAGCTATCATTTTACTTTCTTTATACGAGCGCCAGGTGATCAGCAGTTTTCTTCACGCGAACAGGAGACACCTTGCACTCCGTTCAGGCGGGACCATGCGTGGCTAGTATTTTTGCGCTCCCCACATGTCTAAAAATATTATGTTCGAGCTGAGCGTGATCGGGAGCAAGTAGCTGTAAGAGGTAAAAGGAAGCTTTTTGGAATATATTCTTCTCATGAAAAAATTTCTATGCAATTTGAAAATGACAGTTGATGATATGAGCGTCACCACCAGCAAAAAATGAGGGGACAAGCGAAATTTCAACCTCATGCGGACAAGAAATTTACCACGTTAGAAAAAAGTATACCAAGTACGGCGACGCTACTCACCGCCGTTTCCATGCTATATCCGAAAAACCCGCGGGGGGCGGATACCCGCCCCCTGTCAATGAGCGTGTTTAAGCGTAGGACTTAAATATTCTCTTCTATTGCTGCTAGGTGTCACTACTTAAAGCTTCATTGAGACGATTATCTATACGTATGCTGGGCCCATTCAAGCATTAATATGCTAATTAATGCTGTATCGTACGTGGTTTCGTATGTTTCAATGGTTGGTGCTGATTATTTTGCCTTGTGTGGCAAGGAGCGTTCAAACAGAGGGAGCACAAATACATTACCGATACATTATACATATATTATAGGAATCAGGTTAAAGTCAATTGCTGTATTGTAATGGGAATGAAAAGCAGGGATGCAGAGCCGGAGCTGGAGCCGGTTGGAGTCGACCTTTCTGCCCGGAGCCGGAGCCGCCGAAACACTTTTGATCGGAGCCGGAGCCGTCAGAAAGGGTCCGGCTCCGGCTCCCAAAGAGCTCTAAAGTTACCAAAAATCAAACGTGAAATAGTCATATTTTACCTCATGAGATGTCGCATGGAAACACATTTATTCACCTGAAATATTACATTTTCTCAATATGTGATGTATATCAAGATTCGTGAAATATTGCAACTAGGGTGTTCCATAGACGGTCTCACTCTCGGGTAGGGAATGCGCTCCGGCCATTTAGCATGGGCAGAAATTGGCAACAAATGAAAGCATTGGCGGACACTGGTGGATCCATAGGGGGGCAAAAAGGCATTTCACCCAAGCCGCCCAATTTTTGGCGATTTTTTCCGATTTTCTTAAAAAAACATGTTTTTCACGATTTACCCCATACCGTCGGCCTGCATCTGCCCCTGTTGGAAGACGCGGGAAGGCCATTTCGGCCATGGCCCCCTCCAAAGCCCTGGAAGGGGGGCAGACAATCTTTTGGCCCCCAAAGGCCTAATAAACTTTTTTGAAAAAGGTGTTAACACTAGGTTTGTCGAGCAATAAAATCTTTGCTCCCACCCTCGTCACTCGATGCGGCACTAGCCGACTTCAAAAACCTGGTTCGCCTAAAGGGGGCGACCGTATGGGACATCTAGATAGATATCCAGCCATCATCCAGCCGGCTAGCCTGGTAATGGCCGCGCTACCAGTTACTCAGGTGTCCGTGGAAAGGTTGTTCTCCGCGATGAAGCTACTGCTTACTGATCTCAGGTCCAGACTAAGAGCTGACATATTGGAGGGAATGTTGCTGCTCTGCTTCAACTGCGATTGGGTGGCGTAGTGAGCGAACCAGCTACTGGGCACTGGGCAGAAGGGTCGTTGGTTTCGATTTTTCTCGTATGTCATCAGCTTATCGGATGTGTTTTTCGATGTTGAACACTGTTAGCTCATCGAAATTTTTCTTTGCGGGCCGTCCAAGCTTTACTTGATCGTTGTATATTTAATTTTTATGTGGGTTTAGGGAATGTCTGACCCATATTTCTGTTTGCCATAACAGTGCAGTGCAGTTTACTATACGAATACACTGCAGTGTAGGTTGGTCCAGTTTTGAGGTTTACTGGCCTTTGGCATCAGGTCAAGAGCGTTCGTTCATCCAGTCGCCATTTTTAATTCGTACAAATACATAATCACTTTGTATCTGATGGACTTCCACGCCCTTGAGAACGTGCGATCACATTTTGGATATAGGTACATTGCCGGAGCCGGGGCCGGTCGGAGACGACTATTTTTCCCGGAGCCGGAGCCGAAACCATAACCCCAGACCGGAGCCGGAGCCGTCCAAAATTTCTCGGCTCCGCATCCCTGATGAAAAGTAAGTCCAAACAAGCCTTTAACCATTTTTTACCTAAGGCATAGGATTCCAAGATATATTTAAATAATATTTCTTAGCTCTTGCTAAGTCTTACCAGCGAAAAGTCGAGAAAGACAGCTAAGGGATGAGGAACTCCTTTGATGCCAAACAGCGCCGCTGCGCCGTTCAAAAGGTAGTAGAATGGTAGCGTCAATTTTAAGACCTTTTTTAGGCATAAGGGCGTAAAAACGTATATTTTTAATTGTCAATAATGATTTACACACTATTTTTATTCTTAAAAAATGTGGCAAAAACTGGCAAAAACTGGCAAAAACTAGTTCATGCCAGCCGGTTTTAACCATGGTAAATACCGGTAAAAACCACCCAGTGGCAAAAACCTGCCAACCCGGACCATAAGAGAAAACCGGGACCATAAGAGAAAACAATTTTGGGAAAAATAATCATGCCCAGCAGCATTAGTAGGCACAGTGTTTTGTGCTCACATACAAGTTTGTACGCCTAAATCAGAACTGCTCACAATAAAAACACCCAGGAATCAAGCACTTTTGATTGTGCAGCGTTGATTATAGCTGTTTTCAGAATGTACCGGCACTGCAGAGAAAAATAGGTGCACCAACTACAATGTAAAAAGTGAGTCACCACCAAATGTGAAATTGTCATATTACTTCTACCTGGAAACTTCCTTATTCCACACTTATGTTACCTGCATGTGATGATGACAGGTGGAAAATACAGACAGTGTTGATGTGTAAGAACATTTAATTTTCCATGCTGTACAAATTCAGGATAAAAGTTTGGGTCAATTCAACAGGTCTGTGTCACTGGCAGATCAAAGGGGGGCTAAAGGGGCTGTGGCCCCCTTTAACCCGCGCACCACCGGGGTCCAGCGCCACCTTCGCCCCACCGGGGGTCCATCGATAGCCCCCTCTAACTCCGAAAATATGGGCGTTAGCAAAAATCTGCAAAGTGCAATAGAAAGCTCGCGTGAATTCAGTAAGAAATTACTTCACATGTTTTAGTCCTCAGGTCAATGGTTTGACCTCCAGAGGTCAAATTAGGTCAAGATCGGCTATTTTCACTCAAATATGCAATGCTTAAGCAAACTGGGCATAACTCTTATGCCATTAGAGCTATTGAGGTCTGGTACAGTACATTTGATATGAAATTGTCAGTACTTTTTCTGCTATGTGAAACGTAAAGACCTCCAGCCAGTGGTTTGACCTCAATAGGTCACCTCGTGACCTAAGATGACCTAAGGTCACGAAAGGTCAGAAAGTGACCTTGCCATATATCAAATGAAAGCCAATGATGAGACAAACACGATGGTGTTTGTTTCAGCGCTCTAGCTTATTCAGGTCAAAAGTTATTGTCGAAATACTGTTTTTGACCCCTGGCGACCTTGGATGACCTTGGAGAGGTCAAAGGGCAAATATGGCCCCTGGAATCCATGAAAGGGTGTCCAAGAACGCTTTTCTGATCAAGCTGAGCATTTTCAATCGCTTTTGTGACTTTTAGATCATAAGACAGCTTTTCCCCATGCTTTTTCAATGGGAGAGGTCACCTCGTGACCTGACCTCAGGGCACGAAATCGAAAAATCCCGGATATACACCTTGTAGACCCTGGAGGGGCCATAAATTGTAGGAAGTTTCAAATCGATCGACTTCTAAATGTAGCTCTTACAGAGCTCTAAAGTTGAAGTGAGGTGACCTTGGTTGACCTCGTCTGGTAACCTGACCTTGGGTGACCCGGGGTAAAAAATTTCAGGGATGGTGGCAAAATGATGCAGTGAGAGGTAGAGCCCTCAACCACGATGCTGCACCTCTTCGTTTTTCTGCTATCCCGGAAAAACCTTAGGGGGCAATCGATGGCCCCGGTGGCCAGTGTGCAAAGTATGGCATTTTGACGAGATCTCGTCGGTGCGAGTGCCCTTGGAGACAGGAGCGAGTGGTGCTAATTTTATCAGCCTGGTGCGAGAGGGTTGACACTGAAAACTAAAAAATTATGACTGAATAGTTAGGAAGACACAGGAGAAGGCCTTATAAAAGTCTTTAACTAACTAATAAGAGAGGTAGTATTGCATCGTGTGGGTAGGAATGTGTGCTTTTCTCCCTGGTATATGGCAGATTGGTGCGAATTTTTAGGCTGGTGGTGCGATAATTTTGGATGGCTGGTGCGACTGTCTGGCCTGCTGCCATCTTTGCAGACTGGCCCGGTGGGGTGAGGGTTAAAGCCTAAAATAGCATCTTTTGGGTCCCCTAAAAGCACAAGATTTTAGTTTTTCTATGGTTTCATGATTTTCCTCAATTTAGTCCCACCCCAAAACATTGGCTTGGCCCCCTCCAAAATTTTCTCCTGGAATCTGTCAAATGTCGGGGTAGACCGACCTATGCAGAGTCATGGCAATATTTTGAACTCAGACCTGGCAAAAGGACCAATTACAAAGGGGAGGGCAGGCAAAGATAGATCAGGAGGCAAAAATCACTACAAATCATGATGAAATACACTCGTCTAATCTTAGTAAGATTTCTCTGCCTCTTTTGATTGATTATCAACAACTTTTAGTCAGGAGTACCTAATTTTTGTCTTTTTTATGAACCTTTTAGCTAAATATAGCTAAGTTTAGCAGGCTGTATCAGTCAATGTGATTTGATCATCAAGTTTCAACTAGAATGAACATTTTCAAGTCCTGAACAAGGTACCTTTGAGTTTTATATATTGGGCAGCATTGCTGGTTTAATTACAGAATAAGGTGAGCAATTGCGTACCACATTCTAACGGCCATTTTAAGACACAATCTTATGTGCTGAGAACGAATCTAGCAGCAATTGCTTCCGCAAATAATTTTCTCCCATTGAATTTCCCTCCTATATTCCCATGACATTACCATAGGAAGGTCGCACACGACAAACACCTCACAGCACAGCAACGCTACTATTTATTAAAGATGCCAGATACCATGCCAGAATAAGAGGGATAAAAGACTCCAAAATAAAAACCTCTATGTAATGCACTGATGCTCGTCAGTTTGTGCAATTGGCCCCGGTCATCGAAAGTGTTGGCACCTGGCGGATTTTTCTGAAAACGCCAGTAGAGGGACTGACGTCTGGAGCGGCTGCTTCATATCCGGCGCATTGTTGAACGCGGTATAGATTTTGGACGTTTGTTTTCAGTCGTGGTGAACTCGTTGCTCAGAAAAAGTGAAGTTCATGTTGGGTGGACGTGAATATTGAAGACTGGCGTTATTTTCTTGTTTGTTATAATCTTGGAAAGTTCAAAGAAAATGAAAGTGAGACGGATAACCATTACATCCAATCAGAACTGCTGCGTTCCTCAGTGTGTATCCTTCCGAAGAAAGTGTCCAAGTCTCAGCTTTCACAAGTTTCCTCAGGATAAGGTGCTGTCCAAGCAGTGGAAGTCGAATCTGATAATTGGGAAGAAGATGGGCTCAAATGCTGCTGTCTGTTGCAGACATTTTCAGCCATCTGACTTCCATTCACATCCACCTGGTAAGCGGCTGTGAGGCCAGTGTGCAAAGTATGGCATTTTCGACGAGATCTCGTCCGTGCGAGTTCCCTTGGAGACAGGACCGAGTGGTGCGAACTTTATCAACCTGGTGCGAATTTACGAGGTTAGTGACACTTAAACTAAACAAATAATGGCTGAATGGCCATTAAGACACAGGAGGTGCCTTATAAAAAGTCCTTAACTGACTAGTGATTGAGGTAGCATTGCGTTGTAGGGGTACAAATGGGTGCATTTTTCCCTGGTATGGGGCAGATTGGTGCGATTTTTGGAGGCTGGTGGTGCGAGAACTTTAGATGGCTGGTGCGACTTGTCTGGCCTGCTGCCATACTTTGCAGACTGGCTGCGAGGCAATCTCCAGTTCCGCTTATGCCTCCTTCCACTCCTTGAGCCTGCTTCTAGCAGGAGTAAGCCTTAATCCTTGGGCCGTCATCATAGGCGGATCCAGGATTGCCGATCAGGGGCACCTTCCTGGGGAGCGGCGCACCATTCTTAACCGGGAAACCCTATCGGTGGGAGCCGAATTTCGTGTCCTGGGAGGGGATGGTGGTGGGAAGGGGAAATTTCAGGGGGCGTGGCCATTTCAGGGGGCGCCGAGGGTCGATGGTGGTGGGCACATACCCCTTTGCCCCCTGGATCTGCCTATGGGGCATGTGCCCACTTTGCCGTCCCCTGGATCCGCCTGTGGCTGCATTCCTTTTAGCCCGGAAAACTGACATCTTGAAATAATTCGGTAGATATACGCCTTTATTTGTTTCAAGCCGTCTGAAATTCCAGTTTGAATGTACGATGAAAAATGCGTTTCCAAACACAGCGTCGCCACCGGCAAAGAAGTGGGGGCAGCAAACTTCAACCTGATGCTGACTACAAGCTTTACTCCTTGGGACCAAAACTTTTCGAATTTGCATTCTTCTCTGCCTTCCGCAGTGGCTGGTTATAAGCCGCTGCCACATACCAAACATAAAACACGCATAATTCACCGCTTAACATGCTATTCCCGGGGCCCACCAACGTTGTTTACCTTTTGGAGTCCCTCTTTCGCGGCCATCTTGGAGGGCACACTAGCGCCGCTGGTGAGCGTGACCGGGGTCAATAGTGGATGGATGTGATAGTTGCAAAATAAAATACTATCAGGCGATTTCTGATGCGAGCGAAGCAGGTTAGGTTAGGTTAGGTTAGGATAGGTTAGGTTAGGTTAGGATAGGTTAGGTTAGGTTAGGTTAGCTTTGTCAGGTTAGGTTAGGTCAGGTCAGGTCAGGTCAGGTCAGCTCAGGTCAGGTCAGTTCAGGTCTGATCATATGTGCCGGCTTTGTTTTGTTCATTCCGTTTTGTTCCATTCCTTCTGTACGTCAGTGACAGAGCTTTTTGAAGGTTTTCTAGAGGGTTGATTAACTAGTGTCATCGGTCGACTTTTGAATAACTACAGGCTGCCCCTGCTCGTACTAAAATTGTGACACATTTCTAGCAGTTATTCATGCTTGGTCCGCAGTATTGTGTGGTGTGCTTTATGGAAGCAATTTTATTGAATATTTTGGAAACAGTAGGTTGGCGGAAAAAATTTTGTTAGAAATTTAGTAGGGCGTGCTGCAATCATTCGAGTGAGACAATTTTCTTAGTCGTCCGTGATTACTCACCTTATTCTGTAAATTAACTGCATTGCTAAGGTGCTGATGCCATCCTAAAATCCCTGACACAACACAAGACCACTTCTGAGTTGTTTTATGAATTTTAAATGATATTCTAACTTAATTGTTTTGCCAGTATCTACCTATGTATGCCTGAACATTATGGAACTCATGTTTTCACCCCATGAATCTTATGTGGGAATATTTTGGACGGCGGTCGGGAGCCGCAGCAGCTAACTCCGTTGTCCTAGATTATCTTTGCCGGCGGAGGCGGCCGCGATGGAGCGACCTTCGTCACAGCCGCCATCCTAGATCCCAAGGTTGTAACCCCGCTATCAACTGGTTACATCCTCAAGCGTCTGGTATAAAAAGCGAGTCCCGGTCCGTCGAAGGGGGTGAACATCTGTGACACTCCGCCACTCTACTCGCCTGCTCGCCATGTAAGTCCTCAGGTACGGTAGCCGGCCTTCTGCTTGCCGGCTGCAGAGTGAAGAAGTGAAGTGGCGAGTGCTAAACATGTGTGACACAAATTGCGGTGTAGGGAACTTTGTCTGTCCTTTCTCACAACAAACCTTATCATTGTTTATTTACTTGTTCAATATAAGCGTATCGTTGGTTTTCAGATCTTTTGTGGTGACTGCCAGCAAGGGTTATGAGTCACGAGCAACACGAGCAATAAAATAAAAAGGATTTTATTCTCACACTTATAGCCTAAAAGTTCCTATATTTTATTACAATTTAGTTCTTAGAAGAATCACAGATAAGGAAGCAGAGGAACCAAACTTTTTCCTAAACAAAACACTTTTCTATTACGAATCCCTGAAAGTTGGAAGCGGGGAATGTGAAGACTGGGCTGAGTTTGAGTTTTCCAGATCATCAATATTGATATTGATATTGGACGTATGCGCCTTTATACGTATCTGCACGATGATTCTAGCAAAACATATTTGAGTCAGCCAATTTAACCCCCTCTCTTCATAAGAACCTCCTCCCGAGAAAAACAAACCACCCCCCCAGCCCACACTTTTATAATAAATAGGTAATTAAACAACATATTTGCTTCGGCAGCTCGGCTCGGGGTGTCCTGCCCGGCCGCGTCCTGGCCGGGCTGCCCCTGCCTCGGGGGTGCGCCTGGTGGGGCGCGCGGCTGGGCGGCCGGGATGGCGCTGGCTGCTCTGCCGGCGGCGGTCCCGGGCGGCGTGCCGGCGGGTGGCCCCTGACGGCGGGGCGCTCTGCGTGGTGCGCACGCCGAGCGCGCTGCCTGGCTCCGTGGGCGCGCCGCCGTGCGTGCGCTGGCGTCGGTCTGCCGTGGTGTTGGTTGTGCGGGCGCGGAGTGGCGCTGGTGTAGCTGGCGGCTGTGCCGGTGTGGTTCGCGTCGGGCGCGGCCGTGACGCTGGTGGCGCGCTTGGCTCGCGCGGGCGGGCGCGCGGCGTTTGCTCTGGGCGCTACGGCCGCATGATGTTTGATGCGCGGGGCTGCCGGACGGACCGAGCCGTGATGTGGTCATCTATGTCCTTGCTGAGTGTGCTGTGGTGTGGATGGAATTTTAAGCTATTTTTGCGTTTTTACCAGCGTATGTATGTCATGATGCTTTGTACTGCTTCTCTCTGCCGATGGCTTTAAGCTTCGAGCTTTGCCGCGCTGATGCCCCCGACGTTATGTAGGGGCCCCGCGCCGGGGGTGTCATAGTAGCGCGTGATATACGTGTATGCTTTATGTATCGCTTTACTGGAAATATATCATGTATGGACGTAATCGCTGTTGTTGTTCTCTCTTCTTCAACAGCACCACCACCACCGGCCACCACTACTACCTCCAGTAAAATTGTGAATGGAGCCTCCGCGCTAGATTTGTATAAAAATGCCGGCCTCTATGCCGAGCTGACAAAACTATAAACCTCTAAAAATATTGTACTCCTCCAGCTCTGTTGAAGGTGAGGAACCGGTAGATAAATCAGACGGATTTCACATTCCAGACCGATCGATCGGTCGAATTTTTAGAGTGGCCTTACTACGATCGGCCAAGCGGTGGGTTGTATTAGCGGCCATATGCCGGTGTTTGGTGTTAGGTGATGATACAGCTCTGGTGAGATGGTGTTACTAGGTTTGCCGCAGAGTTTTGCATACAAACGGGACTATTTGTGGTCTTCACCCTCCTTCATTGGTCCCCAGCCCTTCCGATTTTACTCTACTGGGGATCGTGCGCCCTTCTAACAACAACAAAAATCAGGCATGTTCCTCGCTCGGCAAAGATGTACCCTTCACTGAAGACCACTATGACCCTCGAACAACGTAGTGCAAAGGAGAAAAACAGCGTGCCCGCCAAGGAATCGCGTCTGAAAGAAAGGAAGAACAATAACGGAACACTTATTTTTTCCTTTTTCCTGCTTTGGCCTCACTACATAACAGTTAACACTCGCATTGTCGGGAGTCTGAGCCACCTTCGCTTTGACGGGGGGCGGGTACCTACCCCCTAGATCTAAAAAAACCACGCTAGATAGCGAAAAACGGTAAACGGCGTTATATATCCCATTCAAATTCCTATTAGCGTTGGGACCATTTTTTGGTTGGGTCACATCTAAGGTCACTAGAGGTCAAGAAATGTCGCTTAGGGATAACGTATAAATGAAGGTTTAAAAGGCAATGTGGTACCTTGGTCGAATCCTGGAATTTAGTGCATTTATGCGTACTTTGAGCCGAAAATAACGAATTCACTCATGATTTCTCCGGAAAATGTACAATAAGCTCAATATTTTTATTTTAAAATACTCCTCTAGAAAAAGAAATAAATATCAGCCTGTGGATGATGTCATGATCTGGCAGCCACTACCATACTTGAAACACTTCAAGGGCTTTGATTGGCTGATGCTTGACGTCAGCATATGTCGTCACACCAACAGCCATGACAACTGTGGCCTGCTGCTGGGGTACAGGAGGGGTACATTCAGGTAGGTTTTAGCTTTTTTCTACGTAGAAAAAAGCTAAAACCTACCTGAATGTACGGAAATCTCGAGTTCCAAGACAAATGATATGTTGAGTACCGGATTTCCCGACTTGCTTTACAACTTGGCTATCTCAGTTAAAGTCACGTTATGAGGGCGCCACCTTCCCTTTAACCCATTACATCTAAACTAGTAAAGACAGAGCAAAAAAATCTAGACAATTGGAATCCTCGCAGCAAGTCGAATCGAATTATATATATATATATATATATATATATATATATATATATATATATATAGGGGAGGATTAGGCAATTGCGCCCCTGAGATAAATGCGCCCTCCCCCTGTACTGAGCAGGCTATTAGGTTTAAGTACCAGCTGTTGCTTAAGAAGTGTGCTCACCTCTACCAAAACGTTCTTTCCGGTGTCATCACACACATGGTAAGGATGTGCTCCGCGCGAAATCGTATCTCCCTCAAAATACTGATTTCTTATCCAAAATAGCATTCCTTAAAGCCTATAAATAAGAATTAGGTTTGGTCTAGGATAGTGGGGACGGCATTCCCAGCCACTATGTTTATTTAACTCTTATTTGAAGGTTTTACACGACGGATTTACCTTAAGTGTCGCGCTTGAGACCATTTCGGGTGTAAAAGCCGCATATTTTCAAATGTACCATAGGTAGGGTAGAGTGGGGTAACGCGCCCACCTGAGTAAGACGCCTACTATCATCTACAGACTGATGTAGGAACTGGAGCCTACATCTATTATTTTTTTCCGGTCGCGATCTTTCTGAACAGGTCCTGAGTGTGTTTGGATGTGCCTGGTCTGCTCCGGTAATTTTCAGCAAAGATGTGTGGTTTTTTGCCCCTCCGGATATAAAAACAAGCTATCTTAAAGTTGCCATTGTACTGCATGCGATCTAGATGCACTCACGGCAATTTGTGAGGTTAAAACAGCGAGTTTGTGCGATATTTTGACAGCCACTATGCGGCATGGAGACGCTGCAGAATTGAGTAATATTTGTTGCGACGCTGCCGTTGCTACGTGGGTAAGACGCCCGTGTGTAGTGCGGGGTAAGACGCCCCAGGCGCCTTACTAGTCCATTTTTTAACATGTTAACTGGGGGCCATTTGCCCCCCCCCCAGTCGGCCGAAATGCCCCCCAGTGCCCGGAAATTGGCCCCCAGTGAAATACACAAGAGATGACTTAAATTTCAACAAATGCAAACTCTCCTAACGAAAATAAGACAGAACACCATCCGATAATAATAATCTAGTTTTATTGCGGGTGCCAAATTGGCAATCCGCAAAAATTGTGTTAACAAATTTCCATCCGTGGCTGTCTCCTCCATCGCGCGAAGACGAAACAAAGCGCGTAGTTACGGGAAATCCTGGCAAAGCAGCCTCAGCATCAACTAATCACAACGCTGGAGATAAACGCTGGCCTACAACCAATCATGCATCATGTTCTATCCGACCGGAAGCCCACACCCCAGCCAGTATCGTGAGATTGTATGATGTATATAATTTGACACGCGGTCATTTGTGAGCGCTTAGAGCTCGTTCGTGGATTAGACGGGACACGTTGTAGTCTAGGCGCGTAAGACTAGTTGCTGGTGTGGCGGTGGGAAGTGCTTAACCTTTTTATTTACTATTGTGGTGGTAGCAAATATAAACGTCACTACCGGTAAAAAGGTGAGAGGGGGCCAGCCAAACTTCAACCTGAGGCTGACAACCAATTTTCCACGTTAGTACCAAAAACTGTTCGAATTTGGGGTCCTCGCTGCTTTCCGCAGCGGGCTGGTTATATAAATTTCAGGTTTTCTCCCATTTCGACTAAGATCAGGAAATTGCATGTCAAAAAGTGGGCGGGGTGGGTGCAGGCCCCCTGGTCCCCCTTTTCCAATGCTTGTTGTGGCAATTTGTAGTGAGACCGCTGCATCAAGTGGTTCTGCAAAGTCGATAATTTGTTCGCTGGCATTTCTCATCGATTCCTTGATGTTGAAAATTGAGAAAGATTATATATCGGCCACAGCCCCTCGTTAGAATCATCAATCTGTCTCCCGAGAAACCCTTCCAACAAGGAAAAAGCTGGCAACGCCATATGACCTTGACAGTTGGTACGTCGATAAGCCTAAAAATGTATTAGCTGGTTTTTGTACTACATTCCCTAGATGATTTTGACAGCAACAGCCACACATCATTGAAGGCATGTATATAAAAACTGATCTCGATTAAGCCTATAAACCACTTGTGTTCGGTACTTTAGGATTGTACTTACCTTGCCACACTCATAAAGAAAATAAGAAAATAACCTTTTCATTTGGAATACATTGCGGCAGCGTCAGGGTTGTCAGGTTGGCCATTTTCTGGTCAAATATCTCGAATTGGGCTTTCTTTGTCGTGTTTGGCCCCGCGATTTTTTCGGTGGGCCCTTTCTTGAATCTGGCCTTTTTGCCCCTTTTTCTAGCAGCTGGCATCTAAGCTATTTCTGGTTTGTCCCTTGTATAAATATGGCCTCTTTTGAGCTCTTCCGTTCTTGAATACGATATTCTGACACCGAAAAAGCAGCAAAGCTGCAGAAAAACTGGTATGGTGGTGGGAGGGAGGGACAGGACTTTGTTAAAACACGATCCACAAAAATGATGGCCACCGAAAACCGGATGAGAAGGATGCGATACTATAGGCGCTCTTTGGGTGAAACGTTTATGTCAAAGTGCGCCCTCTGAGGCTCTGCACTCCCCCACTTACCAAAATCCTAGATCTGCCGCTGTTCAAGAGCAAAAAATGCATAGTTGGAAAAGAGTGAAAACATTAACTATTAGCAGGGATTGGTGCGGCCAAGATGATAAATGATGCTAACAAATGCTCTGGTTATGTGGATAAAATCACTTGATGGCCACGCAGGATTGGAGGGGCATCCCTGGCTTCCTATTAAATGAGAAGTGTGCTAAAAAATATTGCGTCAAGTCAATATCAATCTATCAAAATTAGTTTTAAGCCTCGCCCCACCGGGGCCATCGATGGCCCCCTAAGGTTTTTTTCGGGATAGCAGGAAAATGATGCGGCGCAGCGCCGCGGTTGAAAGCTCCATCTTTCACCCCATCATTTTCCCACCATCCCTGACATTTTTTACCCCGGATCACCCAAGGTCAGGTCACCAGGCGAGGTCAACCAAGGTCACTCACTTCAAATTTTGAACTCTATAAGAGCTACATTTCTTAGTCGATCTATTTGAAACTTCCTACACTTCATGACTCTTCCAGGGTCTACAAAGTGTACGTCCGGGATTTTTCGATTTCGTAACCTGAGGTCAGGTCACGAGGTGACCTCTCCCATTGAAAAAAACATGGGGAAAGCTGGCTTATGAGGGGCGAGATTTGCCCTTTGACCTCTCCGAGGTCATCAAGTTCACCAGGGGTCAACAACAGTATTTTGACTATCAGTTTTGACCTAATTAAGCTAGAGCGCTAAATCAAACATCATCGTGTATGTCTTGTCACTGACTTTCATTTGATATACGACAAGGCTACTTTCTGACCTTTCGTGACCCCAGGTCATATTAGGTCACGAGGTAACCTCTGGAGGTCAAACCACTGTCGGGAGGTCATTACGTTCCAAATAGCGGAAAAGGTCAGGCATTTTCGTGTCAAATTTACTTTACCAGATCTCAATAGCTCTAATGGTGAAAATAAGTTTTCTAGTGAAGATACAATTTTGCTCCTCTTTGGCCCTTTTTCTAACTCGGTTTGACCTTTTCCGACGAAAAATAACTTGGCAGCCCTGGGCAGCATCTATGGCCTGGAATAACATGGAATAACACAAAAAATTAAAACTAACGCGTCTAAGTTTTATTAACACCCGCCCTGAGGGGGTCTGGCACTAACGCGCACTGGAAGGGGGCCTGGTAGGCCCCCCTAAGATCTCGGGAACTAAGAGGTGTAGAAAAACGCAATTTAGGAGGTTGGTGGTGGGGCTATGGTGATCTACATCATGACCGATTTTTATTGACCTAGGTCAATATATTCAAGGTCGAACGAGGTCGTAAAGGTCAAATCTTGGCCATGCTGGGGACCAATTGGTAAATGCGAAGATTATGCGGGAAAATGGCGGGAATATGCTAAGGGCGGACCAGGTTCATAGAGAAGAGGTTCCAAAGAGGCTTCCCTACAATTTTGGGTCAAGGTCATTCAAAGTCATTTACCTTTGAGGTCACCATATAGTATGCTACTTAATGTACACTTTGACTAACACGATAGCCACTGTTTGGCGGGAAATGAGGATTGACCTTCCCCAATGACCTTTTTCTTGACCTCTGAACTTTGTATTGAGGTACCCTATCGATGACCTCATAGCATAATATACGTCAGACCGGGTAACGCCATTTGACCGGAAGCACTGTCGTCAGTGACCTTGAAAGTGCCGATATGAACTTGACTTGTGACCTTTGAACTTGACCTTGACTTTCATGTGAGGTGACCTTGACATATAATCCCGGTTATATGGCGTTATGACGTCACCACTCGGTCTCCAATGCAAGCTAACTGGTCCGACCGCGCGATTACGGCGATCTCAAAATGCAAGTCTGACTTTGAAAGCCTATAACTAAAAAAATTTTTGATCGATTTTCAAAAAGTCTTCACCAATCGACGCGCCATTAAATGCTGTTAAACGTGACCAAGTATCGTTTTTCGGCTACGCGGTTCTCCGGCCACCTCCAGTGCTCGTGTTAAACCCCCTCAAAATGGGTTCTTGATCCCCTGAAGACACTATAATAGCCAGCACAAGAAATGCCCCCCCACTGACTTTTCCTTAAAAAATGCCCTGCGCCTTACCCCAATATTTGGTAGGTCGTGATGGCGAAGTACGTTGGGTTAGAAAAAATCACTGTACCAGAAGACATCGAGTTTCAAATATTAGTTCCTATAGCACAAAAGGAAAGTCTTCGCGTTTGCTCTCATTTGGTCATCTTGAGGAGTGGTCTTAAATCACTAACGGATCCAAAGGGGGCTAAAGGGGCCGTGGCCCCCACCAAAGCCTAAAAAGTATATTTTCCCCCTCAAGGCCAAATTTTGGCCGTTTTTTTCTTAAAAATACTACGTTTTCGAGATTTCTTCTTGACTTACTCCCCCCAAACGTTGGTTTGGGCCCTACAAAAGTTTCTCCTGGATCCGCCGATGTATTAAATACCTACCTTCGTCATGGATCTGCTCGAAGCACTGTTTGCATATAGCGATCCTGAACCATAATCGTCGTTAATTACATTTTCCAGATTATACATACCCATCCCCATCCTACCTAGACATCCTGTTCCAGAATATGGGAAGACATACCGAAGAATAATCACTTGCGGGCAGAATGAACCTGAGGCGCTTTAAGGTGCTTTGCACCCCCTTAAATATGTTGGGGCTCTATCTTAAACTGCTTTCGCGCTTTCCATTAATATTTAAAAGCCTACCTGCTTATTTTTGCTGTGTCGGGCTTTAATGCCTCGAATAACTTGCCCACTTTGTCACAACATTATCGTAAAGCGTATTCACAACAATGTTCCCACTTGTTCATATAACGAGTATGCGTTGGGTGTTATATGACGGCGTTTTACCCCGGGGCTAGGGCGTTTTACCCCGCCATCGGGGTAAAACGCCTTTTTACATGGTCTCACGAAAAAACAAATTTCGTTCACTTCGCATAGTTTCAGAGTCCCAAATTTCTATCCGAGTGTAGACAGAAGACCACAGAACTTAACGAAGAAAACATGAGGCAATTCCATCCTCGCAGGATTGGTACAGACACATTCTCCCTTAACGTATGCGTCTTACCCCACTCTACCCTAAATGCGCCCGTGGGCGCAATTACCCTATGGTGGGCGCATTTTAACATCACATGCATATCTGAAAAAGTAATGTTGCTGCATTCGATGAATCTCCGTGAAAAATCCTCATCACCAGCTGAGCAATAAGATTTCTCCTCGTAATTACACACAGGCGGATCCAGGGGGCAAAGGGGTGGACGTGCCCCCCTTCCCCGATCGATCCTCGGCGCCCCCCTGAAAGGTCGATGGCACCCCCTGAAATGTCGCTTCCCCCAGGATGTGAAAATCGGCGCCCACCGATAGGATTTGGCGCCCACCTAATATATTTTTCCGGTCAAAAGTGGCGCCCCTGGTCCGGATGGCGCCCCCCCGATCGGCAATCCTGGATCCGCGTATGTAATTACAGTATTCCATGTGGACTCTCTCCTGTGGCATGAAAATGGGCGCCAAATGACCTCCGTTGTCGGCATGCACTGAACCCCCAAATATGACGATGTGGCATGAAAAGCTTAACCCTTAATTCTAAAATCTAACGGACTAAGTAATCGTGTGAAGGGCTGGAGACCCATTAGCCTCTTAAATGTGCAATATAAAATACTGTCGGGCATCATGGCCGAGAGGATTAAAACTGTTGCTCCACTTCTCATCAACCACGATCAAACGGCTTACATAAAAGGAAGATTTATAGGTGAAAACACCAGAGCCCTTGCGGATATCATTCATTACTATCATGAGAGTGAAAAAGATGGAGCGATTCTGTCAGTTGATTTTGAAGATGCCTTTAACTGTCTAGATTGGCGATATATAACTCATGTTTTCAAAACCATAGGATTTGGGGAAAACTTTACGAGAATATTTACTCTGCTGTACACGAACAAAGATAGCTTTTCACGGATACTTCTGAATGGACATCTTGGGGACATCATATCTCTAGGTAAAGGCACAAGACAAGGTGACCCCGCTTCAGGTCTTATTTTCATAATTGGCATAGAAGTTCTCGCAAATTTTTTGCGGAAAACACCCTTTAGAGGTATTAAGATTACTGAGCACGCAAAATTTAAGATAAGTCAATATGCCGATGACCTCATTGTATTTTTAGACGGTCGAAACCCAGATATTCGTATCGTTATGCAGCAGTTGGGTGAGTTTAGTAAGTATTCAGGATTGAAGCCAAACATAAGCAAAAGTAAGTGTATGTGGTTAGGGCCTCCCAAGACAAATATTTGCAGTGATCTCGCGTTACAGTGGGTTCAAGAACTTAAGGTGTTGGGAGTTGTGTTTAGTCCGAACCCTGGGGATATTATTCGCCTAAATTTTCCGGACAAAATTGAGAAACTGGAAAACCTATTAGGTTTCTGGAGTATGAGAAGTTTAACACTTATAGGCAAAATTACAGTGATAAAAACTCTTGCTCTATCCAAACTTGTTCATCTGTTCATAGCTCTACCAACACCGCATGAGGAAATAATGAAAAGAATTAGGACTGCATTTTTCAAATTTTTGTGGAATAATAAAGCGGAGAAAGTCAGACGAACGAAAATATGCCAGGATTACCACAATAACGGTCTAAAAATGGTGGATGTAGATATATTTGCTATGGCATTGAAGTGCACCTGGGTAAAACGAATGATTATCAGTTCCAACGATGATACCAAATGGATAGTTATGTGTAAATCAATATTGAAAGAGCATGAGAGCAATTTGACTTGGTACGGCCATTCAATGCTATATAGGCTGGCAGCAAATGTCAAAAACAAATTCTGGTCACAAGTATTGAGTAGCTGGGGTAAGTTCACCCAATTTCATGAAACTGCACCTGAAAATGTGATTAATGAGGTCATTTGGTGTAATGCTATTCAAGTATAAATTCACTGTTAAAAAACAGTGGAAATCGAGAGGAATCACCTTTGTAAGTGATCTAATGAACGGAAAGAAGCTACTGACACGCGATGAGATTGAGACAAAGTATGGATTACAGGTCGGTCTCATTGAATACAACTCGATGCGGTTGAAAATGAAATCAATTTTACGAACGATAGGTAATCGAAAAATAAGCTATGGCAATTGCCCGATTCCCCCTGGATCCACCAGTGACAGTGAGAATGATAAAACATGAACAAGGTTAATGGATCAAACAAATAGTATGGAAATGACTACTTTAAGGGCTTAAACAGGCGATATGTAAGTAGATTTCTACCCCGCAGACCTTATTTTTTCAATCCATTGAAAATGCATGCAAATTACGTGGGCGCATTTGAATCTAATTGCGCCATACACTGGGCGCATTTGTCGAACAAGTTTTGAAAATGCGCCCTTTGCAGCATCGCGCTAAATCGAAAATTGCGGACGTAAATGATAAATTTAGGACATTGTTGGTCCCAAAAAAGCTAGTAAAATGTTTCAGGAAAATAGAGTATAAATACCAACCCTCCGTCATTAATCGTTTCAAGTAATGAGCCATCTTGCTTAAGGTGGCGCAATATGGACACTCTCCCCTATATATATATATATATATATATATATATATATATATATATATATATATATATATATATATATATATGACCTTGTTAGGTCAAATCAGGTCAAAAATATGATTTGACCTGACCTGAGGTCAGGTCAAAATCAGATTAGGGCAAAATGCATATCCTTAGAAATGCAAAGGCAAGACATACCTAATGGCGCTAAAATAAGCGCTCTAACACCATCAATTACGAAGTTATTTAGTCTAAACTGATCGAACACCTTTGTACTTGACTCCTTACTTTATTGCGAATCAAAACAGAATGCTCCCAGCATCTGGAAAGGACAGGAAAAGGATGTCATTACCTTAACAGGATATCACACTCCTACATCCCCCCCAGTGGCGGATCTAGCCGGTCGGTTTGGGAGGGGCAAACCAAACTCGAAAAGCAGAAAAAACGTCGTGCGCTAAAATATGACTTCCCGGTACGGGTGTTTGAGGCAAGAAGCAAAAAAGAAACGTCACGGGCTGAAAAATATGAGCTCGAGATCCTTTTTTCCTATCCAAGGACCGATATTTTCACTGAACTTAACTGGTTCCCTTTGAAGTTGAGAGTTAAAGCACCAAAATGTTGCATATAAACTTAAAAGGAGTCGGGGAAAAAGGAGGTCGATCGCTTTGGGGGGGCAAAAACATAGTTTTGCCCCGAGCTTTTCCGTTTGGGGGCAATTGCCTTTTTTGCCCCCCTGGATCCGCCACTGCATCCCCCAGTTTTTAAGACCGATGCAAAAACTCAAAGTGCTGATATCGATAGATCCCGGGTCGGTCAAAGAGGACATGCAACACGTAACGGAACGGGCGACACCTTCTGCATCTTGGCACGGTATTACGCACAGGAACGCAATCTGACACGGGTAGCCAGAACAGGTCAACACGTTACACAGTGAAGTCGTCGAGGTACCGGGGGCGCCTGTGGGCCCTCTGACTGCGCCTGAGGCTGGAGTCCTCAACAGGATCCTGGGAGGTCGGACCAGGTGCGGTAGACGGGGAAGGTGTCACCTGCGACCCCTGAGCGCCAGGTGATCGGGGATCGGGTAGAGACTCCGAAGGTCTAGCATCTTGGTGAGCGAGCCCCTCCTGCATTGCAGTGGGGGTACTCGGCGGCGTGGTGGTGCTCTTCTGCGCCTGTGGGGCGGCGGCCCCTTCGTCAGCTGCAGGCGGTGTCTGCGGTGGTAGTGCCACCGGCCGCTTCTCAAATGGTTCCAGGGCTTGTATGGGGTGCAGGTATCGCCGGTTACGCAGGGTGACGCGACCCGAGCCGTGAACCTTGATGAGATATTGGTCGTGAGGCCGAACTTCGGACACTATGCCTGTGCGATCCCGTCGTGTCGGGTGGGGGCCGGTCTGGTTTTGGACCAGTACGATTGTTCCGGGGGCTAGAGGTGGCAGGGAACGGGCATGCCGGCCGAGAACGTCGACCTGCCTTGCAAAGCGAAGCTTCATGGCTTGTTCCTGGCATGCCCACGTCTCACGCCACGCCGGATGAACTGAAGGATGATTGAAGACAGGCGTCGTAGGAGTGACGGGTAGGAGATCCCGCAAGCTGCGCCCGAACACGACCTGCGCCGGAGACAGGCCGGTCTCCGGGTCTGGGGTGCTCCGAAACTGTCGAAGCCCCGCAGCTACGCTCTCGGTATCGATGGCGCCTGCATCAGCAGTGGGTGAAGCGAGAAGCCGTTTCATGGCTTTGACGGCGACCTCAGCCCGGCCGTTCGATTGAGGATGATACGCAGAAGATAACCGATGACACCCCAGCGCTTCAGGAGCGCGGCAGTTTCGCGGGCGGTGAACTCGGGACCACCATCCGTGCTGAGCTCTTCGGGGACCCCAAACGTGGTGAAGTACCCAATGTTGCCGCCATCGAAAAGGGTGCATGATGGTCGGTTGTTTACATGCGTGTGAGTGTGCGTTTAAGTGTGCTCTTCTAATTGCTTTCACTTCTCCTTTACAGATCATTAATGTTACGTTAAGTCAAGTCAAGTCAAAGTCAAAATACATTTATTTGCTTTATAACCGGAAAACAGTAGGGGAAGTTGGGTGTATTGCGCCCGCTTAAGGAAAAACGCTTGTGGTTGGCCGTATGTGCAGTTTTAGGTGATGCAAAGACTTATATCATAAAGCCTGATCATTTCTACACAATTTGAACGCATTCCCAGACCTGAATATCACAAAGTTTTATAGCAAGTTCGAATTTGGTAAACCATTGCAAAGGGCGCATTTAGGTCAGGTATACTGTTAATTGCGCCAGGGAGGGGCGCAATTACTTCTAATTGCGCCCTATGAATAAGCACTGTGCAGTTACGAAATAAGTTAGGAAATAGCAAAGCGACAGTAATAAATAAGTCAGGATTGAGAGAAGTTTCCGATGAGCCTGCATCACACGTCTTCAGAATAATGCGTGCAAATACTGTGACGATCTATGTTTGTCGGAATTATCGGCTTATCAACTGCCAGGGTCATATCGGCTGGAGTATGCACATGACCACTGGAATATAGGAGGAAGCGAGTCAGTCCGAACTGCAGTAGGTATATTGTGTGATATACCAACTTTCAAAAGAAGGTAGCCTCATGCACCATGCATACCTAATGCATCCAACATCATGCAGCACGCTACCTTTAACGAGTCACCTGCACCCATCGCATCGTGCCACGATCGATGATCGTGGTGGTAAGCAGGTATGAACACTTAAAAACGTAGAACAAGAACATAACCTCGATTGACCTGTCACGAACGTTTGCTAAATTGCAAAAGCTACATACAAAAACAGACGGATCGCAACCAGAGCAGGCCTGGTGGCACCGCTGCAGACTAAACGTAGAACACGAACATAACCTGATCAACCTTTCGAGAACATTTGCTTACTTGCAAAAAGTCACAGATAAAAGCAGATGACCCTCCACCAGAGCAGGCCTCGTGGCACCACTGTTGACACTTGCTACACTGCAGCCATATTTCGTTCACCCCAACCACCGATTCTCCGCAGAAAATGCAGATGTCAACTGGATGAGATACCTTTTGCTTTCTTGGAGTCTTCGCTTTCTTCTTTCCTCTTTTCTCTCTTCCAGCCGTGTTTTTCTCTTTTTCAACCAGCGCTCGCTTTACTGGTGAGCTTGTCAAGATCACGGATCGCTGGCTCTTGACACGTCTTTTGACCTCCCTTGGGGTAGGTTTCGGCACAGACAATATCTCATTAAGGATTTCTGTTGTCACTGGGACCTTGCCTGACGACGTGGCTTCCATCAGAATCTGAGCGATGTGGGAAACTTGCCTTCGCTGGGCCTCCTCTGCTGGCATTTCCAATTCCGGTGGGGCCCCAGTATCAACAGTGCCGTTGCTGCAGGATGGGAGGGTACCATCACCATGCCCATGCACACAGTCTCCGTCACACTTTGCACCAGCATTACTCTCATCTCCAAGAGCTTTTCCTTTGGCACCAGAAACGTCACCCTGTGCTGTTACAGCTTCACCCATGGCATCGGCACGGTCTCTCGCAGTCTCTTCGTCCTCGGTGGCGCCCCTCTCAGGAGCATCTCCCTGCGAACCTGCATCATCATCCTGAGCACCGGTGCCGTCTTGAACTGTTCGATCCGCCAGTACGTGGATAGCCGCCACAAAGTCTTCATCGGAGAATACCTGATCGTCAAACGGCATGATGCCGGAGGCCTTGAAGCCATTTACAGCGTTCCTTGGTGCCGCTGCTTTGAGGTACGCGGCACCGAACACCTCGGAGACTTGGTGCTGGGTCACCCTTTGGCCTGGGTTCTTCCGCAGCCACCTGTGGATCTCGTCTTTGTACCACGTCTCCAATGGACCAAAGACTGCGACGTCCAGCGGCTGCAGTCTGTGTGACGTGTGTGGAGGCAGGGTGAGGATATCCACCCCACTCTCCTCGCACAGCGTTAGAGCCTCGATGGACACGTGGCTGGTGTGGTTGTCCACGATGAGGAGTACTCTGTTCTTCACTGTTGCTCCCGTCGCCTTGATAAAGTGACGCAGCCACTCCACGAACGTGTCTTTCGTTGCCCATCCACTGTCTGATGTTGCAAAAATTGTTCCAGGGGGCGCTCCTCGTTTCAGGGACTCATTCATACGCTTCCTCGCGAAGATGAGCTGGGAGGGATGAACACACCAGCTGCATTGCAGCAGCAAACAGCTGTTGTATTCTGCCCTTTCTCAGCGCTGGTCACAATGCCAACCTGGCGACTGCCCTTTCCAGCTAGAATCTTCCGGCCGGGCACGGTTGTGGGCACGCCAGTCTCGTCCATATTGTAAACGTGGGTCGGCCCGTACCTGTGTTTGTCATTCAGTTTCTCCAAGTTTTGGAAGAAGAGCTCGACCTCAGATCGTCTGAATCCCCCAAGTCGGGAGATACTCGTCGGCTCCGGAGTCCGTACCCTTATCTCCGGGTGCCTCTTAAGGAATCTGGTTACCCAGTCGTGCCCGGCCATCTTCATATCCTTATCGAAGGGATGGTTGATGTTCATGAGTTCAGCAACATCAAATGCTAGTTTCCGCAGTTCCATGCGCGTTATTCCATAAAACGCAGAAGCCATGCTGAGGACGTGAGCTTTGAAGCGATCCTCGAACTCCGCACTGAAAACTGGTAGTCGTCCCTTTCTCCCTGGTCTCGGTGGCGACCCGATGGTGTTGCGCACTCGGCAGTGAAGGTGATCACGGAGTGTTGTACGTGGGATGCTGGAAGGGGAAAGGACAGTATAAGGATATGTATCGTCATTTAAATGAATGTACTGCCGGATGTAAGGTCAATGCATGGCAACAACAAGGATGCAAGGATAGAAACTGGAAGGTAGAACATAAATACCCAGATTGAGAAATAAAAAATTATTCATTAGACATGTCAAGGAAAATGGAAGTCAATGCCATTCCAATTCCATCGGCCGTACCTTATACCCAAATTCATTCAGTAATTTACATCTTCAACAAAACTTGTTTGAAGTGTCTGGGCTACCTGCAGAATAGATGGGATATCGTATGCCATAACTAGATCTGTAAATCGTTGTTACCTGAACTGCTGGCAAGCTTTCCGGATTGAGGATCCATTCTTGACAGCGTTCACTGCTCTGGTGAGTGCTTGAACGCTCCAAGTGGGTGGTGACATTTTCTGGAAAGGATGTGTTTATAAGGTTAGGTATATCGGTATCATGAGTGAACACTGTACATGCATATCCGCATAGGCGCAGGAACTTTTTTCAAGTTGGGGGGGGCAAGGGTTGTCGTCGGTTGCGGGTTACGGGTGACTCGACCATTTCTTTCCACCAAACAACATGCATCGGCTCGAAGTTGGGGGGGGCACTGCCCCCACAGTCCGAAAGTGTGGGGGCAGCCGCCTCCATTGCCCCCACGATTCCTGCGCCTATGCATATCCGTGAGGTATAGGCAGGTACAGAGGAGGATCCAGGATCCCAAGGGGCTGACCCCAAAACTCGCACGAATCAAAGTTCTTTGAAAGGTACCCGCTATAAAAAATACTGGTATCGGAGGAAAAACTTGAGAAACATTGCTCTGCAAAGTACCTACGATTAATTTTCTGTCTTGCTAAATGCGCCCACCCCTCATTCAATTGCGCCCGCGGGCGCATTTACCCATGGCGCATTTGAAATTTCTGAACGCAATCAAACATGGCTGCCTGTTGGAACAGGTTCTTCGCAGAAACGACCGGTAGAAGGCGGAAAATACACAAAAATATGCCTATTGTAAAATGCAAGTCATCGCTCTCCCCCAAATATAATTGAGTTCTTATTTTTCGATATTATAAAACCCTAAATGTCGTAAGAAACCTAGTAATATATAAAAATCGCAGATTTTGCTGAGCTGTGACCTACCACCGATGGCTGTGCGACGGAAAGAGGAAGTACTTAGTGATGGAAACAAAATGGTAGTGCGTAAAATCAAATACCACTTCAGGATTTCTGTGGAGGGTGGGGGCGCAACTGGTCGCATGGGCGCAATACACCCAATTTCCCCTACAAACGAACCACAATTGGTGCAAATGCTCCAGCGAGCATGAATCGAGGCACCTCTTGTTGGTGGAACAAAAAGCAGGTCAATATATCAACACAAAACACACATAACACACTTAAACACAGTACCACACAGTTAAAACAGACCCGACACACCCAGCAGGTCGACTAGGTTGAGCGACCCCGGCCTGGCCGCGCTAACGCACCACCTCCGCACCACAGCTGAGGGTATTAAAAGGAGAATCTTTGTGTTTTGATTATATATTTTTGAACTAGTTTTGCCACTACTTCGCTTTCCTTCGTTGTCAGGCCTTTCCCATGAATAAGTATATCCAGTTTGTCTTTGTGAGGTAGTAAGGCGAAGTTATGAAGTACTCTGGACAGGTCGCGCCTCAAGATGGCTCGCTCCTGGTTGTATAGACTACATGCAGTGAAAAAGTGAAGGGAAGTCTCTGCTCCTTCTCCACACCTGCAGGTTGGAGAGTCGCATTTTTGAATATCAAACTGATGCGCATTTAGTGCCGAACTTCCGATTCTTAATTTGGTGTGTAGAATGTTGCCATTTTTGCAGCCGGTGGAGTAGAAAATTGGTGGGGGTTTAACTAACTGCCTTTTAGATAATTCTTGTTTGAATACTTTTATGGAGGTAATAGCTCTCACTTCAGCAGGAAGCCGATTCCAGGACCTAGTTGTTGCCGGAATGAAAGACCTCTGGAAACGCCCGGTTCTGTTGCGAGGAAGAGTTTGTTGAGAAAAATTACGGAGGGTCATGGCTGTGTCGCGACGTCTAGTGTTGGTCAGCATGTTTTTCGAATATTCCGGAAGGGTAGAGTTTGGCAGATGTAGTGAACAATATAGAATGAGTCTATGTCTCTCTCTGCGAGACGAAAGGTCACTTAAACCCAACTCTAGTCTTAATTTGGAGGCTGATGAGCGATATGGAGTACCTGTGATTAGTCTAGCCGCTCTATTTTGTAGGATTTCGAGTCTGTGGATATCGTGTGTGGTTAGGTGCCCATCGTAAACCGCGTCGCAATAGTCAAAATGGAGGAGAATATATGTTCGATAGACTTGCAGAAGATCACGACGTGGGATGTATTTGGCAATGGGATAGAGAGGGCTAAGGGCACGGTTGACTTTCCTAACAATACTATTGATGTGCTCGTGGAAACGTAGGTCTTTGGAGAGTACTAGTCCAAGATGTTTGTGACTGTCTACACAGGGAATAAGCTGGTTTGCGAATGTACAGGGGAGATGGGGAGGGTGGAGTTTTGTAGAAAAGTTTTGTTGGATCGTTTTCCTTGGATTGAATGAGATCGCCCAGTCGCTGCCGTATTTTTCGATTTCAGAGAGGTCATTTTACAGGCTTCGTTGAAATTCTTCAGTGTTTCTCGAATTATGGGAGCCAAATACTGTGCAGTCGTCCGCAAAGAAAAGAATTTCATTTTTAGTCTTCCTAGACAGGGCGTTCAAATAGAGCAATGCGCATAGGGGGCCCAACACGGATCCCTGGGGACATCCTGCATTTATCGTCTCATGCGGTGAAATAGCTGACCCTACTCTCACTACTTGAGTTCTGTCGCGCAGGTAAGATGTCAGCCATCCTAAAACATTGCCCTTGATTCCGAATTCGAATTCACATTTTGTGAGAAGGCCGGTGTGCCAGATTTGATTGAAGTATTTAGAGATGTCTAAGTATATAGCAGTGAAGTCGCATTCCTTATCAAGGGCCGAATAAATGTTGTGTACATAGTAAACTAGTTGAAGTTGAGTGCTGTGACCGGGACGGTAGCCACTCTGACGATCTGTCAATAACCCGTGCAGGGTAATATGAGAGTATATGTGAATGAAGACTATTTTTTCGAAAACTTTAGATAGACAGGCGAGAAGACTAATTGGTCGATAATTTTTGGGGTCTGAGGGAGAACCGCTATTCTTAAAAATAGGGTGGACTACCGCCCTTTTCCAGCAGTCCGGATACTTCCCTAGGCGCAAGGACTTGTTGAATAATTTGGCTAAAGGTTCACATATCAGCAAGGCAGTCATCTTTAAAATACGGGGTGGGATCTCATCAGGACCGCAAGCTTTATTTGCGTCGAGTGAATTTAAAACACTTAAGACTTCCCTTTGTGTGATAATAATGCTATCTAGCGATGCTGTTGTACGCTCATTTATGCTAATCATAGGAATGCCTGCAGGGTTCAAACTCAGCTCAGAAAGTGATGCAAAGTATTTGTTTAACAGAGTCGCCTTGTTCATATCGTTAGCAATTATGCTGCCGTCCTCGCGGACGAGGGGTGGCAGGTTGTGGTCGCGCTTATGCCCTATAATATCTTTCAGGGTTCTGTGGTATTGATAAGGTGAATGTCTGCATTCGATTAACATTCTCACTTTACGATTGATATGGGCTTTTCTGGTGCTTCTATTTAGACTTGTGACATAATTTCTTTGAGCCTTCCATCGCTGCCAGTCTACATCCGTGTCCCTATTTCTTGCTACGCGGAAAAGTCTATTGCGTTTCCTTATTGCTCTTAACAACTCGCCTGTGATCCACAGTTTACGTTGTTTGTTTATTCGAATTCGCTTGGTTGGTATAGATATCCTTGCCGCCTCAATGATAGTGTTTGTTACACTAATTGTTGCTTCATCAATGTCGCGGTCTAGAAGTGTATCCCAATTAGTGTCCTGCAGCTGCCGAGTTAATGCCTGGATATCAATTTTGCTGTAGTCCCATATGTCTTTATAACTGGGTGTAGGCACAATTTTTTCTACGTTAAGAGCCGCAAAAATTGGGATATGGTCTATTTCTGAAAAGGGAGAAAGTGTGCCACTGTCTGTTATCATCCTAATGTTTGAGACAAATAGCAGATCTCTTAGATTTCTTGTTTGGCCTTGGATGCGGGTTGGCTCGTTGATGATTTGATCAAGATTGAGCGCTTCAAAACAGTCGCGTAATTTGTTATCAAGACTACTGATACCACTATTGTCTGCGGGAGGGCTGCTGAGATAAATATTGCCTGCATTCATGTCACCCAAGACCAGTACAGCGTCGGGCGAGTAAGCCTGTACCCTACTTACAGTGTCAATTGCATGGTCGATAAACTCATCATGCCTGCTGACGGGGAGGTTAGGGGGTAAGTAAACACAGCCGATTATAAGTGTTAAATTGTTTACTTTAACCTTCATCCAAATCCATTCTTCATCTGGACTTTCAAATTCAGTCAGACGTTTGACTGGAAGTGTACTACGAGCAAACAATGCAACTCCTCCACCATGTCTGTCGCGGTGTTTTACAAATGGAGCATGGAAGTCACGTAATGTGTAGAGGCACGGGTGGACTTTTTTCGTCAAGTTTTGTTTCACTAAGGGCTAACACATCAATCTCGTTGGAAGCAACGAACTGTTCAACCTCAGAGAGCCTATCTGGTGCTGTTATGCTGTTAATGTTTACGTGGGAAACTACAAAATTGCTCAAGGGCCCGGGGTTGACCTCAACCCCGTCCTTTAACCCTATTTCCGTCAGGCTCCCGGCTACCCCCTATTTCCGGCAGGGGGCAATATCGGCCCCCCTAAGATCTCGTAATCTAACCGGCCGATTTTGAAAATTCAAAGTGCTATAGATTCCCCTGACGCTCAACTTTATTTTGAAAAAAGAAAATTTCAAAATTTTGATTTTTAAGGAGAAAGTCGTGCAAAATATACAATTTTTGTGTATTTTTTAGATTTTCCATAACCCTTGTCTCTGTTGTACGATTTTCACAAAACTAGTTCAGATTTACAAATAATTGACCCAAAATTGTCATATACTCGAGTTACGCAAAAATTCGAAATTCAATGGCAGTTCCAGGACCAGGACTATGAGGGGAAATATATACAACCTAAAAGTTTTTGTTACGCGGATTAGAAGCCGTGATATACTGCTTGGCATCTTTGACACATAAATAAATGAAAAAAGTGAAAAACTCATCAGGGGCGGATGCAGTAAGGTAAAACAGTGGGGTAAAATACATCCCAACAATATGCGAGTGGTATGCATGAGTATATTAGTCCCTCGACTAGTTGAAATTTATTTCTGATAATTTTTACCCTCCCATGGCAGCTCTGGGAAAGGGGGTGACATAGGCGGATCAAGGACTCTCGTCGTGGGGGGGCGGGTGGGGGTGATTGGAAACACATTTTTAATATACAACGATATTGAGTCGCGGCGGTGATACTGGCTGGGAATATGCATTTTGAAAATGTGTAGTGACTGGACACGCCTCTGGTAATCTAGAATTTGGTTATAACTATTTTGAATTTTCATATACCCAATTGTATTCGCCCTGGCACGGCTGTAAGCAGTCTTCTCACTTACTAACGTTTAGTCCTTCTTGATAACATTCCCCATTTTGAACTGCTGTAACCGCCCCTGATGAATACAAATAGTGACAATTGTGAATGCACTATCATCTCACATAAAAAATGATATAATAAAACCATATAACTGGTATCAGGATCAGCAGAGACGGCTTCCTTTTACAAAGAACCCATCGCATACGATAATACTTGGTTTGTGGATAGAACCTCCCCAAAAACCCAGCCATAGCTCCGCCCCTGGTAAATATATAATATTGACAATTTCAGAAAACCTGTCTGTACTAGTTTTAGGAAAAGTCAGGAAGTTTCAAAGTTCTATCGCAAGCCGTTTCGGAGATATTCTTGAAAAACCTTAGGGGGGAATATTAGCCCCCTGCCGGAAATAGGGTTAAAAGAGTTAAAAGTATATGAATTCTAATGTCACGATGGTTCTGCACTTGTGATAAGCCAGAGTGATTATTTGGCGAGACACTGGGGCTGATGACGGTCAAAGGAACGCAACACCATCGATATGAAGCTGTTTGTGGATCCGCAATACACAGATGGCGCTGTGGCAAAATCCGGGAGAGCGAAGAGTTGCACATAGACATCGGCAAGTCATATACATATTCTGGCTGAGTTATGCGGGCATTTCTCCGACTGGGGTGGTGCGGAGAGGTCGTAGTCGGCAGACAGAACAGGGGGCTACACAAGAGAACGCACTGGGCGGCGGGTGGTGTAGATAAGTGTGTGTAGTTGAAGTGTCGCTATTGGCTCACATTATTTGTCTCACATTGCCTGATATTGGAGACAGATTAATCCATCAGCAGGACAAAAGGCCATCTCCCTCTACACCCGGACGAAGTAGGAATCTGATCTAATCACTGATCTGTCTCTCCCCTACTTATTGTTTTCTCTCTGATTTCTTATTCTAGTCAACTGAAGCTAAATTAATGTTTGGTATTTGTCTGTTTATACTTCCTATGTGAGATTCGAATGCATGTTGAATGTTTTGAGGTGTGTGGGTTTGAACCTGTGATTAACGGCATGTTGTGTCTAATGAACGTTGTTTGTGTGTTTGTTGACAGTTTTTACGTTCATGGCATATTGCCACTGCACTGGCGATTCCACAATACAGAACCATAGTCACCCAATTTCCAGTGTAGTTATTGATTGAGATTGAACATCTAGAACAGTAAAAATTCACCACGTGTAGTTGGAATGGTATCAAACCTTCATCACCATCACTCTAGAATGGATTGTGATGGTTCTAACAAATGCATTGTCTTTTCCTTGTATTTAGTGTTGTTTAGTGTTTCACATCCTGTATCCTGTGCCAAACATAGCAGTTTGACTAACTGTCTCCACAGCTAACTGTAGTGCCTCTAGATATTCTTGATTAGATAACGCCCAGTGACACAGAATGGATCAAGACAAACATGCTGGAGGTGGCGCCAGGTCTAGATCGGGCAGAGCACTAAAGCCAACAGAAGCGGGCCAAGAGTTTCAGGCAGAAACGAAGCTGCAAGTCTATAAACGA
Source organism: Lepas anatifera (assembly GCA_034440635.1). Lineage (NCBI taxonomy): Eukaryota > Metazoa > Arthropoda > Thecostraca > Lepadidae > Lepas > Lepas anatifera. The sequence continues at coordinate 127,150 of JAOTON010000736.1, forward strand.
CGGCTTCAGAACCTGAAAAGATCTGCTACCAGAATCCTGTGCGAGGATGGTACTGAAGTTCTCCCTGATATCAATAAAGAAGCATTGGATAATTGTATGCACACCTACGTCTCCTTTGTACAAACGGAGCTGGACCTGCAACATCTCATGCCAGGGGAAGACATGGAGAAACATGAGAGATATCATGATGAAGTCATGGAGAGATTTAACAGGATGAAGAATTTGATTCAAGAAAAGCAGACAGATCTGAAAGGAAAGAGACATACACCAGCTTCTTCCATCGCAATCCAATCGGCAAAATCCAGTTCCTGCAAATCAGTGAGATCTGGCTTGAAGCTCATGCGAGCACAAGATGAACACCGAAGGGCTGAGGCTGCCGCAAAGCAAGCAATGCTAGAGAAGAAACGTCAGCTGGATAAACAGCAGCAGGAGCTGAAGTAGATGGAAGAAGAGTTAGAGATCCGTACTGAAATGGAAATACACCGGTTGAAGACTGAGGTTGTGGAGAAGTTTGAAAGAGACCTGGACGGTGCGCCAGAGAAGATTGCCACATCTCAAGCACAACCTGTTTAGCCAGTAATTCCCGAACTTCTGGCACGAGCAAGTGATGAAGCTTCATCATTCACAGCTCGTCCCTTGCTTCACAACACTAACACTGCAGGTGCAGGACCTGCCATCGCTAACGTGCCAGACAGAACAGAGGATCAAGTAGGCTATTCTCAACCGAAGCCAGCATCAGATGTGGATGCTTTGACAGGACTTGTTGGCCTTCTATCTGAACAGATGAAGAAAAACAACCTACCCGCTCTGGAGCCCGAGATATTCAGAGGCGACGTCGAACAGTTTCACCTATGGAGAAAGTCCTTTGAAAGCTACATTGAAGCACGTACGTCGTCACCCACTGAGAGGCTCCATTTTCTGGCTCGATACACCGGCGGTGAGGCTCGGAACGCCATCCACGGATTTCTTCACCTGCGCTCAGAGGATGCCTATGCCAGAGCCAAAGCAAAGCCAACTGACCGCTATGGGAACGACTTTGTGACCGCAGCCACCCACAACAGGCGTTTTCGCAAATGGCCCAGAATCAGCGCAGGTGACGGCAAGGCTCTCACTCAGCTTGTCGATTTCTTGGAGAGTTGTGAGGTCGCATCCGACACTGTGACCGGTCTGAAGGCACTTGGTGATTCAAGCGAGAATGCCAAGATCCTGAACCTGCTGCCGAAGTATATTGTGAGCCGTTGGGAGCGCATCGTTGATGAAAGGTTGTATGAACCTCCCCGGGGCTCTTCAGGTCACTACCCTGACCTAAGAGAGTTCGTTATTTTTTTAAGGAAGGAGACAAGAGTAGCAAATGCTCCTTTCAGTGTTAATGCCTCAGAAGATGTTGACACGTCTAACCGATCATCCTGGACGGTGACAGCACGGAGCAAGGCTGGAACATTTGCATCTACCGAAGCTGGTGCCGTATCTGATGGAGCAAGTTCTGCTTCTGGAAATATGAGCAGGAATGGACAAACAACTAGAACTCTCAAGTGCTGCGTGTGTGGGCTTCAGCACGCGTTAGAGTTCTGCAAAGACTTTGGGAAAATGAGCATCGCCGATAGACATGCGGAAGTCGTGAAACACAGTCTTTGCCGCGGATGTCTTAAACCAGGACACGTGTGGCGTGTTTGTGATAGGAAGAGACGCTGTGATAAGTGCAGTCGACTTCATCCAACCTTGCTGCATGATGACAGCCTAGGAAATACGTCAAGGGAAAAAAGATGAAGGGACTCAGACGAGAGCCACATCACTACAAGTGAACGTCAGTGAAGAGTACTCCTCGTGTGCGCATTCAATGGACGTCCCAGTACGACTTAGGCACAAGAAACATCCGGAGCATGAGATTGTGACTTATGCTCTACTGGATCTGCAATCAGACGCCTGCTTCATCAAGGAAACGGTTCGAGATCAGATTCATGCTGATGGAGAAGTGGCCTACCTTCAGCTCAGCACAATGACCGGAAAGTCAGTGGCGAGGAGCTGCGCCTATGAGGACCTGGTTGTACAAGCTACTGACGGGAGTGCTGAAATTGATCTGCCAACGACGCAGACGCAGACTGATCAAGCAGACGGTGAACTCTTTCAGACGTCCTCGCACTTGGCCGAACTGGGGCGTCAGGCGCCCACAGGCACACCGAAACGTCTGCTTGAGCTTCGACTCCTCTTGTTGTTGCCTCGATCGCTGTTGGCCCCGCTTGTACGAGCTGGCAGCAATACGTGCGCCCTCGGATGCGACCGTACGTGCCGCAGTTTCCTTGCCTTCGATCAGGGCGACCGTTTCTTCGAGAGACTTCTGGTCTAAGCCCTGAGTGTCCAAGACCTCCTGACGGATGCTCTCGTCCGCGAGGCCGTTCAGCAGCGCGAGTTGCACTATTTCGTCGGTGTAGTTTATGCGTACGGTGCCTTGACGGCCGGGTGTGTCACATGGGGCAGACGTGTGCCACCGGCATACGTTGGCCAGTCTGCGGAGGCGCGCCACGCATTGGCGCACCGGTTCCCCACCGTCCTGAGGGGAGTGAAGGAGGGAAGCTCGGTGGGCACTGAGCGCGATAGAAACCACGGCCAAGCGCTTCGTGGCCTGCATGACTTCCTCTATGGATTTGCAGGCGATGGCCGGGTCCTCCCGGAACACGACACTCTCTAGTGAGGGCTCACAGCAGGCGAGAAGCTGCGCCGTATCGTGGACCTGAGGCTAGGTCGTTGCCGTTACAGAAAACGGCCCATCGTTGCGTGAAGGCCATCCACTCATCCTCACTTATCCCCTGCTTGAGCGAGGGACGGTTAATTTTAGGAGGCTTCTGGCGGGTGGAGCTCGCAGTGTGCACATTGGCCTGGTGCAGTTGCATCAAGGTGATGCAGGTCTGCATGTCAGGTGCGGTCTTGGTCGCACCGCACCCGGCGGCTTCGCATGTGAGCGTGACGCCCGCTGGTGCTGGGAGCATGATCAAAGACTTTCTGTTCTTGACTCCTTACTTTATTGCGAATCAAAACAGAATGCTCCCAGCATCTGGAAAGGACAGGAAAAGGATGTCATTACCTAAACAGGATATCACACTCCTACATAAACTATATTCCATGTATTTCCAATGGAGAGGTCATAGCTCGTACCTGACTTTAGGCCATCGATATAAAAAATCAGAATACCTATGTTTTGGAGAGCCCAGTGAGCCCACTGTGTAATGGGAGTTTCAATCAAATAGGTCACCCTGTTCTGACTTATGCCATCTGAAACTTCTTTGAGGTGAGATTACTTGAACTACGCTGGTGACCTGACTTGAGGTAGCCAACCCTAAATTTTTCATATAAGTTGTAAAAAGGATCAGAAATAAAGTATGACATGTACCGTGGCGTTACGCACCGCTGTTTTTATTTTCTCTCCAAAAAACCGGAGAGGTGGGTACCCGCCCCTCCGTCAATGCACGTGTTAATAGACTAGAACGTGGCGGATCTGCCGGTCAGTTTGGGAGGGGCAAACCAAAGTCGAAAAGCAAAAAAAAAAAACGTCACGCAGCCCAAAATTGCGCTAAGATATGGCTTGCCGGTACGGATGTTTGAGGTGAGAAGCAAAAAACAAAACGTCACGGGCTGGAAAATATGAGCTCAAGATACTTTTTTTCTATCCAAGGCCCCATATTTCTACTGAACTTAACTGGTCCTGTTTGAAGTTGAGAGTTGGAGCACCAAAATCTTGCTTATAAACTAAATAGCAGTCGGGGGAAAAAGGAGTTCGATCACTTGGGGTGGGGGGGCAAAAACGTAGTTTTTTCCCCGAGCTTTTCCGTTTGGGAGGGGGGGCGGGCAAATGTCTTTTTGCCCCCCTTGTATCCGCCACTGTCACTGGGTCTCCCTTGCAGTGAGACTGGATTCGATGGAGGAGCCTCCGCCAACCCCAAAAACACCCGATTTTTTTAAATGCACCGGAAAACTGTACAGTTTTTTTCATGTGGGTGCTCTATCGCTGGTTTGGGCAATAAATACAAACCTAGGAGTTCGTTGTTTCTTTCAAATTATTCTATGAAACGCTCCTTTTCAAGAAGCATAAAGAGACTATTGTGATAATCAGCAGGATTCCGATAAGCGGATTGAAAAAATGATCGGATTTCTTACATAAGCCAGTTTCATTAATTTTTCGCCATGTGTTACCATTTTACTAAACACGCGCCCCGCTGCGGGGGTGCGAAATTCGCCCCCCTCTTGGTATTCCCAGATAGCTCAAAAACAAAGAAACGGAGAATGACGAAACTTAGAGTAACTTATCTCTGATTAATTTTACAGATCTGACCAAATTTTTGAGTTAAGGTCATGTCAGGTCAAAAAGCTATTCAAGGTCAAGTGACCCGACCTCAAAACCTAAAATCATGAGTTTGAAGCGGCGCCCAGGGAACATCAACGAATCGATGAATTTGAAACTTCCACAATATGATGAGGTCATTAGGGTCTACAAATCTGCCATCTCGGAATTTTTATATTGTTAATCTAAGGTGGGGTCAATTTTTTGGTCACCCCATTATGTCTATGGTGAAAAATAGAATGGGCTTGTCTTCAGTAAATACTGGATAGATTAGGCGGAAAATCCTCAAACCGTCTATTCTTACCACGATCTTGCCCATTAAGTTGATTTTTTGAGCATCTGACCTCTCAAAGGTCATATCAGGTCACGGGAGCATAGAGTGATTGTTTTGCCAGTATCTTATCACTGAATTGAGGTAAAGCTCTCATTTTGCTTGCATTGTGCTTATATTGTCACGTGGAGTCGATTGATATGCAACATGACCATACCAGGTCACTCTGCAATCCTGACCTAGCTCGAGGTCAGGTCATTTTCACTATTTGACCTAGCAAGGTCATATTACACATCCTTCGATTTGCCGTAATGAGAGGAATCCAATGATGCATAAAGATTTGCTCTAGCTTCCCTGGGGGAAGATCTAGAGAGATAAGCGTACACTGCTCGGTTGTAAGCCTATGGAACCCTTTTTGACCTTTGCTGACCTCAATATTGACCTGAAATAAAAAAATTATTCGTGTAAAATATCTTCATCTTGTCAAGAGCTTTCAAACGCCGCCCGTAATTTTCCTTTAGCTTTCGTGGGGAACGAGATACGGAGGGGGCGAAAAACGCCCCCCCAGCGGGGCGCGTCATGTCAGAGACCCCAGCGGGGTGCGTGTTAAGTGATAGGCTCGTGTGAATGCCCGTCCAGTTTTCACTTTAGGAGCATAAAAATTCATATGAAGGCATTTTTGGACTACCTCTTATACGCCGAAGCGAAGTTTCTCCCCGATTTTTTTGTGGATATGTGTGTCAAAAGAAAATTCCAGCCACACACGGAGTGTAATGTCCCCCTCCATGATGGCTTAAAGCAAAGAAAGCCAAAAATTTAGAAGTCTGCATTCTGCCCAGCCTGTTTTTTCGGCATTTCCTGTCACTAATATTCGACCAATTCACTGGATGATAAATGCGTACCCCTTCTTTTCGAAGTCGAAGTAGGTGAGTTTGGGAAAATGTTGTGTCTTCTGCGAAACTTAACGTTAAACGATGTTTTAGGACATTTTCCGCTTATGAGATGAACCCAATTGGAGGTGCCCCCCTTGTACGAAAACGTTCCGCCGCCACCGGTCCTGTCCAGAACGATTGTAATTGGTCTGACCAAACCGATTGTAAATTGACAGCATACCGACCTGCGGCCTCGCCTTTAAACCGAGCACCGAGCCTCTGTCCCAGCTTAGGATATTTGAGAGAGTCGGGTTTTTGTGTCTGCAATTTATGCAAGCCAAAACCCTTCATAGCAAAAAAAACATTATTGGTCAAAAGTTATCACGAGAAAACACGAGAAAATATCCATCACAACACATAAACACGGTATAAAAAGCATCAGTACACTAGCTGACGTTTATTTTTTTACAAAGAAGGACAATACAAAACTCGGACATCGGTTTCGATACAGCCTTCAGCAACCATATTATATTTTTTTTTTTTTTTATTTATATATATATATATATATATACATATATATATATATATATTTATCCCAGGGACAGTTTTCCAGCGAGGGCGCCGGTAAATCCAGAGTTGTAGTCACAAGCCACTTCGTTTTTGACGTAGTCGTTCCTGTCGTCGACATATTGGTCGTTCTGGTCGGGTCCTCCTACCAGCGCTCCGTACAGCACGTGCGGGTTGGGGTTCCAGGTATTGAGCTGGTCCCAGCCGCAGGGGGCTGGCGCGTCCGGGCACGAGGCGCCTGCATGGTGAGCACGAACTGGCGGGTTATTGCCGAAGCCTACCACGTAACTGCGGCCACCGTCTCCCAGAATGTAGTTGAGCTGCTGCGTGGCGAAGCCCTTGTACTGATCGGCGTTGATACCGTTCTTGGCAGCGCCCATCAAGAAGAAGGCGATGTTACCGGCGTGGCGGAGTGATCCCCACTTGTCAAGGAAGATCATGCCCTTGGGAGACTTGGGCGCCTCGTTGCAGAGCCAGTCGCCGTAAGCGGAGACCATGTTTCTGTACTGGCCGTCTTGGGTCAGCTGGTACATGAGGAGCTGCACACCGGCCGTCTTGTCGTCCCACGAGAACTGCGTCGGCCGTCCGTCCAGTGAAAACTCAGAGAAGTAGCCCTTGGCCTTGTCCAGGTAGCTGTTGTCCTGGGTGGCGCGGTAGATCCAGGCGGCGGCCCATGCCAGCTCATCGCCGAAGCCGCTCGACCTGGAGAAAGCACGGAAAGGGGACTGAAGCAACTCGCCAGAATACACAGCTTAGGTTCAAAGAAGTTCATTAAGCTGGATAAAGTTCTTGCCCGGAAGCCGTGTAAGACGCGAGTCATATAAGATAACCTACCCTTACAAAAGCCAGCACACGTTAGAAACTGTGCGATGACACTGCTCACCCGTAGAAAGACTGGGCGTCGGTGATGCTGTCCTGATACTTGCCACGGTGCTGGTCCGCCCAGTCGAACATCTGTTTGGCGTGCTCCAGGCAAGAAGCGGAGTAGTCGGCGTTGTCTTTGAAGAGGATGGAGGTAGCCGCCAGAGCCGCAGCCGTCTCACCCAGAAGGTCGGAGCCACTCGTGCCTGTCGGAGGATGGAGTCGTCAGCCGACGCAGCTGTCAAACGCAGGGGAAGTACCACTGATTTCTTGCTGCACGAGGTCCAGGCCGGAGCCAACATTTTTCACTGACGTGGGAGGGGACAGACGCGATAGTTTATTGACCAGTCTAGAAGGAACCGCCGAAGCACGACTAAACCATTACATTTAATTTTGAAACATCGGCGCAAGTCCAGTTTTGTACGTTTCGATTTATAAATCAAAACCAATCCAACCACCCCCATTGTTTGGACTGTGCGGTAGTCACCAGCTTACATCTTCACTGTCCTCTCACTGGCTTCAGATCCTAAGACAAGTATTCAACGTGTTAATGATGTCCCGTTGAATCTCTTTTTGAAAAAGTCACAAAAATACACCCGCAAAATAAATGTATAACTTCATTACAGACTCGTTTGAATCAAATCTACTATTTAATAAAACAATTTTATTTTGAATGGCCTCTAGTCTTTTTGACGTCTTCCATGTAATGAATTGCAGGATGCTACTGTTAGTCACAGTTAAGGACTTTTTATAAGGCGTTCTGTGCGAGACACCTTCGCCCGCCTGTAAAGTGTGTGGAATAATTTTTAAGGGAGGGTGGGCTGCTTTAGTGTAGCAAAGCAAAGGGGAAATTATTTCAAGTAAAAGGTCACGAAGTGTTGCGACACTTGCGAGGGGATGGTCATTACTACTCCCGGAAGGCCGAATGAAGGGTGTTGGATTATAGTTAAGGATTCACAGTGTGCGTGAAGAAGGCTGCCACCGCCCAGGTTGAGGAATTTAGAGTTCAGAATTTGGTTGGCCCCTCCAAGAGTTGCTCCTGGATCCGCCAATGCGCGAAAGCTCACAGCAGCTGAATCCAGCTCACCCTGGTTGACGGCGATGCTGTAGCAGGGCCGGTCCATGTTCATGTCCGAGGCCCTTCCCCAGAAGCCGTGGTCAGCCTCTCCGTTACCGCACTGCCGGCCGACAAGTCAGTCAGCTACCGTTTCATTGGCGGATGCAGGGAGGGGGCATTCCGGCAATGGCCCCCAAAGTGCTCGAAGGGGGCCAGCGCTTTCCGGGCCTTTGGTCAATTTTTTTTCAAAAATTCCGGCCTTTTGGCCCCTCAAAGCGCTGGAAGAGGACCAAACTATCTCTTACCCACCCAAGGCCGGAAATTTTTTTAAAAGTTTTTCTCTAGGTCTGTCGAGAAATTAACACGTGCATTGACAGGGGTCTGAGCCACCTTCGCTTTGACGAGGGGGCGGGTACCCGCCCCCTAAGATCTCGAGAACCACGGTAGGTAGGGAAAAACGGTAAATGGCGTTGGGTAGCCCATCCACTTCTCCATCGAAAATATTTGAGCCATTTTTTGTCAGGTCACATCTGAGGTCACGAGAGGTCAAAACATCCTGTCATAGGGATAACATGTAAATTAAGTTTTTCGGCCATTACATCTGAACAAGTAAAGATAGAGCAAAACGACTTAAATTTTATGAATTCTCGCAGCAAGCCGAATCGAATGATATATAATTTGACCTTGCTAGGTCAAATCAAGGATTTGACCTGACCTGAGGTCAGGTCAGGGTCAAATTATATAAAACGCATATCATTAGAACCGTAAAGCCAAGGCGAGTCTAATGCAGCTAAAATAAACGCTCTATTACCATCTGTTACTGAGTTATTCAATAAAAACCATTTTCACCATGTATTTCCAATGGAGAGGCCATGCCTCGTACCTGACCTTAGGTCATCGATATCAAAAATACCGGAACATATTTTAGAGAACTCGGTGGGCCCATTATGTGATATGAGTTTCAGTCGGATAAGTTAACCCTGCTCCGACTTATGCTGTCTTAAACTTTTTTTGAGGTCAGGTCACTTGACCTGTACTGGTGACCTGACCTGAGATGACCTAACCTTAGAATTTTCACAAAAGTTGTAAAAATAATGAGGAAAAAGGTATGCCAAGTACGGCGGCGCTACGAGCCGCTGTTTTTTTTTTGCCTTCTCCGAAAAACCCGAGGGGGCGGATACCCGCCCCCCCCCGAGAGAGCGATCATGTACTTGGGGAGGTAGCTTATACTAAGTCTGTCGAGCACCCAAATCGCATGTCCACCCCACCCTCCCCTCCCCCAGGAGGAGAGGCAGACATGGGTTTGGCCCCCAAAACTCGGGTCTGCGTCCGCCCCTGTACCCTTCCAACCAAAAGTTCGTGTTGTAGAGATGTCCGTGAAACAAGAAACTGGAGTGCAATTGCGGAATTGGGACGACTTGGACTGCATGTTAGGACGATTTTCCAGTTTGGCTCGGCATGACATTGGGCGAGAACTCAACGGAGAATTTCAAATGAAAAAAATAATGGGATAGAATTCCCGGGACAGATTGCGATGGAACATACCTAAGCGTAAAAAAATGGTTTGGATGCTGAAATGTTGTCCCATGCCGACCTCTTCCGCATTGAGATTAATGATACATGGTCAGCTTTTCTGGTACCGCACAGCAAGAGGGTGCAATGGGTTTAACGAGCGTATAAGCATCTCCATTGCCGCATTACATTTTTAGTTCAATGGAACTGGGCTATCATCGTTATCACCATTCTGCCAGGAAGCTTAGATGTACGTAAGGGAGTGCCCATGGACTACTTTCCCCTGCTTTTCTATTTCAAAACCCAAAAGTTTCCGTAGTCAGAAAAGAACAGCCAAAGGATAACTATTCACATCTCGCTGGTGGTATTATCGTGTAAATTTCAACGATAAAGGGTCTTACTAACTTACCTCGGGGAAACAATAAAATCATAAGGGATCATGTTATACACGTACATAAATATACACATACCTACGTGCAGGCTATGTTTTAACATGTTAAGTGGGGGCCATTTGGCCCTCCTCCCCCAGTTGGCCGAAATGCCTCCCCCAGTGCCCAGAAATTGGCCCCCCAGTGAAATAGACAGGAGATGACTTAAAATTGACCAAATGCAGGCTCACTTAATGAAAATAAGACAGAACACCACCCAATAATTATAACTGTTCTATTTCGGGTCCCAAATTGGCAATCCAGAAAAAAATGTGTTAAAAAACTTCCACCCGTGTCTGTCTACTCCATTGTGCGAAGACGAAACAAAGCGCGTAGTTACGGGAAATCCCGGAAAAGCAGCCTCAGCATCAACTAACCACAACGCTGGAGAAGAACACTGGCCTACAACCAATCACACATCCTGTTCTATCCAACCGGAAGCCCATATCCCAGCCGGTACCGTGACATTGCATGATGCCCTCATTTCACACGCAGTCAGTTGTCAGCGCTAAGAGCTCGTTCGTGGATTAGACGGGACACGGTGTAGTCAAGGTACGTAAGACTGGTTGCTATTGTGGTGGTATCAAGTGCTTAGCCTTTTGATTTATTATTGTGGTGCAACATACATATGCGTCGTCACCGGCAAAGAAGTGAGTGGGCCAGCTAAACTTCAACCTGATGCTGACAGCAAACTTTCCACGTTAGTACCAAAAAGTTTTCGAATTTGGGCTCCTCCGTTGCCTTCCGCAGCGGCTGGTTATACAAACTTTTGGTTTACTCCCATTTTGACTGAGATCAGGAAATTGTTGGTCAAAAAGTGTGTGTGTGGGGGGGGGGTGATTGCTGATGCTAAGAAATTTTCTGGTTGTGTGGATAAAATTGGCCACGCCGAGTTGGAAGGGCACCCCTGGCTTCCTATTGAATGGGTAGTGTGCTAAAGATATTGCGTCAAGTCAATATCAAACTGTCAACAATTAGTTTTAAGCAGTGATACAAGTCACTTTTTCTGTGGGTTTATTACTACCGCTAGGAGTCGTTTTAGCCTCAAATCTGGCTTTTGTGGTGTTTATTTGGTTATTTTAGTGGACAAAATTTCCCCTCTTTGGCCCTTTTTCTAACTCGGTTTGACATTTTCCGCCGAAAAAACCTGGCAGCCCTGTGCAGCATCTATAATCTCTAGACATGGAATAATGCAAGAATTGAGAAACACTTTCTAACACTAACGCGTCAACGTTTTATTAAACACCCTCAAAATTGGATCTTGATCCCCTGAATTCACCATAATGGCCAGCGCAAGAAATACCCCCACTGACTTTTTCTTAAAAAATGCCCTGGCTACGTGACTTATTCCCTATATATAAAATGTGTCTATTTGAGAGAGTTTAACATTCCAGTACTCCCACCTGTCCGTAGAAGTCAATGGGGCTAGTGTGACACTTGATGAAGTAGTCGGAGCCCCACTTTACAGCCGCCTTGATGTAGTCCGATTGTCCTGCCTTGGCATACCCGTCCGCGAAGTCGATGGCGCCCCAGGCTAGCAGCGTCACCGTCGACGCCATGGGGAAGTTGAACTTGACGTGATCGCCAGCATCGTAGTAGCCGCCCGTGAGGTCCTCGCCCACCCAGCCTTTGTCGTTCATGGCCGAGTTGTGCCTCCAGGTGACCCGCTGGTCGGGTGGCAGCGGGCCGGAGCGCTGCGCTTCGTAGAAGAGAAGCGACTTGCCGAGCACATCGCCATAGTCGTAGTCAGCGGTGGCTGGGGGGGCCAGCACCGCCGCCAGCAGCAGCAGGGGCAACATGTCGACGCAATAGAGGCCGTGTACAAGTGCCCGCCCGCGCTCGTGCCATTTTTATACGGGAGGACAACATGTGCATGTGTCCCACGCCGAGCGTGAGTGATAACTGCAAAATAAACACGGATGTCTGAAAATTGTAGTCTGACGGCAGGGATGTCAAACCAGCCTCAATTCCAGGCTTAAATCGAAAGAATCGCTTTGCAAGTATCAAGGAAACTAGAAAAGAAAGATGATTTTTTCCTTCAATTTTGTTAAGAAAACGTTCTCCAATTTCATTTTCATTTCACTTATTTATTTCATTTATTACATTCCAAGAGCAACAGGCTCGGGTGCACAGTTACAGCTCAACTCGCATAAAACATACATAAAAACACATCCTTCCTTTATGGTTGAGCCTCTTATCTAAAGTGCGTATATACATCGATGACTGTGACTTAAATTCAGAATCCAGCAACTGAGTGAAATTACATTAATAAGCTTCTGGGTGATATCCCTATGCGTGTCCTGATAGCTACTGTCTTGTGCACTTCAGTCGCCACTTTCACGGAGGCCATAACGGGCATTAACACGCACATTGACGGAGGGGCGGGTACCCGCCCCCCCTCGGGATTTTTTGAGACAGCATAAAAACGGCGGCGCGTAGCGCCGCCGTACATGGCATGCCTTTTCTCTGATCATTTTACACCTTTTGTCAAAATTATAAGGTTAGGTCATCTCAGGTCAGATCACCAGTGCAGGTCAAGTGACCTGACCTCAAAACAAGTTTAAGATAGCATACCTAAGTCGGAACATGGTGAACTTATCAAATTGATTCCACATAATAGGTCCACCGAGTTCTCTAAAATATGTTCCGTATATTTTAATCGATGCATGACCTCTCCATTGGAAATACATGGGAGTAGTGGTTTTAGCTGAATACATTGGCAATGGATGGTGATAGTGTTTATTTTAGCTTCATTATATTAGCCTTGTCTTTGCAGTTCTAATGATATGCATTTTCACCTAATTTGACCTTGACCTGGCCTCAGGTTAGGTCAAATGTCATATTGGACCTGATTCGATCTAGCAAGGTCATATTATACATCATTCAGTTCGGCTTGCTGTGAGGATTCCAATGTGTAAATTATTTTGCTCTATCTTTACTTCTTCAGATGTAATGACCGAAAACTTTCATTTACATGTTATCCCGAAGAAAGCATGTTTGGACCTCTAGTGACCTTAAATGTGACCTGAAAAATTGGTTCAAGTATTTTTGATGGAGAAGTGGATGGGCTACCTAACTCAGTTTACCTGTTTTCGCTACCTAACGTGGTTCCCGAGATCTTGGGGGGTGGGTGCCCCCGTCAAAGCAAAAGTGAATCAGACCCCTGTCAATGTGCATGTTAACCCTCGCCCGACCGGGGGGGCCATCGATGGCCCCCTAAGGTTTTTCCGGGATAGCAGAAAAACGAAGAGGCGCAGCACCGCAGTTGAGGGCTCTACCTCTCACTGCATCATTTTGCCACCATCTCTGAAATTTTTTATCCCGAGTCACCCAAGGTCAGGTCACCAGACGAGGTCAACCCAGGTCACCTCACTTCAACTTTAGAGCTCTGTAAGAGCTACATTTTGAAGTCGATCGATTTGAAACTTTCTACACTTTATGGCCTCTCCAGGGTCTACAAGGTGTATATCCGGGATTTTTCGATTTCGTGCCCTGAGGTCAGGTCACGAGGTGACCTCTCCCATTGAAAAAGCATGGGGGAAAAGCTGTCTTATGATCTAAAAGTCACAAAAGCGATTGAAAATGATCAGCTTGATCAGAAAAGCGTTCTTGGACACCCTTTCACGGATTCCAGGGGCCATATTGGCCCTTTGACCTCTCCAAGGTCATCCAAGGTCACCAGGGGTCAAAAACAGTATTTTGGCAATAACTTTTGACCTGTATAAGCTAGAGCGCTGAAACAAACACCATCGTGTTTTTCTTGTCATTGGCTTTCATTTGATATACAGCAAGGTCAATATCTGACCTTTCGTGACCTCAGGTCATCTTAGGTCACGAGGTGACCTCTAGAGGTCAAACCACTGGCGGGAGGTCTTTACGTTTCACATAGCGGAAAAAGTACTGACAATTTCCTATCAAATGTTTTTTACCAGACCTCAACAGCTTTAATGGCATAATAGTAATGCTCAGTTTGCTTAAGCATTGCATATTTGAGTGAAAATAGCCGATCTTGACCTAATTTGACCTCTGGAGGTCAAACCATTAACCTGAGCACTAAAACATATGAAGTAATTTCTTACTGAATTCACGCGAGCTTTCTATTGCACTTTGCAGATTTGCGCCAACGCCCATATTTTCGGAGTTAGAGGGGGTCATCGATGGCCCCCGGTGGGGGCGAAGGTGGCGCTGGACCCCCGGTGGGGCGCGGGCTAAGGGCCTAGGGTGATAATACAAGTTCCAATTTAAACCTAATTTGAGTTGACACGTTAGGTATGAACTTTTCTCCCCTGGTGCTAAAATGAGACCATTGTAGTTTTCTCTCTTGCGTGATAGCTTCACTCACGTTGAAACTTTCGGCTTAACATATTTTGGGTATTGCACTAGTAATAATGATAATAATAACAATAACACTTTATATTTCGTACATTCAATGCAAAGTACATATTCAGTCATACATACACTTCACACACTATGACACAACTTTCCTAACGGCCACAAAGCGTATATACCTTTGAAATACTATTTTCAGTGCATTATTAGACACAAGAGTCGGGGTCACAATTTAGAATTTAATATTTAATTCTGAGTTCCAAATGCTTGTTGGCAAACGGTCTGGTTCTGGAAACCTCACCTTGAATCAAAGTATGGATGATGCTATTGGTACTTTATGACAATAATTTGAACAGCATTATCTTTTTTTAGCCAGAAGCATGTCAAAGGTATATACGTCACAGGCCGAGCATACTGTGTGATTGATACCAGATGGGAATTCTTAAAAGACGTTTCAAACATGAATGATATTCAACCCTCACCTCACGCCAGACTGTTGTATTCTTGGTGTGTGTCCACAATTCTACTCCATATAGCTGGTTACAGAAACTCATAAAAAGCATGACGAGAACATTTCGATCTGCATAGCCAATCCTGTTCTTAAATTTGTTAACCTGGTAGTAGAGAAACCTTTTAATCCTTAGTATGTCATGCGTGTTATCCAGGTTACTGTTGACATGTCCTAAGAAATGTTATACAACCGAAAAAAACTGGTCTTATACAACCGAACACAGGCGCCTATACATGTCTACGCGGTCTCTAATGAAGGCAGTTGCTAGGACATCTTATGGATTCAGCGAGCGTAATGATTCTTCCAGTCGGGCCTTCACCCGTACACCTTCCCATTAGCTTTTATCGAGGCGCCCGGACTACAGCATTCGGCGCTGCCGTCAGACAGTACTTTGCATAGCTGCTGCCTGCTCCTTTCGCATGTCTCCCCTCAATTCCAGGTAAATACCATGTCAGTTCAGGTCACGAGCCAAAGTTAAGTTAACTCATATCCAAAATGGAAATATCCGAAGCCTGTATTGCCCGTACAGATTTTATCAGAATTTTCTTAAACGCATGTCGTACTGAACGTCAACTAATTCGCAACGATAAAATAAGCACAATACTGGTAAAAAACCATCTTCATTCCACCGGAAGAAGCTACATTGCTTTTGTAGGTTTTTCTGAATCTAATTTTGTACTGAATCTGAATTTTAATCTGAAACTAATTTTGTACTGAAAATCAATTGACTAGCAACGAAAAACAATGACAATGACGGTATAAGCAAACAAGAACAAGAGCAATGGAAAAATAACGGAAATGAACAAAAGAAATATTAATAACAATGATGATAAAAAGCCTTATCTTCATTCCATCGGAAACATTTGGTTGAAGGATGGAAAATCACTTAATTGACTTCGGATGACCTGCACGTATGACCCATTTTCGTAGCCCATTTTCGAGGCTGGAAATGAAAAAACTGACTTCGGATGACCTGCATGGATGACAGTTTTTTCATTGTCAGCCTCAAAAATGGGCCACGAACATGGGGAGGCCACGGATCCAGGCTGGCCTGCAGTATTAGATACGAATAGAATTGAATAGAATAGATTAGAATAGAATTGTAACCCAGGGTCTCCACAAGACACAAAATGAGTTTCAGGTCATCCAGTCAAAAGCTGTAACAACAGTGCTCGGTCAAACTCTTTTATAGACAAATTGTTCCCTATTTAGACCTATAGTGATCTCAATGTTGATCTGACGAAAAATGATCATCATTGCTTGGCTTACATCTGGAGCAGTTCTTCGACTGTTTTTTTTCAAGCTTTCTTGGCCGCCTTATTTTTCTAATCGCAGGTTTTTTATCCTCCCTCACCATGGTAAAGGTGCCTCACATCCGTCATCCGTCGAAGGTTCAAGAAGATAATCACTTTGCAAAATTATTGTATCTTTTATGTTACCAGCAAATTGTATTTGAACTTTTGGAAGGTCTTACTTTGCGTAATATGCTTGCCGCATCCTTAGAACCACTTCGTTCGTTTTTAAGGACTACATATGGAAAAACAGGTTTGAAAATAAGGTAACAACATTTTGTTTTCACCTTCCATCGCTCGAAACAAAAATATTGGCTCTTTTCTTGCTAACCACTTCTTCATTGCGTATAATTGCGGAACTAAGTCCAGTTATGTTCTTCTGGCATGTAACGTTGCAAAAGCCTTACCATTTGTGAAAATGTATCACGTGACATGCTATACTATATGTAGTGAGATCCTGACATGGTTTGAACCAAAGCCTCTAGGTCCATGGGGCCATTTATTTCGGACTTTAGATTGTGGGAAATTTAACTTAGAGAGACTTGGAAGAAACTATATCTATATAGCAAGATATATATATATATATATATATATATATATATATATATATATATTCTCTCAAACACTGTCGATTGAACTTCAGCGAAGAATTCGTTTTAGTTAGTTTTTTGTTTTCGTTTTCGCAGGTTCGTATCAGTTTTTTAACTCTGTTGTCGTTGATGGAAAATAATATAAGTCCTAAATCGGTAGGCATTACACAGTTATATTATTCACGGCATTTACAGGTACAGTCGACGTTTCGAAGGCTTTCAGCGATCATTATCGAGACATTAATGACATAACCACATAATAATATTACATACAAAAACACATATTATATAAAAGTCGTGGCAGGGTCGAGCGGATTTCAAAAGATGATCGGTTGTATGAAGAATGAAGCTCACAATATGTATGAATATATGATAACGTGACTAAAGCTTTTAACTTCCTCTTTATGAGCATACACAAAAACATGAGGCCTAAAGTCTTTCACAATTTTTTTCTTTCTTAGTTTACAGTTGTCATGTATTCCACAGATGGAGCTTCTCAGTTTGATCGAGTTGCGTGTTTAGTTCAGGGTTGTGTTCGCGGATGTAAAGTGCTTCTGTGATCCATATTCTGAGATGATCATTGATATGCTTGTGCGTAAATGTGTTGTCGGTGAGGATTTTTCTGGTGAGCTGTGTTTGGTGGTGTTGTTCTACGTGGTTCTTGATGGAGCTGGTGTGGCCTGGTGCTTTGTGTAGAGTGAGGCGTCGTGAGAGGGATGTTGTCGTGGCACCGATGTACTTAGCGGCAAGGAGCCTACAGTCTCCTAAGGGGCAGTTAAATTGATAAAGTACATTGGTGCATGACAGAGGGGTAGTCTTGTCTGATGTGTTGTTGCGAATGATGAGGTTGGAAGTTTTTCTATTTTTGTAATAGATAGTGAGATGCAGCTGGGTGTCAGAATTTGTGCACTTTAAGTTGTCGCGAATGATATGCTGCATGATTCTTCCGTCATCTTTATGGGCACTGCTCATAAGGTTGCGGTAGTAGAGCCTGATGGATTTCGCTTCTGGCGCCTTGTCACTACTGGTCTTTTTAGATGTTTTTGAAAGTCTCATCAACAACCTTGTTAGAGTATCCGTTGTTGACAGGAATCTGACGGATTCGCCTTAACTCACTGTGAAGAGCAGTTTGCGAGGAGCAGTTACGAACTGCTCGCCTGACAAACGCAGTTATAACACTGCGTTTGTACCTCACCGGGCACTCACTCTCTCCGTTGAGTACTCGGCCTTCGTTCGTGGCCTTGCGGTAGACATCTGTCACAAAATTGCCATCAATATCGGACACCATTACGTCTAGAAAGGGGATCTTCTTATCAATACTTAACTCGTGTGTGAACTTGAGCACACTGTTGTGTTCGAGTTTAGAAATCAGGGTTTTTAGATGATCCTCATCTCTCACATCACAGAATATATCATCTACATACCTGCAATAGGTGTTAGGGCGCACATCAGGATCACATAGGACAAGGTTCTCAACCGCCGACATGTAAGCGTTAGCATATAGGGGCCCAGGGGAGCCCATCGCGACACCTTCTCGCTGTCGGTATAAGGTGCCGTCTGGTCCTCTGAAAGGGGCCTCACTGGTACAGGCTTGAAGCAGCTGCTTAAGGATGGTGGCAGGCATTTTCGGAGGGCATTTTGTCTGATCTGGGTTGTGGTACACGTAGTCGAGTATTATTTGAATTGTGGCATTTACAGGAACATTGGTGAACAAACTTTCTACGTCAATAGAAGCCAGCATGCCTGTAGGTTTGTTTGTCCTTAAGATGTCTATAAACTCATCGACTGATTTTAAGCTAAAATTCTCTGGAACGAATGGCTTAAGCAATTCGTTGAGGCGTTTTGCTAACTTGTACAAAGGGCTAGGGTTTGGGAAATTATAGGCCTTAAGGGATTGCTAGACTTATGCGTTTTAACGTTCCCGTAAGCATAACCCGGAGCGTACTCTCCCCTTATCTTTTGCAACTTTATAGAGTCAACAGCACTATTCTGACAGTCTATGATTCTATTCACCTTTGCTTTCAGATTGTCGGTGGTGTCGACACTAAGCTTCTCAAACTTCGTCTCATCTCCCAGGATGTCGTCCATTTTCTTGAAGTATTGGTCGCGATCCATGATAACGTATACAGCTGCTTTGTCCGCGCGCCTGATGATGATCCGTTCATCTTCTCGAAGTTGTTTGGCTGCTTCTCGGAGTTCCTTAGTGACGATTTTGGTCGTATCTTTCCTCGTTTCTTCGAGCTTTCACCAATAAGTCTGTCCTTGAGGCGCGGATCAACGGTGATTCTATCGTTGTCAGCATGATCTTCAATTTGTCTGAAGAGTAGTTCAATTTCGGTTTTCTTGTCATATAGGTCCCAAGCTGTCTGTATGTGACAATTAAGTCCGAGATCCAAAAACGTGTTTGGGCATCGGTAAGTGTAATCGAGGATAGGTTTACAAAACCTCTTTTTGTTCGGGGAGGTTAATGTCACATCCATACAACTTGGCAAGCTTCTTTGAAATCCTTAAGTCTGACGCATGTTGTGAATTATTGGCATTTATTTCTAGCTGTTCCAATACGTCATACAGTTGTTTTGAACTGAGATTGGCTTCCTTGATTTCAGAAATTAGGTTTCGAATTGTTTGTTTGATTTCATTTGATGCTGTAGTTTTTTTGATATTTGGTCTTCGATAAGTTTCCGTTTAAACTCTTTCGTGAAGGATTCAGTTCTGGCGGCCGGGTCAGCAGTTCTTATATTTGTGTATTTTGGCCATATATTTTCTCTCAAACACTGTCGATTGAACTTCAGCGAAGAATTCGTTTTAGCTAGTTTTTTGTTTTCGTTTTTGCAGGTTCGTATCAGTTTTTTAACTCTGTTGTCGTTGATGGAAGATAATATAAGTCCTAAATCGGTAGGCATTACACAGTTATATTATTCACGGCATTTACAGGTACAGTCGACGTTTCGAAGGCTTTCAGCGATCATTATCGAGACATTAATGACATAACCACATAATAATATTACATACAAAAACACATATTATATAAAAGTCGTGGCAGGGTCGAGCGGATTTCAAAAGATGATCGGTTGTATGAAAGATGATCGGTGATGAAGATGATCGGTTAAACTCTTTCGTGAATCCTTCACGAAAGAGTTTAAACGGAAACTTATCGAAGACCAAATATCAAAGAAAACTACAGCATCAAATGAAATCAAACAAACAATTCGAAACCTAATATCTGAAATCAAGGAAGCCAATCTCAGTTCAAAACAACTGTATGACGTATTGGAACAGCTAGAAATAAATGCCAATAATTCACAACATGCGTCAGACTTAAGGATTTCAAAGAAGCTTGCCAAGTTGTATGGATGTGACATTAACCTCCCCGAACAAAAAGAGGTTTTGTAAACCTATCCTCGATTACACTTACCGATGCCCAAACACGTTTTTTGGATCTCGGACTTAATTGTCACATACAGACAGCTTGGGACCTATATGACAAGAAAACCGAAATTGAACTACTCTTCAGACAAATTGAAGATCATGCTGACAACGATAGAATCACCGTTGATCCGTGCCTCAAGGACAGACTTATTGGTGAAAGCTCGAAGAAACGAGGAAAAGATACGACCAGAATCGTCACTAAGGAACTCCGAGAAGCAGCCAAACAACTTCGAGAAGATGAACGGATCATCATCAGGCGCGCGGACAAAGCAGCTGTATACGTTATCATGGATCGCGACCAATACTTCAAGAGAATGGACGACATCCTGGGAGATGAGACGAAGTTTGAGAAGCTTAGTGTCGACACCACCGACAACCTGAAAGCAAAGGTGAATAGAATCATAGACTGTCAGAATAGTGCTGTTGACTCTATAAAGTTGCAAAAGATAAGGGGAGAGTACGCTCCGGGTTATGCTTACGGGAACGTTAAAACGCATAAGTCTAGCAATCCCTTAAGGCCTATAATTTCCCAAACCCCAGCCCTTTGTACAAGTTAGCAAAACGCCTCAACGAATTGCTTAAGCCATTCGTTCCAGAGAATTTTAGCTTAAAATCAGTCGATGAGTTTATAGACATCTTAAGGACAAACAAACCTACAGGCATGCTGGCTTCTATTGACGTAGAAAGTTTGTTCACCAATGTTCCTGTAAATGCCACAATTCAAATAATACTCGACTACGTGTACCACAACCCAGATCAGACAAAATGCCCTCTGAAAATGCCTGCCACCATCCTTGAGCAGCTGCTTCAAGCCTGTACCTTTCAGAGGACCAGACGGCACCTTATACCGACAGCGAGAAGGTGTCGCGATGGGCTCCCCCTGGGCCCCCTCTTTGCTAACGCTTACATGTCGGCGGTTGAGAACCTTGTCCTATGTGATCCTGGTGTGCGCCCTAACATCTATTGCAGGTATGTAGATGATATATTCTGTGATGTGAGAGATGAGGATCATCTAAAAACCCTGATTTCTAAACTCGAACACAACAGTGTGCTCAAGTTCACACACGAGTTAAGTATTGATAAGAAGATCCCCTTTCTAGACGTAATGGTGTCCGATATTGATGGCAATTTTGTGACAGATGTCTACCGCAAGGCCACGAACGAAGGCCGAGTACTCAACGGAGATAGTGAGTGCCCGGAGAGGTACAAACGCAGTGTTATAACTGCGTTTGTCAGGCGAGCAGTTCGTAACTGCTCCTCGCAAACTGCTCTTCACAGTGAGTTAAGGCGAATCCGTCAGATTCTTGTCAACAACGGATACTCTAACAAGGTTGTTGATGAGACTTTCAAAAAACATCTAAAAAAGACCAGTAGTGACAAGGCGCCAGAAGCGAAATCCATCAGGCTCTACTACCGCAACTTTATGAGCAGTGCCCATAAAGATGACGAAAGAATCATGCAGCATATCATTCGCGACAACTTAAAGTGCAAAAATTCTGACACCCAGCTGCATCTCACTATCTATTACAAAAATAGAAAATCTTCCAACCTCATCATTCGCAACAACACATCAGACAAGACTACCCCTCTGTCACGCACCAATGTACTTTAATCAATTTAACTGCCCCTTAGGAGACTGTAGGCTCCTTGCCGCTAAGTACATCGGTGCCACGACAACATCCCTCTCACGACGCCTCACTCTACACAAAGCACCAGGCCACACCAGCACCATCAAGAACCACGTAGAACAACACCAAGAAACACAGCTCACCAGAAAAATCCTCACCGACAACACATTTACGCACAAGCATATCAATGATCATCTCAGAATATGGATCACAGAAGCACTTTACATCCGCGAACACAACCCTGAACTAAACACGCAACTCGATCAAACTGAAAAGCTCCATCTGTGGAATACATGACAGCTGTAAACTAAGAAAGGAAAAAAATTGTGAAAGACTTTAGGCCTCATGTTTTTGTGTATGCTCAAAAAGAGGAAGTTAAAAGCTTTAGTCACGTTATCATATATTCATACATATTGTGAGCTTCATTCTTCATACAACCGATCATCTTTTGAAATCTGCTCGACCCTGCCACGACTTTTATATAATATGTGTTTTTGTATGTAATATTATTATGTGGTTATGTCATTAATGTCTCGATAATGATCGCTGAAAGCCTTCGAAACGTCGACTGTACCTGTAAATGCCGTGAATAATATAACTGTGTAATGCCTACCGATTTAGGACTTATATTATCTTCCATCAACGACAACAGAGTTAAAAAACTGATACGAACCTGCGAAAACGAAAACAAAAAACTAGCTAAAACGAATTCTTCGCTGAAGTTCAATCGACAGTGTTTGAGAGAAAATATATGGCCAAAATACACAAATATATATATATATATATATATATATATATATATATATATATATATATATACCGTACCGGTGGCGGCGTTATCGCCGCGCCAACTCGGCACGCCACAGACGCGCTGATTGGGCGATATTGAGTTTCTTCCGTCTAAAAAGGCAGTTGATGGTTTGGCGGTTCTTTGATGTTCTCAGGATGGAAGCTACAGTCGGGCCTGAAGCTGGGAAGACGGTTTGAGGCTGGGATTCTCAGTTTGACGCGTCTACCGTTCCGGATATTGAGGAGGCTGAAAGGCCATCGTAGGTACACGCGAGAGGCACTTTCCCGACTGTGTGGAGTTGCGGTGAACGGCGTTTTGAGTGTTAGGGAAGGGGCCTCTGGCCTGTCTGAGGCCGTGTTGAGGAAGGGATAATGGAGCCAGGGGGCGATTTGGTTGTGAGTGTATTTGAATTAGTGGCTTGCCTCGTAGTGGTCGTGCCGGACGATCGGTAGTTGTTGGCCGCTTGCTAGGAGTAGTTCCTGACGTATCTTCGGAGACGCTTCTGTGGGTAGTTGTGGCGGTTGTGCCCGGTTCTGGGGGGTGTTGTTTTGAGGGGAGTGATGTTGCTGTTGGGTTCTATTTCGCGAGGTCTGTGTGCTGACCTGGTAAGTATTGGATTCGTGTCGCTGAGCGCCTGGCTTTGGGCTTGACCGTTTCGGACGGTCATGGGGGAGTGTGAAGGCGCTCGCGCCTTTCCGCCCGCCACCCAGGGGTGGGGCGGCGGGTGCCTGTGGGTGGGTGCCGGGGCGCCCCTGTGCTCGGCTGGGCCGTCGTGGTGTTGTGTTCGGGATTTTGTGCTGGCGGCTTGTCCGACACGGCTGGGCGGCGGGTGTGGGTTGTGTTGATGTTGTGGGGCGGTTTAGGAAACGGGTGGGGTTTAGCGGGGACGGGATCTGGGGGGTTGGGGTTTGGGAAATGGGCTGCCGTTAGGGGGCGGTGCTTGGTCGTGGGGTTTTCGTGCGTTGTGTGATTGGCCGTTTGTGGGGCTTCTCGGCGATTGGTTCGTGGGCCTGGTCGTGTGTTCTGTTTTTGGTGTTGTAGCGATTTAATTAGCCCACGGAAACATTGTTGATGAATGACGACTGGCCGTTCTTATTTGTAGGGCGTTGTTTTGGTTTGTTGTTGAGTATTTGATGGTGGTTGGGGTTCGCGGTGCTATTTGGATTGAATTGTTTGGTCACGCCTTTTTTTTCGGGAAAGTAGTCGGGAATGGTAATTGTGATTGTCGTTATTTTAATGTTGTATGCATTGGATCGTTTTGTTTTTTGGACCTCACCTTTATTTGTGTTAGTGATTGTTTTTTGTTTGCCGCCCCGCGCTTGTTTTTCTTGTTTTTGGGTACTCGGGCCGCCGTTGATGAGACGGCGGCTCGCTTGGCGGATAACGACGGGGTACCGGACATCGCCCGCACCGATTAGCTGGTTGCGGTTTTTAACGTGGTGGATTGTCGGGTGTGGTTGTGCGTGTTGCGTTGGGTGTTGCTGGGCGGCGACGTAAGGTGTTTGGGTGTGTTTGGGGCGATGTGTGTTGTGGACTTGGGGTTGGGGGTTGGTGGGTTTTACGGGTTTTACGGGTTTTGTGGGTTGGTGCTGCCCCTGCAACGTTTTGTGATGGGTCTGGGGGTGTGTGGGGGGATGGCCGTGTGTTTTTGCTTCCTGTCTTTTTTTTTTTTTTTTTTATATATATATATATATATATATATATATATATATATATATTATGTGAGTATAGACTATTCGTGGGTGACGCAGCAGCCTACAGCAGTCGGGTCAGCGCAGCGCCACGGGTCGCACGCGTGTCCGGCGCTCCTTCCACCGCTACCCACACCTGCTCTCTGTGAAGCTGGCTGAGTGACTGTTTATGAGCGTGTTAAGTGCGATTGTAATCGGGTGGAGGCTCTTGGTGAGAGCAAGGATTATTGCAGTTTGAGCATGCTTTCTAATTAAGAGCTAGACCACTGTGAGTTGATTTCCACGGTTACCAGTGGCTAAAATTTGTGCACGCATTGGGTCGTCATTAGACAGTTATGGATCATTTTCAAAACATGCGACCCACTGAGTTTCTTCTTGCTGCTCTGTTGATGCTGCATGCTACCAACACTCTGCTACAAGCTACGCGCCCAGCTTTGCCCGATTGGCATCAGCCACAACCTTCAGCTACAGCCCGCGACCTTGGCCGCAGCCGGCTCGGCCCCGCCAGGTCAAGGTTATCCCTAGGATCAGCTGATCGTGGGCCGGCCCTCTCCCAGACACTCGACAGAGGCGCACCCAGACGCAGAGGGAGGCGCAGCGGCGTCAACTGGAGCCGACACGGAGATGTGGTACCAACCGCCTCATAATTGGACATCTGAACGTGCAATCCCTTAGGCCAAAGCTTCCTGATATAGGTAGTGACATTGATTCAACGTACGGTTTCGACATTCTGGCGCTGGTGAAACCTGGTTGCAGACCAACATCCCTCACCGCCTACTTACAGTGGCCGGTTACAAACTTTTTCGAAGTGATAGGTCTTCTGACCTGGACCTGCCGAAAGGTAAATGTGGAGTTGCTGTCCTTGTGCGGAGTGACCTGAAATGTGAGCCCTTGTCCAAACCCGATTCTGGAATTGGAAATTCTAACTTGGAGATAGTTTGGGTATCTGTGCAACTAGATAAACACACCACTGTTCTGATAGCGTCTGCGTATAGGGTTCCTAATGTTAGTAGTCGTCAGCTTACATTTGACCTCGATGACCTCGAGGCTCAGATACAAATTATGTTGGCAGCTCACCCTCGCTCAACACTCGTAATTGCCGGCGATTTCAACCGTTGTGTCATTAAGACTCCGTCAGATAGCAACTCTAGCATCTCAAGGCTACTGGGAATGTATGGAATGCATATTGTAAACACTCGTCATGCCCGCACCTAGTTTAATTGATATAATTGCAACGAACCGGCCAGACCTTGTTAAACGTGCGGGCGTCACTAGATGTCATTACGGAACACCACATGACTTCACGCGCATGGTTTTGGCACCAGATACACGCGAACCCGTACAGCAACGTTACTGTTACAGGCATGTCATTGCTAGGATTGATTCCGGCTCTTTCAATGAACGTTTAATTTCTGCCGACTGGACACCTGTTTACCAATCTGACACTACCACTGCTAAATGGCATGCTTTCCGACACGCGTTCATTTATCACCTGAATCTTGTTGCGCCGCTTCGTCGCGTTTCATCCCAGAGGCGAAGAGTTGCAACTGTATCTGCAGACACACAGAATTTGTTGCGCTCTCGACGTGTCGCGCTCAGTACTGGTGATCGTATTGAATATGAGCGCATCAACCGCCTATGCCGGGCCGCTATCCGCCGCGACTGTGTGGCACTGTACGCCGGCGAGATCGAGCGGCGGAGGCGCGGGGGACTGTGGCGCGTGCTGC
This sequence comes from Lepas anatifera, assembly GCA_034440635.1. Lineage (NCBI taxonomy): Eukaryota > Metazoa > Arthropoda > Thecostraca > Lepadidae > Lepas > Lepas anatifera. Next base: position 153,038 of record JAOTON010000736.1, read on the forward strand.
AGCCGGTGATAGGCCGCAAGCAGCAGCAGGGTAGCGTGCTTGATGTAGCGCCTGACGCCTTAAATGACTACTACGCCACTATAGGTCAAGTCACTGCTGACAGTGTACCGCCTCCAACAACAGTGGTGCCAACACTGCTGCCTCGAGTTATGACCTGCACATTCGAAATGCAGCCTACTGACTATGATACATTCTGCATTGCTCTCGCTTCTATGCAATCCTCAAAATCTACGGGTGTTGACGGCATCAGCATTGAATTACTTCAAAAATTCTTCTTTGGTGTAGTATATCCCCTTTTGGACGTCGCCAATTCGAGTCTAACATTAGCCTCTGTTCCTTCCGAGTGGAAACATGCTTTGGTTACACCAATTCCTAAATGTAGAAAAGCCTCCGTACCCGCTGATACTAGACCTATTTCGATTCTTCCGGCTGTTACCAAATTAGCTGAACGAATTGTAAAAAAACTTGCAGAGTACCTCGAAAACCACAAACTTATCTCAGACGCGCAACATGGTTATAGGAAACAACACTCAACCGAAACTGCTTTAAATGTCATACTGACGAGGGTCTCCACGCCATCAATAAAGGTGAAATTTCCATTCTGGTTCTACTTGATTTTTCAAAATGCTTCGATGTCATACCACATGCGAAATTGCTTGAAAAACTTTCTCTATGGCATCAGTACCAACTGGTTCGAAAATTACCTTGCAGGCCATACTCAGCAGGTACAGATGCGTACTGGCGGTAGCCCTCCAGAACGCGGTCTGGGCGGAGATGACCACCTCTCGTCATCTCGTGACATTCCCATGGGAATATTTCAAGGAGGTGCTCTAAGTTGCTTACTGTTCTCCCTCTACGCTAACGACCTTAGTCTGTGTGTTGGAGACGACCTCCTCGTCGTTCCATATTGCGATGATACGCAGTTACTAGTTAGTTTTAAGAAGCGTGATTTGCCGCAGTTGATCGCACGCATGGAGTTAGCTCTGGAGTCCAGTGGTGCTGCCACAACAAAATGAAGCTTAATGCGAGAAAGACCCAAATTGTGAGGGTAGAGTGTTACCTTTGCATGTATGGGGCTGCATGCTCGGGTGCTGTATGTATGGCCGCTTGCTTGGGCTAGCCTGCTAACGCATGTTACTGTCTGTTTGCAGATGCCTTGCATAGTGATCATGATATTCTAAAGAATACACTTACAAACTTCAATTGGAAGTTTGTCTAAGGAACCTGACATAATATCAAGATCATTAATCTCAAGCATGGCAAGCGGGGGTCAGGAAGCTTTGGGCGGAGGTAGCTCGGGCCCAGCGTCACCAAGTGGTATGGACCAGGTTATTATGAACCTACCAGTTCCAGCACTGCGAGCAGGGGATCGTACAGAGGAATGCTGTTTGATCCCCTAGTATGCTGTTTGATCACCAGCTATGTTTGTAGCTGGTGTGAGCACACTGCTGGCTCAAGGAAAGTCAGGCCAGGCATTGGCGGTGGGAATGTTGCCGGCTTATTTGAATCGTCGGCCTGCAGAGCGTGAACTGGTTCGTCAAGTGGTGAAAGACTGTGACAGTGTCGAGGAAGCTTTCAGAATCCTGATCTCACCACTAGACCCACCTCTCGACAAGTACCAGTGTATGCAGGACATGTGCAGGTTGGACTGGGTCCCAGGAGTGCAAGTGGATGATTTCTTTTTTCAGCTGAGGAAGCTAGGCATGCATGCATCCACTGACTTGTCTTTTGTTTGCTCATTGTTTGTGAGTCAGCTGCCAAAAGAGGTGCAGCCTAAAGCTAAGTCTTGGCTTGCAGACTGTCAGACACTTACTGAGGAGAAGGCCAGAGAGCTGCTTACTGCTGCTAAGGGGTGGCTGGTGGAAAGGGGCCTGCCTCTAGATCGGGATCCGAGTCTGCGTCCTTATGGCTAGGAGCAGCACCACCCTGGGTATGATCATCGTAATCTGATGTAGCTGAAACAGGATCTGCTGTATCTGTGACAGCAACAGCTGTGTGACATCCGCGCACGGCGTGACTCCCATCTCCCTCCCCGTGACTCCGAAGGGATGTGGTCGTCCCACGCTCCTGCGGACTCTGTGAGCACTTCTTCACCCGATTCAGATGAACACATTTCTCTTGTCCTGCAACATCAATGAAAACGCTTGTGTCTTTCACTCTGACAACGGCATACGGGCCGGTGAACATCGGGTCCAGACAGCCCCTCTCCTCTTTACGGAGCATTATCATATCCCCCGGTGTGATGTCCCTGGCGGACGGGGCAACCTTCCCACGGTTATCTTGATATTCTAAAGGATACACTTACAAACCTCAATTGGAAGTTTGTCTAAGGAACCTGACATAATATCAAGATCACTATGCAAGGCATCTGCAAACAGACAGTAACATGCGTTAGCAGGCTAGCCCAAGCAAGCGGCCATACATACAGCACCCGAGCATGCAGCCCCATACATGCAAAGGCAACACTCTACCCTCACAAAATGATCATCCTGGGAAGGCTAGCTGTGTTACGCGGCCTCCCCCTGTAAGACTAAATTTCTGCGGCTCGAACGTTCAAGAAACCCGTTTGGTTAAAGGGAATGTGGCACCTTGGTCGAATCCTGGAATTTAGTGTAATTGGGCGTACTTTTAGTCAAAAATGATGAAACCACTCATGATTTCTCTGAAAAATGTACAATAAGCTCAATATTTGGTTTTTAAAAATACTCCTCTAGAAAAAGAAATAAATATCAGCATGTGGATGATGTCACGATCTGGCAACCACTACCATACTTGAAACGCTTCAAGGGCTTCGATTGGCTGATGCTCATCGTGACGTCACCATATGTCGTCACACCAGTAGCTCACAACAATGGCCGCCGGCGACAGGGGGGATGAGGGGGGCTGGTGTCAGGTAGGTTTTAGTTTTTTTCTACGGAAATATCGAGTTCCAAGACAAATGAAATATGGAGTACCGGGTTTTCCAACCCGCTTTACAACTTGGCTATCTCAGTTAAAATCACGTTGTGAAGGTGCCACATTCCCTTTAAAAATCTTGGAGTTACCATTGATCGGGACCTAAATTATCAGTCTCATATTGATACTATGACACGGAAATGTACTGGCATACTTGTCGCACTCAGTCACTCCCGTCATGTACTGCCGTGCGCTGCACTGAAAACTGTTGTTCAGGCCTTGGTTTTGTCAATTGTTCAGTACTGTGCATCTGTATACGGAAGTTCTTGCAACACACAGGTCCATCGCGTTCAAAAGATTGTGAATTTTTGCGGCAGTGTGGTGACTGGTCGACGACGATGTGATCACATCTCCGATGCACTGCCTCAGCTAGGGTGGTACACTGCGAAGCAAATGATTGATTTTTGGACTGTATGTGCACTGCGGTGCATACTTGTGGCAGGTGCTCCGACTCCGCTGGTAAATACAATTGGCCTGCGCGCCAATGCCCTCCACTCTCATGATACGCGCCGTGCCGGAGTTTTTACTTTGCGGCAAATCTGAACAGAAGCTGGCCGTCGCAGAATTAACTAACGCGGTTTTCAGTTGTTAAATTCCTGTGGACTGGACCCATGTGATCTGTCCTTCCAGGCAACGCTGAAGTCATTGTTTCTAACCAGTCCTGGCTGAATAATTGTAGACATTTGGATTACTTTTGTTTCCATTTACCTTTTTGCATTTTAGCATTTAACATTTTTATTATCATTTTAGTATTTTGTGATACTTCTTATGGCGTGTGATTGGGTGAACAGTACTCTTATTATTGGCGTGCTGCGAACTTGTGTGTATGTATCTTGTTACGGCGTTTCATTCTCTGCTTTTACCTTACGAACCCATTGGTTTTAATTTTTGACGTGACAAGTGAAAAGCCACGGCTAGTGGACCTTCGTCGAATAAACTTAAACTGAAACTGAAACGGCACAGTTGATATTTATAATGAATTATACCAATTACACTTACTTGGACGTTAAAGAAAAAACGAGATGGTATTGTGGGAGTGAAAATGGGATCCGCAATTACACGCGCAAAAGCGGGTCTCGTTTCCAGTAACCCGAGGCCCGGAAACCCTGTCGTACCAGTTAGAACTGTATGGCCACACTTTGGTCACGGTCAGAAGCGTCAAATACCTTGGTGTAATCCTCAATAAGGGCATCGGCTAGAACAATCACATTGAGACTGATCGTTCCAATGCAAATTAGCCGTCCCGGTAGCTCAGTTGGTAGAGCGTTGGGCTCCGGCCCGCTGCCCAGAAGCATGCAGTGGCAGTGCATGTCCAGGCTTGGGATCGGTTCCCCTGAGACGCTCCGGCGCTCAATAGTTTACCCGACGTACAGGTCGGCTGGCAACTGACTGGTGAGAGGGTGACCTGAGCAGGGCGGCCGTCCCTGTGCTTTGTGGGACGTTAAACTTTGGCTTCTAAATCATTGAGGGAGTTGCTCGTTCGGGTGGTGGGGTCGGGGTCTCCATGACAAGTCCCTTGATGACTTTAGTGAGACTTCGACTCCAGCAGCCTTACCAGGAACAACTTGAACAAAATTTATAAAAAAATAAATCCTTTAGATTCTTAAGAAGGTACCCGAAAATAAATCAATTAAAAATAAGAGAGATTGCATATAAAGCCTACTTGCGTCCAATGTTGGAATATTCCGGTGCCAACTGGAATCCACAACATCAGCAACAAATAAATATACTTAAATATATTCAACGGCCAGCAGCACGCAGGGTCTACCGCAGAGCTTCCAGTATGTCAGCTATGATGAAGAACTTCAAGTTCTTCTATCAAGGAAGACAAGTAGCACGGTAAGCAGTGGTTTACAAAACTATCTATGGGATGGTAGTGTCACGATTACATTTGCGCCAGTAGGGAGATAACGCATTTTTTATTGGTGGGGCAGCCAGTTTGCACTCCCAGAAAATCCTTTCATACTCTTTTCCAATATTGCGATAGCAGCAGATCCAATGGTTTCGGCAACTCACTAGAATAATTATTTATAGGCTGAACTAAATCTTGAAACTACTTCGTTCTCTAGTCAAGAAGAGCTTAGACAAGAAAAATTTAGATTATCACACTTTGAAAATGTTTAGTCCCACAACAAGCAGAGACCTGAGACAGCAATACGAGACGGCCACCTCTACTTCGTCAGCGTCCCACATCGCGCGATGTGGACACAAATCCCCAGAGGTCATAAAAAGTAATTTTGTTCCCCAAAGTAAACTAATTGATGCCCCAAGTTGAGAGGAATTTTCTCCAGAGGCAACTGTAGCTTGTGGAGCAGAAGCCGGAGCACATAGCCTTTATTTGCCACATTCAGTGGCGTAGCCAAGGGGGGGTCCTTGGGGTCCGCGGACCCCCCCTTGGGCTGACCTTATGCCCTGGAAAACACGAGCATTGGTCTCAGGGGCCCCCTGAGCTCGGTCTCAGGGGGCCCTCCGAGCTCGATCTCAGCCCCCCCCGAGGTTAGTCTCAAGGGACCTCCGAGCTTGATCTCAGGGTGCCCCCAAGCTTGGTCTTACGGGCCCCCCTGATCTTGGTCTCAGGGGCCCCGAGCTCGATCTCAGGGCGCCCCTGAGCTTGGTCTCAGGGAGCGCCCAAGCTTGGTCTCAGGGGACCCCCGAACTTAGTCTCAGGGGACCCCCGAACTTAGTCTCAGGGGGCCCCTGATCATCGGTATCGAGACTCTAGGGAACCAGACATTGATCTCGGGGGCCCCCTGAGCTCGGTCTCGCCCCCCCCGAGCTTGGTCTCAGGGGCCCCCGAGCTTTAGTCTCACAGGCCTTTCGATCTTGGTCTCAGGGTCCCCCTAGCTTGGTCTCAAGGACCCCCCGAGCTTAGCCTCAGGGCCTTTCTATCTTGGTCTCAGGGGGCCCTCCGAGTTTGGTCTCAGGGGGCCCCCGAGCTCGGTCTCAGGGGCCCTTGAGCTTGGTCTCAGGGACCTGCCGAGCTTGGTCTCAGGGGGGTCCCCGATCATCGGTATTGAAGGCTCCAGAGTACCGAGCATTGATCTCATGGGCCCCCTGAGCTCGGTCTCAAGGGCCCCTGAGCTTGGTCTCAGGTCCTCCCGAGCTTTAGTCTCACGGGCCTTTCGATCTTGGTCTCAGGGGCTTGGTGTCACGGGGCCCTCCGAGTTTGGTACCAGGGGACCCCCGAGCTTGGTCTCCGGCCCCCGATCTTGGTCCCAGGGGGCTCCTCGAGCGTGGTCTCAGGTCCCCCAAGCTTGGTCTCAGGGGCCCCGAGCTTGGTCTCAGGGGGCCCAAGCTTTGCATTAGTGGCCCGAGCTTGGTCTCACGGGCCTTCCGAGCTTTGTCTCACGGGCCTTTCGATCTTGGTCTTAGGGGCTCCAGAGCTGGTCTTAGGGATCCCCCAAGCATTGGTATCGATGGCTCCGGAGCAGCGAACATTGATCTCGGGAAGTGGGGGGGAAATATTGATCTCGGGGTGCCCCCCGACTATCGATATCGAGGGGACTTATGAGCGAGGCACGAGAATTGGCCCCATGGGACCCAGAGTTTGGTCTCACGGGCCCAGGCTTGGGCTCAGGGTCCCCGAGCATTGGTATCGAAGGGCTCCAGAGTACCGAGCATTAGTCTGGGGGGGCTCCGAATGTTGATCTGGGGGCCCCCGAACAACGGTGTCGAGTTACTCCTGAGAAAAGCGCAAGCATGGACCTAAGGGTGCCCCCCGAACCTGTAAGTGGAACCCCGAGCTTGGTCTTAGGAGCCCCGCGCATCAGTATCCAAGGGCTCCGAAGTATTGGTATCGGGAGAAAGCAATGCTTTCAGGGGCCTCCAAGTGCTGATCTCGGCGGGCCCCCGAATGTGTGGATGCAGTGGCGTAGCCAAGGAGTTGTAGGAGTCCGAGGACCCCCCCTTTGGGCCAATCTGAACCACTGCAAAGCATTCTCTGATCATGGGGCCCCAGAATCAGTCTCAGAAGCCCCTGAAGATTCGTTCTCAGGATGTCCCGGGTCGGCCTCAGGGCCCCGCCCTGAGATTCGGTCTCAAGTATAAGATTTCAAGTCAAGGTATATTTCAGAGGGGCTCTGAGAGTTGGTCTCAGTGGACCCCGAAAGTCGGTCTCAGGGGGCCGAACTCGTCCCAGGTTCCCCCAAAGAGTGGTTCTCAGGGCCCTGCGACAGTCTATTTCAGGGAGCTACATTAAAATCAGTCTCAGAGAACCCCAAGAGTCGGTCAAGGAGACCCCGAGAGTCAGTCTTAGAGTACCCCTATATTCGCCATATGACCTTAGCAGTTGGTGCGTCGATAAGCCCCCCCCCGCCACCCCCTATATTCGGTCCCATAGTCTAGCGGGCGTCTCTCTCAGGAGTCAATATTTACTTTCAGGTGGCCCCGAGAGTTAATCTGGGGGTCCGAGAGTTAGTCTCATTTGATCCGCAGAGTGCTGGTCTCAGGAGGCCCCCGAGGGGTAATCTTTGGAACCCTCGAGATTTAGCCTGAGGCTGTGCCCCTCCCCCTAGTTGTTGCATAAGAGGCCCCGAGTCAATCTCAGGGAGCACCTAAAAGTTAGTCTTAGAGTGCTCCCGGGAGCTAGTCTCCGGTTCGTCCAAGAGCTAATTTTGGGGCTTTGAGAGTAATTCCCAGAGGTGCTCCTGAATTTTGGTCTCACGGCCCCGAGTTAGCCTTAGGCCTCTGAGGGTTAATCTGGGTTTCCGAGAGACAGCCTCAGGAGTGCCGTGCCAAATACTCAGTCTCAGGAGTGCTTCCACGCCTCCCTCCTCGAGTGTTAGCCTCAGGGGGCGCCCCAGGGTTAGTCTCAGAGGGCTGTCGGAAGTCATACCCAGCCCCCCGCCCCACCCCAAAGATAGCCTCAGGGGACCCCCAAGAGCTAATCTGGATGGCCCCGAGAGTCAGTCTCAGCCCCCTCCCTCAGACCAAATCTGGGGGGCCGATAAATAGGCCCATAGGTGCTGCCGATAACTAAACTAGGGAGCCCCGAGAGATTCTCAGGAGTCAACAGTTTTGGTCAAGAGGTGCCGTGAATCAGTATCAGAGACTCCCTGGGATCTAATCGGGAGAGGGGCCGGAAATTAACCTTGTGATTAGCGCCAAGTGTTGGTCTTAGGCGGCCCCAGAGCTAGTCTCAGGTCCCCCAAGAACTGATCTCGGAAGCCCGAGTTAATTTCAGAGGACCTTTCAGTTTTAGTGTAAGGAGGGCCGGAGAGCCAATCTCAGAGATCCGACAATTAGTCTCACGAGGTCTCCAGGAGTTAGTCTCAGGGGTCCTCTGAAGCTGCCCTCAGGTGTCCCCAAAAGCTAGTCTCAGCGAGCACTCCTCTCCTTCCTCCACTCAAATTTATCCTCAAGGCCCACGAGAGTAAGTTCCAGGGAGTCCCAGTAGGTAGTCTCATGGTACCCCCAAATGCTGGTTTTGGGGGACGTAAGTACTGATTTGCGGGAAAAGTGTTGTTTTCAGGGGTCCCAGCTACTGGTTTCGGCATCGTGTCAAGTGCTAGGCCCCTTGATATCTCTGCTCGACCCAGGGGTCAGGGAGGGAGTGGGTGATGGTCCTGGATGGCTTAACACTGGCATAGCAATACAAGCCCTGTACAAAGCCTATCAGGGACTTAAAGTCCAATGAAGTACTCACCTCCCCAAGCCCCCGGGATCTTCAAACAATGGCTGGGGAGGAGTAAGTGAGCGGTTTCATCAGTAGGACCGTCCATGGAATAGGTTTTATATAGCATCTGGGGCACACTCATATATCCTTTTTATTGAGCGTCCTTTTTCCTGTCCATTTCTTTTAGAGTTTAGAATAGAATCCAGAGATATCGCTTGAGATCATAGGCTCAAAGAAGATTTTCGAAAATCATATTTTCGAAAATTTATATTTTCCCATTGCGTACCAAAAGGACAAATTGAAACATGTCGATCAGGCACCATTACTGAAGGAAAGGCAAAAATTATTCTAATTTTAACATCCATAATAGCAAACCGAACAGGGAATTTGGAACTTCAGCTGGTTTTCAATCTATTAGCTTAGTCCCAATTACTACCGTCCTAAATATTCTGAAATCAACAACTTTCAAATATTTTCGTAGGAAACCAGAGAAACAAGGAAAATGACAAACATTGTTGAGCATAATCCCAAAAAGAAAAATAGGTATGGAAGGCTTAAAATAACAATGCCAGAGTAATCCAAGGCGATAGTTATCTCAGGCGCCTATTGTTTTGGTAATTTGCTCATTTACAACATAGCAAGGGTAAGAAAGTAACTGTGGTGAATTCATCAGGATCTTTCCCCGGAATAGACGTTATATGACGTCCGGAACACACCACCATCCACCATATCCCATGTATTTTTATTAATTTTTTCCATTTCTTTGGAAACTTTCTGATTAAAGAGTTCATGAATTTGACAACCGGAAAAAAATTGGTAATCATTTTCCGTAGAAGACCATTTCTTCGTACTCAAAACGACCGACCTTCAATAACTTCATACCTGATTACCAGAATGAATTGAGGTAAAGTCAGGTTTAACATCATGCACGCAGGAACATTTGATTTCCCAAAATGTGCCACAATACTGTTATTATAGCCACGCTGTCATATAGGTATGGGCCAGCCTTAATATTTGGTGACCTAAATTTACCAAACCTTGGTCTGATCAAGAAAAATCAAACTATCAACAAAATAATAACAAACACTTAAGAAGGGATAGAAAAATTTCCGTCGTGCAAATGTTATAATGCCAAAATATTATACGACACATATAGGAGATGGGCCCCGACTACTAAGGGGCCCCCCCCGGCCTGGGGGGCCCCCGACGGTAGTCGGACCCCCTTGGCCGAATCCTGGCTACGCCACTGGCCACATTCATATAATAAAAATATAGTATTTATTAGGGGATGTTATTCGGAATTAGTTTAGATGGTCTTCAGGCCATAACAAAATTTAAAGTGTAAAATAGTCCAGAATTGTATGATACTTTTAAATTCCTGGCGGTGAAAATATTTGTTTTTATATACATATTCCAAAGTAGCCTGGGACACTGATTCCAACAAAAAGAAATTTGAAATAATTTCAAAAATTTGAAATAATTTCAATTTGGCAATTTCAAAAGTTACGGCTTAAAAAATGTTTGACGTACTCGTAAAGGCCTTCAGGTATAACCCAATATCTCTCATTGATTACGCTCAATTGCTTTCAAAGTCTCTTTTTATATGTTTTCTGACATTTCCATTCAAAATCTGTGGTTGAAATTAAAATTGGGAAGAAATTTAAGAATTAAAAATTGAACCATATTTTTTTCAAGAATCAATTTTGATCCAAGGATGCCAAATGCAGACTAAAACAAATTCAGTATAAAAATGCAGTATAAAAAAAGTACTCGTAAACGCCTTCAAGTATAACACAATATCTCTCATAGATTACGCTCAATTGCTTTCAAAGTCTCTTTTCATATTTTTCTGACATTTACATTCAAAATCTGTGCTTTAAATCAAAATTTTGGAAGCAATTCAAGAATTAAAAATATTGAGCCATATTTTTTTCAAAAAATCAATTTTGATCCAAGGATGTCAAATACAGTCTAAAACAAATTCAAACACCACAAACATTCTTCAAATACCCTCATAACTTTAAAAATTATAGGTAGATAGAATGTGTCGTCCCGACAACAGTAAGAATGAGTCATTAATTTGTTTTACAACATATTGTTCAATTGCAAAGTTCAGCTTATTTTTCCAAATTATAGAACTAATCTGGCCAGATTAAAAGTTGGCCAGGTTTCAGCTTGATGTATGGTGAGTGAAAGACCTGGAAAATTTAACTACATAGCTGCTTCCTACACACAGCATGAGATGCGGACTGTAAAAATTACAACTGTCTCGGATACAGCTGTATCCTTTGAAACATTTAAACCATCAATACGAACTTGAGTCTTAATTGCAGGGAGGTAGGTAGATACCTGGAGTAATGCATACTAACCTTATTACAAATATCTAATAAATCATTTGATCATGCTCCCCCTCAGGGGCGTAGCCAGGATTTCGCTCAGGCAGGGGCGGCGCCCCGAAAAGGACCCTTGCGACAGCGTAAAAAGGGCACTGATGGGTAAAAAGGGCCCTGCCTGTTACAGAATTGAGTGCTGAAGAGGGCTTAAGAGGGCCCTGTCTGATACAAAATGCCAAATTTTGCCACAGAGCATAGTGCGGGCGAGCCGCGCTTCGCGCAGCTCGTGTCCTCAGGGGGCCTTCGGCCCTCAGGAACGGGGCGGCTGTCCCTGTCGCCCCCCTTGGCTACGCCCCTGCTCCCCCTGTCGCCCATTTTGAGCATTGGCCAGTCAATACCCAGTTGAAATAGCTCACTCAAGGTCCCACTTTTTAAAGGTTCCCGACCTCAGCCGAACTAGAAAGAAATACCTAACTGGAATTGTTTGAAACCAGTATGTGGGAAAAGTGACAAGAGCCCAGAACTGCCAAGCTCTTGTTCCTAGAGTAGGGGGTTCCTTGTCAGAAATACGTCGACTGTCTCCCCAAAGACTTTTAAGTTTCTAAAGTGGAGGTGTCTTGGTAGATTATCTTGGTACTTAGATTGAAATCGGCATTCCAATTCCTATATCACCTTGCTCCTGTGTCATACATCTTTTTCACTGCGAGGTTTAAATCCACAACCTATACAACTATGTAAACGAGTCCGGCGCCCTTTTTGCATTGTGCTCTATAACAATTTGCAACGCATTCAATGGCCGCGTTCTATTTATTTCCAGCACTTGGGGCTATCAAAAATTGTTGGCAATGTTGTCGAAAGCCACTGATAAAGTGCACGTGATGTTAGTATAATAGCGTCAATGTGAGCAATAGTTTTCACGTAGTAAGCTGATAGCTCTCAGACCTACTGTGTATATATTTAACCGCGCAAAGCTGTACAATTGAGCATGCTCGAAATCGTAGCGCTTAACGAGGCACGTTAGACGGCACGGGACTAATGGGGCACGTCTAAAGGCACAGCGTGGTAGCAGATGAAACGCGCTCGACGGCACAGCGTGACTGCAGGCGACACACACTCGGCAGCACAGCATTGCTGGTAACGACTGATGCACCGCCATGCAGCACATCTACTGTTGTCCTGGGTGTGCCGTATGGCGACCTGTCACGTCATAGACTGTGGGTGATAGAGCAAAAAATGGCGGCGCAGAAAGAAAACAGAATAGGCAGCAGAGTAAGAAAAGAGGTGAAAATGTCTAGAGTATTTACTTTATTCTTGTTTTGCTTCAGCTATAGCACGATAATATATCAAAATAAAAGTGCCGGACTTATTCAGGGATTTCTTGGGCATGCTAGAAGACAGGCTCATTTCTCTTAATCTCTTTATGTGCAATGTACCGAAAATATTCAGAAAAATATTTTGGCCTATATGGTCAAAGGGGCTGTTCCCATATGATGTCAGCCAAATTTGAGGGTGTTCGTACTCCGTCCCCCTTTGTCAAAAGCCGCCAGAAAATGACTGACCCCTCCCCTCTTCATCAGCAATCATCAACAATTGCTCACCCTCCCCCTCCCGTCTCGACAGCAACGGCGGTCAACATGAGCAATCAGGCAGAGACGCCGCAGAACTGCAATGCTCGGGCCGCGCGGGCAGCTGGTGTAGCAGTGGACACGGTGTGACTTTGCTAGGTTAGCTCTGCCTCGCCACAGCCCTCAGTTTCAACAGTCGCCGACCTCAATCAAGCTCTGACGGGCTGAGCACCCGCAACATATTCTGCCCTGGTTCAAAGGGTTAATACCTACTATCTCTACTGCCATGGGTGGAGATCCGGGGTGGGGTGGGGGGGGTCGGGACCTCTTCTTCATTTTTGTTATCCCATAGGTTTTTGCCGGGCTTGTTTTGCCGTGCCAGCGTTAACCCATCCAGGACCCCACCCCTGGATCGAGAAGAGATCTCCAGCCCTGTTCACCGCCCACCAACACCAACGCATAGCATTGGCGGACGCAGGGGGGCATTCTGGCTATGCCCCTAGCGCTGAAAGGGGGAAAATTTTGGCCCCATAGGCCAGATAAATTTTTGAAAAAGGCATTTACGCCAGGTCTGTCGAGCAATTAAATCTTCGCTCCTCCCCCCCCCAGGAGAGGCAGACATGGGTTTGGCCCTCCAAACTCGGGTTTGCGTCCGCCCCTGATGCGAGGCGAATATATTATACAATCAATATCCGTATGCTTCCCTCTAAACAAGGGCATAAGCGGTTCCAGGATTTTCTGTCTTGAAGAAAGGACACTTTAAGAGACTAGGAGGCTACGCTACACATGAGCATGGCAGGGAAGCAGGAGTCCCCTCCTCTCGTTGCAGCCTGGGCCCGACTACTTACACGAGATGATTCCATACGGAGAACAAGTGCGGCAGATACATTCTGCTCAAATGATATATAAATATCCAGAACAATGGCAAAACTTAATAGGAAAGCTGTAGAATACCCATCCACTGAGGTGGAAAATTTGATGTACTAAACTATCGTGACGCCAGGTTTCCGTTCATGAGTCGGTGCAATGCTGAACGGGCAGCTGCAGCATGTGGGCACACTGTGCCTCGGCACCCGCCTTCTTATCATACTGTACCGCAGCACCTGCCTCCTTACTGTACTGTGCCGCAGCAGCCTTCTTATTATACTGTGCCGCAGCACCTGCCTTCTTATTATACTGTGCCGCAGTAGCCTTCTTATTATACTGTGCCGCAGCACCTGCCTTCTTATTATACTGTGCCGCAGTAGCCTTCTTATTATACTGTGCCGCAGTACCTGCCTTCTTATTATACTGTGCTGCAGTACCAGCCTCCTTATTATACTGAACCGCAGTACCAGCCTTCTTATTATACTGTGCCACAGCACCTGCCTTCTTATTATACTATGCCGTAGTACCAGCCTTCTTGTCATACTGCGCCGCAGCACCTGCCTTCTTATTATTCTGTGCCGCAGCAGCCTTCTTATTATACTGTGCCGCAGTACCTGCCTTCTTATTATACTGAGCCGCAGTACCAGCCTTCTTATTATACTGTGCCACAGCACCTGCCTTCTTATTATACTGTGCCGTAGTACCAGCCTTCTTGTTTTACTGTGCCGCAGTACCAGCCTTCTTATTATACTTAGCCGCAGCACCTGCCTTCTTACTATACTGTGCCGCAGTACCAACCCTCTGGTTGTGCTGTGCCGCAGTACTCTCTTTCCATTACTGTACCGTGAAACGCCTCGCCCTGCACTTGGACGATGTTCAGCAAGTGATTGAAGTTGAACAATCCACCACTACAATGGCGTGACCAGAAACTTGTCAAGGGGGCTTGACATGCCAAACCAGAAGAACATGGACCCCTTGGTATGCCGCTGAGTAGAACCGAAAAGTACCATCATAAATCCTTACAAGCCATCATGGGAGGTGACTAGTACCAGCCCTTCTAAGGTTTTGGAGACGTATCTAATGGAATACATTGATACGACGATGTCAGTCAAAATCTTCGGATGTCAGGAACTTAAATCAGGTCAACGTCATCTTCTTATCTCATATATATGGTCATTGGTGGACGCAGGGGGGGCATTCCGGCCATGGCACCCCCTAAAGTGCTGGAAGGGGGAGGCTAAATCGAATCAAGCATTGACAGAGAAAGAAAATTCGGCTAAAAACGAAAAGAAGGAAAAATATCACCGAAATATCATGAAGTGGTCAAAACACAACAGTTTTGGATAGATTTAAGAACAAGTTAGCCTGCTCATGGAAGTATGAGGAATGAATTATATGAAAAATCAGTGGTGCGTGTGATATCTGTCATTGTGTGCAGGTAAGATATATTGGAGTTGAAATTCATTTGTTATGCCCACTGATTTTGTCGGGACGAGTGAGCCCTGGTTGAACGCGGATTAAGTACCGCGGCTCCCACAGGGGCCGTGGGAGGAGGGGTGGCATCGTGACATTGGAAGAGTAAAATTTGTACTTCCTGAATAGTTTGGAATGTACCTTTTAGCGCGTTGATAAAGTTCTATATTTCTAAGGATCGCTACCAGTAAAGAAAAGGTAAACAGGTTGGTGGCTTGGATGGGGATGGTGTGACATGGCTGAACATTTTGCAAAACAAGTTTATCATTTAATTGATTTAGTAGAAATACTGGTTTAGAGGACCATGCTTTAAGCTCAAGGGCACATGCCGTTTTATCACCTCTCACCAGAATCCACTAGTAAAATAAGCAATTTATATAATCAGTGAGTGCTAGGCACCACAAGCCGTTTAAGCGATGGTCCATGCCTCGTTAGTTACAAGGGAAGTGTACATTATGTTCTTATTCCCCATCTATTCAAGACCAATTCAGGGGGCTTCCTAGTGTGGATCAGAGCCCTCCAGAGCATTTTCCCCTCCAGTTGTGCCCCCAGGGACTAGAATAGTTCAGTGCCCCCCCCCCCAAGATGATGGAAGTTGGCCTTGTATTCTTATTCAAATTCTGTTCTAGAACAGCTCAGGAGCCCCCTGATGTGGATTAGAGCACCACAGAGCAGCTTATGCTTCTCCCAGGGACTAGATTAGCTAAGTGACCCCCAGATATGGGGTCATCAGACTTCCTCAATGGGCCTCATATAGGTTCATAGGGCCTTGAACCAGCTCAAGGAGCCCCAGAACAATTTAAGGCGTCAGATCACCTTAGGGGGCCTCGGGCCAACTTAAGGGGGCTCTCACAAGCTCAGCGCCCAGATCAGCTGAGTGTACCCCCAGAACCTAGATCCGCTCTTGGGCCCCAGATCAGCTCTTGGGGCCCCATATCAGTTCAGGGGCCTCAAGTCAGGTCAGGGGGCAAGATCAAGTCAGGGGCACCAATTCAGCTTAGGAATCCCTCACCAACTCGGGGCCCAATCAGTTCAAAAGCCCTAGAGCTGCTCAGGGGACACCAGATCGGCCCAAAGGGCACCAGATAAGCTTAGGGGACAAGGGTTCAGCTCAGTGATCCCCGACCAGCTGTTGTTATTGTTGTACTTCCTCCCGGCCGCCATCGCGACGTAGCCTGACGCCTCTGGAGGGCTCAAAAGGCGGCCGCAAGAGCCGCCACCATATCGCCGCCGCGTACCTCTTCCGGTCTCGGAAACATATTGCCGAGGTGGAGTAGTCCGGTCCTCATTAGAGCTGGGCACTCTTAACACCCGCACTGGAGGGGGCCTGGTAGGCCCCCTAAAATCTCGGAAACTAAGAGGCATAGAAAAGAGATTTGAGAGGTGGATGGTGCTTATGGTGATCTACATCATGACTAATTTTTGTTGACCTAGGTCAATATCTTCAAGGTCAAACGAGGTCATAAAGGTCAAAACTTGGCCATGCTGGGGACCGACTGGTAAATGCCGTTATTATGCGGGAAAATGGCGGGAATCAGTTAAAGATGGACCAGGGTCATATAGAGAAGGTCTCAAAGAGCCTTCCCTTCCATTTTGGGATCAAGGTCATTCAAGGTCATTGACCTGTAAGGTCACAATATAGTATACTACTTATAATGTACACTTTGACTAACACTATAGCCACTGTTTGGCGGGAAATGAGGATTGACCTTTGAAAATGACCTTTGACCTTGACCTTTGACCTTGACCTTGGTATTGGGGTACCTTATCGATGATGTCATAGCATAATGTACGTTAGACCGGGTAACGTCATTTGACCGGAAGCACTGCGGTCAGTGACCTTAAAAGTGCAGATATGACCTTGACCTGTGACCTTTGACCTTGAACTTGACCTTCATGTGAGGTGACCTTGACATATAATCCCGGTTATATGGTGTTATGACTTCACCACTCGGTCTCCAATGCAAGCCAACTGGTCAGACCGCGCGATTACAGCGATCTCAAAATGCAGGTGTGACTTTAAAAGCCTATAAGTCAAAAATTTTCAACCGATTTTCAAAAAATCTTCACCAATCGACGCGCTATTAACCCTTGCCCCGGTGGCGGGTACAAGCCACCTTCGCCCCGGCGGGGGGCTAAAAAAGACCCCCACGATCTCAAAAACTAAGAGAGCTAGAAAAAAGCGCAAAACGGCAATCGAAAGCTCTTCGAAAATGATATCGAAAATATTTCGGTCATTTTTCTTGTCAGGTCAATATCAAGGTCACCAGAGGTCAAAATAGGTCAAAATAGGTCAAAATCGCTAATATGAGGTGTACTAAGAAAACCTCATATATCTCAGAAACTATGATAGCTAGAAACATTTTTCTAACACCATTCGAAAGCTCTTGAGATGCGCTTTTATTACAGTGACATTCATTTTCGTGTCAGGTCAAAGCCTAGGGAGCTACAGGTCACTAAATATTGGGCATATTCTTGGGAATGTCCATAGCCACCCATGCATAAGGGCGTTTACTTTTTCGCTAATAGCTTCCAAACCAAATAAGATTAAGCCATAGTTTATGCACCATTGCAATCCTCTCGTCAATACAAATCGAATGATATATAATATTGCTATGTCAGGTCAAATTTAATAATTTGACCTGACCCAGGTCAACGGTCTGACCCAACTTGACCTGGTATAGTCATGATGTATATCATTTGACTTCCAGTGACTATACAAACACTTTGGTGACAAAATAAAAGCTCTATCTTAGTTTATTCAAATTTTATAGAGAAAAACACCAAAAAATGCTTATTTGACCTAAGGTGACCTTTTAAAGGTCACAAGTCAAATATTTTGGCATCAGCTTCAGAAATGAACTAAAAGCAAGTCGCAACCGATGTTTGAAGTTGATTCTATCCATACTTACTGAGAAAAGCTCATTTCGTGATTTTCCCCATGTATTGACAATGGGGAGGTCATGCTCTGCATATGACCTTAGGTCCCCAATATCAAAAATCCCGGAACAAATGTTGTAGCTCCTGGTGGGCCCAATATGTGGTATGAGTTTCAACTTGATCGATTAACCCTTCTTTTAGTTATCCGGTCCTAAGTATTTTTTGAGGTGAGGTCACTTCACCTGGCCTGGTGACCTGACCTGATATGACCTTGAGCCAAAATTTTCAGGAAAGATGTAAAAATGATGAAGGAATAGCTAGACCAAGTTTGGCGGCGCTGCGCGCCGTCGTTTTTTGATCACTTCGGAAAAACCCGAGGGGGTCTAAAAAGACCCCCACCCGGGCGAAGGTTAAATTCTGTTTAATGTGGCAAAATATCGTGTTTCGGCTACGAGCGGTTCTCCGGCCACCTCGGAAAAACAGGTGGGGGGCCTCCAAGGCCCCCTCCAGTGCGCGTGTTAAGAGGACGTGACGGGGCGTATCCGCCACCTCCCCGACCAGCTCGGGGCACGGATCAGCTCGGGGTTATCAGATCAAGTCAGGAGGCACTTAATCAGTTCAGGAGCCCCATACAAGCTCAAGGACCCTCATCAGCCTTGGTGGGCCCAGCTCAGCTCAGGGCCCCAGAGCTGCTCAGGAAATCACGTAATCGACTCGGGAGGCCCAGGTCAGCTTAAAGGGCACCAGATTATCTCAGAGGCTACCAAACTGGATCAGAGGGCATCAGATGAGCTCAGGAGGCGCAATGATTGGCTCAGGCGGCACCAAATCGACTCAGGGGGCATTATTTCAGCTCAGGGGGCAACATATAATAATCTTGATAATAATAATAATAATGTCACTTATTTCATACCACTTGGGTACATATACATGTCCAGCACATAACAGAGAGACACACAGAACACACAGCATTCACGCATTACACCAGCACACTCATGGTTACATATGCCACATAGATATCGATGACTGAGGAGACCAAGCTGAAGCGTATATAACATGTTCAACCATGCACTGGAGGTGAGACCAAAATACATTATAAATTTGTTGCATTGATGTTCTGCTCAGGTCCATGCCTATTATTCTATATTTCTCTCTTAGGTTTAGGTGGTTGATGTGCAGCAGTCCAGTGCGAGCAACATTACTATTTTGTAGGCTCCGGATGACATTATTGTTGCTGAATTGTAGTCTTCGAATAAATAAGGGTTGTCTGTATTCAATATGCATTTGGCAAGTCAGAAATCTAACTCATGGCACAACGGATGATTTCTTGAACATCTAGGAACCTTAACAAGCCTCTTAATGCTAGAATTATACGCTAAACTTACCTCCCGAAGAGCTCTACCACTGTCTGTCGCCCAACGTTCACGACCATAAAAGTTTGAACGGTACGTTTGAAATAGTTTTACTAAGATACGTCGATCAGCGTACCCGATAGTAGTCTTCAGCATGTTAACACTGAAATAAACTGAACGTTTTATCCGTCTCATGTCAGCACTACAGCTTAAATCATCTGCTCAGGGGCACCAGATCGATGAGCTCGAGGGCCCAGATCAGCTCCTAGCCCCCCAACCAGGGCAGGGGTCTAGGTCGGCTCAGGAAGCAACATATCGGCTCAGGTGAAGCAAGATCGGCTCAGGGCCCACCAGGCCAGCTCAGGGGGGCACCATTTCATCTAAGGAGACATACAAAATCAGCTCAGGGGACGCCTGATCAGATTAAGAGGCACCGTATTGGCTCAGGAGACAAAATATCAACTCTGTGAGACATGAGATTGGCTCAGGGCGCCTGGATCAGCTCGAGAGGCACTAAAAAAGCTAATGGGGCACTAGGCAAGCTCAAATGCATTAGACTAACTCATAGAGCATTAGATAGTTTCAGCTCTTTAGAGCTTGTCAAGCAGCTCGGGGTGATTATTGCCGAGTAGGCTTTTGAGATCTAGTGGGATGTTTTTGATCCGGTAAAAAAATTAGCGTGGGCTGCCTATGGGCATTGTGTGGCGACATTTGATTAGTATGTGATTGGAGTTTTCCGCGGTGTCGCAGGTACCGCAGGTACCCATACGCCCACAGGCATTTAATTTGCAGTGTCCATTCCAAGTCTGGCGAAGATCACTTCCCGCCGTCGACTGTTCGGAACCATAAGTACGTATATTCACACTATTACGGTAAAAAGGGTACATTACCATCCAAGCGCCAACCATCACGGTAAAACACCCACACACACACACACAGCACGACTCGAGCTAGTCGACACCCGCGACCGGTTTAAATAACGCTTAGTCGGCCGCGGGTATGGATCCGAGCTGGGATCGCCACCGGATCAGTCAAACACCAGATCACTATACATCATATTACGGCGAAACACAGAGTAAATTGAAACAAACACTAAAACACGACAGGTAAAGTAAACGAGTAACACAGTTTGGCCTCTGCTCGTTTCAGGCACTGAGGCGACCTTGTCCACCCACTGAGCTGCGCTCCACTCTCGCATGATTTGAACTGGGCCATTAGCCGATATTAGTCTTTATATAGAACAAACAGGCGCGGTGATTAGTTGTCCAGGCATTTTGAATTTGCTTCCGGATATGGCTCTGGAGGAGAGCTTTGCTATCGTCTCCAGATCATTTGAGAGGTGTTAACTCTCGGAGTTATAGAGACTTTTTAGCATGTTCGTCAGCGTTTTGATTCCCTATAATTTGGCAGTGGCTCGGGATCCAAAGAAAAGAAACACATGGGATATCATCGATACCCTTCTGAATATCTGCTATCATATGACGGCTGGGATTGACTACGTTACTGATGGCTTTGCAAGACGGATTTAGACTCTGAACAGATGATGGCCGGGTTGATATTTTGGATCGGGATCATGTCTTATGTATCTAGGATGGCAACGGCCTGGACTGTAAGGATAAAGCAATTTTCCGGAAGTCTTTTCTGAAGGCAAATGTTTTGCCCCTAGATGCCGAGGCCTATTCTTTCGCCTTTTTTAGAGCCGTCTGTGAAGATGAAGGTTTTGCTTACGTCATTAGACCGGAACTCTACACAAAATTTGAAAGAACTCCTCTGTTAAGTCTACTTTACGGGAGGTGAAGAGAAATTCTACTTTTAACCTTTTGTGAGTAAAAAAGCGGGAGAGTGGGGGTTTGCCTTTTGTTTCTGGGACCGCAAGATTGCTCCATGGGCCATGTTGTTCCATTTTGTTCCAGGGTCGTGGCTACTCGGTGTTGGAACAGAGGCCACTTTTCTGGGCGAATTTGTGTACTCGTCTGGGATGAGCAAAACATTCCTCTCGCTAATAGGTTTCAGTGGATTGAAGCTTATATAGTACGAAATAAGCTGGGAGTGGCGTCTTGAAGTCTCTCATTCCTGACTGACACGAAATGGCCTAATAGCTGACCATACGGTTAAATATGCCTTGGAATGTTTTAAGACTTTAAGCGGTGTTTATGCTTACGCCGAGCTTCGGGGTGTGACCACCGAAATATATTTGGATTTAAAACTATAAACCTCATGTTCACCTTTCCGACAAAACGTTTATGCTAATGCATAACGTAATCGACAATCAAAAATGTTTCAGGTGAAAAGAGGTAACCACGCTGGTTCCCATCTATGCTATCATGATTGCAACCCTGATTACAATAAAGGTGTAAATACCAAACATCTGGAATGAAAGGTTTATAGGTTTGAACTGGCTTGGCATATCCCGAAATGTTTACATGAAGAGGAGACGCCCGGTAACTTTCGAGACGCCCGGTGAGCAAGCATCTCTCACCAGGCTTATCCCCAGTTCTGGAACTGCCAGAAGATGCTCCGACCATACTGAGCAGTTAGCAGTGCTCGAGTGATGAAGCGCGGCCAAACCAATCACTGTCGAGTGCGCTCGGCACCAGAATCGCATTACCAGTCGGAAATGCGTGTCTGGCGCCAGCCGGGCCGCTACGCTGGTGGTCGGGGTGGAGTGGGCAGCCCCGTCTCCAGCCCGCCCAGCCATTACGTCGAAAACGACCCAGTAATGAGCCTTCAATTCGGTGTCATCGGCGCGGCCAGACAACTAAAACACACCAGCAACACCGGGGCAGAGACGGGTCCAGAGGGGGCCAGGGGCAGTCGCCCTCCCCCTCTAAGGACCCAAGGTCTACCCCTGGCGATTTCGGTCGGCCAAGGCGCCCAAAACTGGCGACACCTTGTGTTTGAACCGTGAATGCTACGCCAAAAGGCAAAAGAGAAGTCATTTGAATCTTGCATTTGCCAACGTCCACACCCTCTAATTTTGAATCAGCTTCCCCGGCATAGCATTGGCGCCCCACTTGAACATGGATCGCCCTCGTTGACTTTGACCGCCCTCTCGCTTGTGGTTTGGTACCTATATTTCACGATTAGCCGCCCTCTCCTTTGTGGATGGGTACCTATATTTCACGATTGGCCGCCATCTTCTTTGTGGTTGGGTACCTCTATTTCACGATTGGCCTCCCTTTTCAGCCCTAGGGCACTCCACTGAAACATGGACCGCCCTCGTCTATTTTTAGCCGCCCTCTTTTGCATCATTGTTCTCTCGTTCTTCGCAAATGGTTGTTCTTGCAGCGGCCCTAGGACTAAACACTTCAAGATAGACCACCCTTACCCGCCCCCGGTCGCCCTCTGTGTTGTGGTTGGGAGCCTCCTATTTCACAATTGACCATTCTTTTTCAGCCCTTGGGCGGGCCACTGCATTGTGGACCGCTCTCCTATGCAGGACTGTGCGCCCCTTCTCCACCCTTATCTGCTATTTTACAGCATCAGGACGCCCAACTTCAACATGGACACGCTCATTTGCTTTCGGCCGCCCTAAACTTTGTGGTTGGGCGCCCGGTTTTGACGAGTTCCCGCCCCTTTGCAGCCACGGAGTGCCCCACTGCAACATGGACCGCTCTCATCCACTTTAAGCCGGCCTCTTCTGCATAATTGCATGCACCTTCTTCAACATTGGTCGCTTTTGTGCAGCTTTAGGGCACCCCACTTCAAGGTGGACCACCTTCATTCTCCTCCGGTCACCCTCTGCCTTGTGGTTGGGCGCCCTTATTTCACGATTAACCGCCACCGCCCCTTCTCAGCCCTCGAGCGGCTCACTGCAAAATGTATAGCTCTCATCCACTCTGGGCCGCCCTCCAGCCCATGATTGCGTGCCTCTTTCCCACCATTGTCGGGGGATGCGTGGCTCAGTGGATAGCGTACTTGTGCTCTGAGCCACGGATCCCGGGTTCAAGTTCCGGTAGAGCCTCTGAAAAAGTTTGCCTACTCCCCCAAATACATCGCAACAGGGTAATAGTTGGCGACGCTGTATAAAACTGGTAGTTTTTGCGTCATAAACCCGAATAATTGTCATTATTCTACCATGTCCACTGTTTTGAAGCCTTGGCGCGGCTCACTTTACGTGCACCGCCCCCATTGACCTCCGTGTGTACGCTACTTTGTGGTTCGTTGCCTTTATTTCACGGTTGGCCGCCCTTTTAGCCTTAGATCGCCCCACTGCAACATTGACTGCCCTCAGCCTCCAGTAGTAAAAATATTACCCGTGTTCATTTAGCGAATGCTTCGGATATCGACCAGTGCCATATTTTACTCAGGCACCACCCAGGATCCCCAGGGTGCGCCCACGCCCGCCCAATATATGGCTGTGTGCCCGCCGGATATGTGGTTTGTGGTTTCTATTACAATAAGAACATGCTACGATGCCATATGGCTGGTAAAATCACGTTCCCTATGAAGCAGAGTTTGTGCATGTTAAGATATATCCTTCATATTTTTAAAAGATAGATTAAATTTTCTGATAAGTCTGCATGCTGTTGCAAGACTACCATCATTTACTGGTCTTGCCGAGGTGTTTTTCTCTTTAGCACTAAAAAAGGTTGTGTCCGTCCAGACTACCAAGAAAAATTCCTACATTATTTGAGCGAAAAGATTGAAAGCTCGGCAGGAAGCACGAGCAGATTTTGCTTGCGTTCTCTACAAATACATAAAGTAAAAAAAAATCGGCATTAAAGGGAGTGTCCCACTTTTATAATGGGTTTTGAACTGAGATAGCAGTTTTGAAAGAGCGTGTTGAGAAGCCACTATTGACATATTTATTTTCACCCAAAGCTCTCGATATAAAATTTCCGCCAGCTTTAAAGTTCAAAGTAAAGGGGCCTATTGGCTTATTTCAAACCCTGAAGGAATAACTTCATGTGGTAGCAGTAATCCGATTGGTCGTAAGGCCTGAGACTCACCCTCTCGGTGAAAATACCATGCTATCGAGTGAGCCAGCATCTAGCTGCGTGTGGACCGAAAGCCTCGGACAAGTTAGCGTACAGTCAATGCGCATTTGGGCCAAATTGCGCCCAATGGCTGCACCACACATCACATTGTTCCTCTCCCGGACTTTTCGGAACATGGGTGAACTGTTTTTGTCGAAATCGAACTCTGAAATTGTTTATTTACATCAAAAATGTGCATTAACGTTTGACCACGAATTCGGACTTGAAGTACTTTTGAAATGGCTGAAATCATATTTATCTGACCGAAAACAACGCGTAAATATTGATGACAAGTTTTGTAAGCGCCCGTTTGCAGCCCTGTTGGTGAAGTACCAGTGGCATTTTTGAGAGCGTCGAGGACGGGGTCAATGTGTACTATCGGTTTTTCCTTCTGCCGCTAGATGGCTCGCTGCCTGTGGTAAACTTGGGTCAGGCCACTGACGTCACGTGACGTGAGCATAGTGATGAGGTTTAATAATTGCTTTGTATTTGGAATAGGCATGATTTGCGCTGTTGGGGTAGAATATTCTTGAGTAGTCTGTTCTTGAGTCGTGAAAGGTCTGAGGCTTCAGTTGGAGGTGCGATGATTTCGATAGTGCGTCTTGTGTGTAGGAACTTTGACTGACGTCATGCGAATTGCTGCGGGCGCTATGTGGTGACCTGGGTCGGCTGTCGAGGGGCGTTGGTCTTTTCGCTGACGGACGCTGTGATGACAAGATGTGCGTAGAGCCCGGCTGCCCTCCGTAAGTAGTTTATGGCACGCTTATCAATGTAATTTGCTATGCGTGATATGCTTTGATATTGAGTTAAATCAGAAGTTTTCCATACGACATTTTCTGGGTTTTCGAGTTATCTTTATATATTTGTAACGACACGTCTAACTCGTAGGTCTCTGGCGGCCATGTGACTATTTGTGAGCCGTGATCCCGAGCCGGTGGGGTCCCGTGATGGAGCCAGATGTCTGTGTACGGCGAGATGTGGAAGCTGCGCGTTGCTGTCATCTATGGAAGCGCAACGAGTCGGTACGTTTAGATTGCAAAAGTGTTGTGTTTCGGATTAGCGCCTAGTAGGTAACGTCGCTCAATAATTGTGAAGTTATGCTTCAAGGTATTAGTATGATGGATATTTAGAGTTGGTCGTGGAACGGATTAATCGATAATTGCGTCATCTTTGGCTCGAAGTGGCGTCCCTGTGAGCATGGGGGTTTTTCCGAATTGTGATGCTCGTTTTCGTCCACAGAAATGGAATAAAACCGTCTCGTAAGAAATGGTTTTCCAGTCTTCGAGCTGCCCTTTCGAGATCGGCGCGCGGCACCTTACAAGTTTTCCTCGATCAAATTTCTAAGTGCAGGCTGTCCTCAGGGTTCAGTCCTGGGCCCTCTATTAGCCTTGCTATATCTCAAATCTCTTGCTAACAAGACGAAAAATGGCATCCTCTGTTTTGCTGACGACACATCTTTAAACTCTTCCCATAATCCTGACTCGCTTCAAACAATCCAACATTCACTGCAGGTTGACCTCGATACGATTTACAAATATGGACTGGAGTGGCGCATAACATTTAACCCACAAAAGACAGTACAACAGACGTTCTCCACAAGCAGGGGCGCAGCCAGGGGGGGCACAGGGGGCACGTGCCCCCATCGGTGCCGGGGTGCCCTTTTGATTGCCAGTTGGTGTACCCTCTTTGGGCCGTGCCGCTCGAAATTTAGTGCCCTACGCCGTTGAGCCTAGATGGAACTGGACTGCATTTACCGATTTCAACTATTGTTTGACAATTAAGTGCCTTTTTGGTCAGTTAGGGCTTTCTGTCGCCTTTCCAAGTACCCGGGAAGAGTATAGGCACGTAATCCGTTTCCAGATAATGCCTCATCGTCGCCAATAATCGTACGGGCAGAGCTAATCTGGTGCCCCTTGAGCTCATCTGGTGCCCCCTGAGCGCTAGTCTTGGCTCCTGGAGCTCATAATGTGCCCTCTGAGCTGATCTGGTCCCTCGTAATCAATCTGGTGCCCCCCTGAGAAAATAAGTGTGCCTTCTGAATCTATAAAATACTCTCTGAGTTAGTTTGATGCCTCCGAGCTTGTCTGGTGTCCTTTTAGCTGTTTTAGTGCCCCTTGAGCTGATCCGGGCCCCCTGCGCTTATTTAATGCTTCCCGGAGTTGATCTACTGTCCAGGGGTGCAACCAGGGGGGCACAGGGGCACGTGCTCCCCATCACTGCCGGGGTGCCCTTTTGATTGCCAGGTGGTGTACCCAATTTGGGCCGTGCCGCTCGAAATTTAGTGCCCTATGCCGTTGAACCTAGGTGTAACTCGACCGCATGTAGCGATTAAAACTATTTTTGGACAACTTAATACCTTTTTCGGTCAGCTAGGGCATTCTGTCGCCTTTCCAAGCACCCGGGAAGAGTATGGGCACCTAGTATGGGTCCACCTAATGCCTCATCGTCGCCAATAATCGAACGGGTGAAGCTAATCTGGTGCTCCTTGAGCTCATCTCGTGGCTTCTCAGCTGGTCTAGGTCCCTTGAGCTGATTACTTGCCCTCTAAGCTGATCTGGTGCCCTTGAGTCAATTGAGTGCCCCAGTGAGCAAATAATTGTGTCTCCTGAACCTATATAATGCCCTCTGAGTTAGTCTAATGCCTCCAAGCTTGTTTGGTGCCCTAATAGCTGATTTAGTGCCTCTTGAGCTGATTCTGGCCCCCGAGTTGATCTCATGCCTCCCCAAGTTGATTCTGTCTCCTAAGTCAATATGGTGCTTCTTCAGGTGATTAGGTGCCCCCCTCAGCTGATTATTGAGGTCTCCTTAGATGGCCTGGTGCCCCTCTGAGCTGGTTTGGTAGGCCCAGAGCTGTTATGTTGCTCCCTGAGCTGATTTAGGCTACTGCCATAGTCTGGGGGCTGGGAGCTGACCTGGCCCCCGGGCGGATCAATCTGGTGCCTCCTGAGCTCATCTCATGCCCTCTGAGCTAGTCTGGTGCCCCCTGAGCTAATCTGGTGCCCTTCAAGCTGATCTGGGCCTCCCTACGTGATTTCATGAGCAGCTCTAAAGTCCTGAGCTGGGCTGGGCCCACAGAGGCTGATGAGGGCCTCTGAGATGGTATGGGGCTCCTGAGCTGATTAAGTGCCTCCTGACTTGATCTGGTATTCCCGAGCTGATCTGGGCCCCGAGCTGGTCGGGGACCACTGATCTGATGTTTGTCCCCGAGGATGATCTGGTGCCCTGTGGGCCGATCTGGTGTCCCCTGAGCAGCTCTGGGACTTTTGAACTGCTTGGGCCCCGAGCTGGTGAGGGATTCCTGAGCTAAATTAGTGCTCCTGACTTGATCTTGCCCCCTGACCTGACTTGAGGCCCCTGAACTGATCTGGGGCTCCAAGAGCTGATCTGGGGCCCAAGAGCGGATCTAGGTTCTTAGGGTACCCTGAGCTAGCCTGGGCCCTGAGCTTGTGAGAGCCCCTTAAGTTGGCTTGAGGCCCCCTGAGGTGACCTGGCGCCTTAAACTGTTCTGGGGTTTCTTGAACTGGTTTAAGGCCCTATGAGCCTATCTGTGGCCCATTGAGCTAGTCTGATGACCTCATCTCTGGGACCAATGAGCTAGTCTATTCCCTGGAGTCACAACTGGGGGATGGGGAAGCTGCTCTGCAGGCCTCTGATCCACATTTGGGAGCCCCAGAGCTGGTCTTGAATAGATGGGGAATAAGAACACTTTGGAAACTCCCCTTGTAAAACGGAGCTAACGAAGAATGAGGAGTCTCGAAAACGGCTTGTGATACCTAGGCACCCCTGGTTATATAAATTGCTTATTATACTGGTGGATTCTGGGAAGGGATGATAAAAAGGCATGTGCCCCTGAGCTCAGAGCACAGTCCCCTAAACCAAATTAGTTGAAATGAAGAACTAGTTTTCACAATTTTCAACCCTGTCACACCATCCCCTCCAAACCACCGGCCTGTTCACGTTTTGTTTACTCTTAACACGCGCATTGACGGGGGTCTTAGCCACCTTCGCATTGACGGGGGCGGGTACCCGCCCCCTAAGATCTCGAGAACCACGATAGGTAGCGAAAAACGACAAACGGCGTTGGATAGCCCATCCACTTCTACATTGAAAACATTTGAACCATTTTTTGTCAGGTCACATTTAAGGTCACAAGAGGTCAAAACATGCCGTCATAGGGATAACATGTAAATTCAGTTTTTCGGCCATTACATCTGAACAAGTAAAGATAGAGCAAAACGACTTAAACCATATGAATCCTCTCAGCAAGCCGAATCGAATAATATATATTTTGATCTTGCTAGGTCAAATCAATGATTTGACCTGACCTGAGGTCAGGCAGGGTCAAATTATATAAAATGCATAGGGGAAAGTGGGGGGTCACGGACACCGTAACGATGGTGTGAGTTTTCGATGACTTAATGAGCTTGTTTCGTTCCTATTTTGGCTGTAGAGATACTTCAGACATTTATCTACCACTGTGCAAGCAGCCATGTGTCTGTAATTATCGAATCAAAATTTGCGCAAAGTTTAGAAAAAAGTAGCAAAAGTCCATTTCGCCCATTTAATGGGGTAACATGGTCACCCCATGGGGAAAGATGGACAAGATGAACAAAGTGATCGAACCAGGCCTTGAATATTTCCATCTGCATCCACCCACTAGGCGACTGTCGTCCGCCGCGGGAAGGGGGTATTTTCTTAGTTTTTCCGTCAAAGGGTCAAAGGGGTCATGCCTTTTCTTAATTTTTTAATGACGGTGGATAAAAGTATCAAGGGCTGTCGTGGAACTGTGCATAGGTTGATCCAGGATCGCCAATCAGGGGGCGGGGTACCTTGCGGGGGGGCGCCATCCGGATCGGGGGGCGGGCGCGCACCCAGGGGGAGGCAGCGAGCCCGGTCCCCCTCAAACGCTTTGGCTCCAAGGTGCCGCTTCCATCCATGTGGAGCGCCGAAGGCGCCCATCGAGGGGAATGATGAGCCTTCACTTGACTTTTAGAGGCAGTGCTACACTGACTGCCGCCCCCTACACCGACTTTGCTGCCCCTGCACCCAACAAGCAGCCCCCTAAAAAACTACACTAGGTCTGTGGAGCAAACAATTCACCGCTCTCACCCCCCTCCAGGATGCAAAAAATTGGCCGCGATTTGGGCGAACAAGTGCGTCCCCTGAGGCAAAATACCGCTCCCTCTACCGCCCTGCTGCCCCCTCTCGTCAGCCGCCCCAACCCCCCCCTCCCCCCGCCCCCAAAAAATCCTAAGTGCGAAATTCCCTCGCAGAGGTTAAGAGCGTTCGGTCTCCGGCTGTGCTCGTTACGTGGGGTCCCATCAGGTCACGTAGAAAGTACGGTCTCTGACAAACGGAGATATAAGCCCAGTAGCTAGACTCACTCCAATGTAACAAGCCCACTGCCCACAATGCAAGGCACCAGCGGGCGTGCCCGACGGCTGTAAGCTGCGATGCCTGGTGACCGACCGGCCCAGCACAGCCGGGACGGGTAGGGGAGGATGAAGTGTCAGCGCAGTTTGGGATTGCAATAAATATGTTTTGCCGTCTCAGGGCACCTCACCTGTGAGGAGGTTCAGAAAAAATTGTTGTAATACAAAAAGACCATTTAGAGTTTTCCTGTGTGCTTCCCTGCTCCATTCGGTGGCGGCAACCAAATAATTCATAAGTCGCGATGTTACTTTGCATGTACACTGCCAAAGTGAAGAACGTCATCACGCTCCTGAGGGGAGGGGTTGGAAGTGACACTTTAGGGGGCCCATCAATTTCTCAGGGGGGCACCATGACCATTTCAGGGGGCAATGATGGTCGACGGGCACACCTGCCCCTGGATGACCCCCAAATTTAATTATATGTTCTCCAGCATTTCGGGCCATGTGTCCCCGGCCCCCAGCCATCAGCCTTTACTTATTTAAGCTTATATTATATGAAATCAAATATGCTCTCGTGCGGGATAACATGGACACCATGTCCATATTGCCCCACACGTGATGTCCGTCTTACCCCACTTTGCTCTTCCTAAACAAACTTGGATATGAATCGGACACGATTGCGATTACACAGTCAGCGACTGCGGTGAACAAAATGCAACATCTTGAAGAACTATATTACGTAGTACCAATAAAGTAACTATAGAAACATCTGTGCAATGATCTTACGAATTTCATTGTGAAAAAAACACATGAGTTTCAGTTTTTACTATTATGAAAATTGTATAAAGCCTAGAGAGCTCACCGGACCCAACGTTGCTATGCGACCGACGCGCGCTAAAAGGAAGCGTATTACACGCTTTTCCCGGTCGTGACGCTGTCAGTTCGTCCCAAACAGGGGGTGTCCGTCTTACCCGCGGTGTCCATGACCCCCACTTTCCCCTATCATTAGAACCGCAAAGCCCAGACGAGTCTAATGCAGCTAAAATAAATGCTCTATTACCATCTGTTACTGAGTTATTCTGTAAAAACCATTTTTTCTATGTATCTCCAATGAAGAGGTCATGCCTCGTACCTGACCTTAGGTCATCAATTTCAAAAATACCGGAAGATGTTTGAGAGAACTCGATGAGGCCATTATTTGATATGAGTTTCAATCGGATAAGTTCAACCTGCTCCGACTTATGCTATCTTAAACTTTTTTTGAGGTCGGGTCACTTGACCTGTACTCGTGACCTGACCTTGGATGACCTAACCTTAAAATTTTCACAGAAGTTGTAAAAATGATTAGGAAAAAGGTATGCCAAGTACGGCGGCGCTACGCGCCGCCGTTTTTCTGCTATCTCCGAAAAACCCGAGGGGGCGGGTACCCGCCCCCGTCAATGCGCGTGTTAACTGGGACCGATCCTTGAGAATATGGAACTTAATAAACGCGTTCAAAAGGTATCTCCTAAATTTTTCCGGCAGCAAAAATGTGTTCTTCCAAAGACACTATGCCACTCCTCGTCCCACGGTGATTGTGGGAGGCAAGGAACTTAACCCTCGCCCCACCGGGGGCCATCGATGGCCCCCCTAAGTATTTTTCGAGATAGCAGAAAAACGACGAGGCGCAGCACCGCAGTTGAGGGCTCTACCTCTCACTGCATCATTTTCCCATCATCCCTGAAATTTTTTACCCCGGGTCACCCAAGGTCAGGTCACAAGACGAGGTCAACCAAGGTCACCTCACTTCACCTTTAGAGCTCTGTAAGAGCTACATTTCAAAGTCGATCGATTTGAAACTTCCTACACTTCATGACCCCTCCAGGGTCTACAAGGTGTATATCCGGGATTTTTCTATTTCGTGCCCTGAGGTCAGGTCACGAGGCGACCTCTCCCATTGACAAAGCATGGGGAAAAGCTATTTCATGATATAAAAGCCACAAAAATGATTGCAAATACTCAGACTGCTCAGAACAACGTTTTTGGACACCCTTTCACGGATCCCAGGGGTCATATTTGCCCTTTGACTTTTCCAAGGTCATCCAAGGTCACCAGAGGTCAAAAACAGTATTTTGACAATAACTTTTGACCTAATTGAGCTAGAGCGGTGAAACAAACACCATCGTGTTTGTCTTGTCACTGGCTTTCATTTGATATACGGCAAGGTCACTTTTTGACCTTTCGTGACCTCAGGTCATATTAGGTCACAAGGTGACCTCTGGCGGTCAAACCACTGGCGGGAGGTCTTTACGTTCCACATAGCGGAAAAAGTACTGGCAATTTGCTATCAAATGTACTTTACCAGGCCTCAATAGCTCTAATGACATAAGAGTTATGCCCAGTTTGCTTAATCATTGCATATTTGAGTGAAAATAGCCGATCTTGACCTAATTTGACCTCTGGAGGTCAAACCATTGACCTGAGCACTAAAACATGCGAAGTAATTTCTTACTGAATTCACGCGAGCTTTCTATTGCACTTTGCAGATTTGCGCTAACGCCCATATTTTCGGAGTTAGAGGGGGGGCCATCGATGGCCCCCGGTGGGGCGAAGGTGGCGCCGGACCCCCGGTGGGGCGCGGGTTAATTCGCGTTCAGCCAGGGCTCACTCGTCACGACAAAACCAGTGGGCATAACAAAATGAATTTTCGACTCCAATATGCCTTAACCTGCACGTTGTAACAGATATCACATGCTCCGCTGATTTCTCTGATGTTAAGAATTTGCATGAGTTGGCTGATTTGTCCTTAGATATATCCCAAACAGTCGTGTTTTGGCTACTTCCATGACATTTTGATGATAATTGTTTTCCTTTTTTCGGTTTTAATCGAGTTTTCCTTCTCCGTCAATGATTTATTTGCATTTTTATTGAAACAAAGATGCCCAAAAATTATATAAACAAAGATATAGTAAGTTTTTTAGGTTACGTTAAAAAGTGCCCTTTTTCCCGGGGTGCCCCTCAAAATTGGTGTGCCCCCCATACCAAAGCTCTGGCTGCACCCCTGTCCACAAGGACTGTATGTGAGACTCCCAACCTCACCTTTGGTGGTCGTGCTATACCATTTGTTGAAAAACACAAACACTTAGGACTGACTTTCTCCAAAGATCTTAGGTATAAAGAACACGTGGACCAAATTATCATCAAAATTCACAAAACACTTAACCCAATTTACCCAATAGCACGACATCTGCCAAAGACAATTCTGGACCAACTATACAAAACCTACATTAGACCTCACTTTGACTACTGCGACGGACATATCACGACACGAGACACAATCAGAATAGAACGGCTCCAGAATCGTGCAGCAAGGCTCGTAACAGGAGCACAACTCAGGATTCCTACAGAGAACCTAAAACGAAAGTTAGGATGGGAAACCCTGGAGGTCCAAAAAAATTAATAAATTTAACTTTTATTACAACATTTTGACTAACGCCCATGTTCCTCAGTATATCAAGGCACTTATTCCCCCTACCCGACTTGACCTTACTACTCGAACTCTGACAAACCCTGAAAGGAGGACAGCACCTCAACACCACACATCGGGATTTAAGAAGTCATTCCTTCTTTCGGCCACCAAATTGTGGAATTCTCTCCCACAGGATATTCGAACTGCCCAATCCAGGAAGAATTTCAAACAAGAAATCAACAGAATTTTCGGATCCCCAAACCACCGGCTTATTACGAATTTGGCTCAAAAAGGGATAACACACTTGTAATGGCCTTAAGGGTTGGTATGAGTAATCTAAATTCACATCAGTTCAAAATTCAATTATCCGACTCTCCTATGTGCGAAAAATGTAACAATGTCAATGAAAACGTTCCTCATATCCTGTTGTCTTGTCCGGCGTATGGCATTGAAAGAGCTGTTCTATTTCAATCATTATCAAACATTGTCGAAGTCAACTTCAGTTTATTAAATCAGTCAATCAAACTTGGGGTAATATTGCACGGTTCAAACATCACGGAAAGGAAACAAGAACGAGCAGCACGCAGCGTTCAAAAGTTCATCAGAGCAACCAAGTGGTTTGCCTAGTATGGTGGCGGCGGCGGGTGGGGGTCCTGCTCGAGTGACGAATCTTTTTTTAATGAGGGCTGCGAGTACGGGTGGCCGAAGACTCGGCGGTGGTTTCGATGTTTCGCATTTTTTTCGTGCAAGCGGTGATTTGTTTAAGCATTTAGGTGCTTTTTCACCAATTGCCTGTTCTTGTTGATGCATATGTGAATACTTGTTAAAATATAAATACATACATACATACATACCACTCAATACACATGGCTGCCGCAGCGCCATCTGATGTTCGGTTTTGCACTAGTACTTCTTGTACTGCACACAAATTGTGTCATGCGGAAAGGCTGTGAATGTGCTTTTAAAGCGAGTTTATGATTAAGATTTAGGATTTCACTGATTATTAAAACCGTCATTTTGATGACGTCACTTATTGTTTGTAAAGAGGATATATCTCTGTTTTTCGCCTATGGAAATGAGGAAAAATGTTGTTTTCTCATTTTCAGACCTCTCTTGTTCTTAAAATGTTCTTTGTAAAATTTCGACAAAGATAAATTTAAGAACAAGAGAGGTCTTAAAATCAGAAAACAACATTTTCCCACTTCCATCGGCTAAGAACAGAAATATCTCCTCTTTTCTTACAATAAGTGACGTCATCAAAATAACAGTTTTAATAATCAGTGAAATCCCAAATCTTGATCACAGACTCGCTGTAAAAGCCCATTCACAGCGTTTCCGCATAACACACTTCGTGTGTAGTACAAGAAGTACTGGTGTAAAAACTGAACGTTAGATGTCGTTGCAGCAGCCGTGTGTATTGAAAGGTCGAACGATTATGCACATTTCTGATGTAAATAAACAATTTCAGAGTTCGATTTTGACAAAAACAATTGATACTTGTTCCGACAAGCCCAGGGAGGAACCATTTGATGTGTGTTACAGCCATTGGGCGCAATTTGGCCCAAATGTACATTGACTGGACGCTAACTTTTCGGTCCACAGGCAGTTGCATGCTGTTTTACTCAATAGCACGGTATTTTCAGCGATTGGGTGAGGCTCAGGGCTTACGACCAATCAGATTACTGCTACCATATGGAAGGTATTCCTTCCAGGTTTGAAGTAAGCCAATAGGCCCCTTTACTTTGAACTTTAAAGCTGGTGGAACTTTTATATCGAGAGCTTTTGGTGAAATTAAATATGTCAATAGTGGTTCCTCAACACGCTCTACAAACCTTTTATCTCAGTTCAAAACCCATTATGATAGTGGGACACTCCCTTTAAGTAAGATCTAGTGGATTTATCACTACCTGTTCGGCGCAGACAGGGCGAATTGGGGGGGAGGGAAACTGGTCCTCGAAATCTCCAAATGCTGTCCGTGCGCGAATTCGACTTCCAAAATTAACCCAGATAGAAATGCCCTGTGTCATTGCTATTTTTTTAAACAGGCCTATGGAAAATTCTGCCGTTTTTTAGTCGGAATTGTTTGAAACGGCATCGACAACAAGCAAAATTAGTACCACAAAGGCGCCATCCATTATACCAAGGACCGCGCCCCAAATGATAATTTGACCGCCCCACAAGGCTT
Source organism: Lepas anatifera (assembly GCA_034440635.1). NCBI lineage: Eukaryota > Metazoa > Arthropoda > Thecostraca > Lepadidae > Lepas > Lepas anatifera. The sequence continues at coordinate 188,061 of JAOTON010000736.1, forward strand.
CGTCTCCCGCCTTAGCTAAATCCTGGGCCTGTTCCTGCACCGGGGGCGTAACCAAGGCGGGGGGGTGGGGCAAGCGAGCAGCCACCACCTGTAGCTATGAAGGAAATATTTGGTTATATAAGAGGTATCTATCAGAAGTCCTTTTCTGGTCGGATCACACCCACATAAGTGACGCAGAAAGGCCCATTCTGTCGCATGGTGTCTCCCTTGATGCGTCAGCTCCTCTCCCTCCTTTCATGAGGATCCAGGGGGAAGGGGTGAGATAGCCCACCAAACCGAACACTCAAGCGGAGAAAACAAAGTTTGGCTCAAAGCGTCTTTTTGTTCATGAGTGATAGGTGGGATCGTGTGCTTCCTCCTTGGTTTTCCCCGCTTGAGTGTTCGGTTTGGTTCGGTATTCTGCTATCGTCGTTTGTGATCGGTTGTTCACGTCGGCTCTGGTCGCTTGGGTTAATTGTTCGGTCTCTGTCGGTTTGGTTTCGTTAAATGGGACTTCGTTCGGTGATTGGAGCTGTAGCTTCTTCTCGTCCTTCTCTTTCGGTCGGTGATTGAGCTTTATCTGGTTATCGTGCAGACTTGTTGAGTCGCGACTCAGAGTCGGGGTCGACTCTGAGTCGGGTCAAATTTTCCTTGAGTCAAAGTTAAGACGACTCACTTCCAGATTTGGGTTGAGTCTGAGTCGACTCAAGTGCTCGACCGGTTGAGTCGAGTCGGAATCAGAGTCAACCTCTAAGCTGTGAGTCAGGAGTTGAGTCGACTCAAAACTCTTATTTTCTTAACATATGTGATCACATGGCTGACACTTTAGAAATTTTCATGAATAATTTTGAAAGATTTCGTATTGAAATTTTCTAATAATCGGTACTTTGTGATTTTCATATTCTCACTATACTCATCCCGGGATCAGTCATTAATAACAATAAGTTGTGTCAAATATACAGATTCAAAACCACACACAATTGCTAGTTATTTTCCATTTAATCTTAGCAATAGCATGCAAAATCATACAGAAAAATGTGATTTGGCACACATTCAGACTTTTTTACTTTGAGGGTGGTAGTGCACACCAGACAAAGTCCTAAGCTGATAATCATGCAATAATTCACTCTTGAGAAGCCACATCCTTATTTTCTATTTTCTTCCTCCAGTTGACTGAAAACAACAAAAAAACTAGGTAATGTAAGCGCCAGATACAGGATACCAAAAAACTTGTTTTACACATAAGCCTTGAAATGGGTCGAAACGGAAACTGAAATTGAAAATGAAACGGAAGCCTCAATTAGCTGTTTTTTTTCAAAAAACTTTCTTGATAAGTCATGGTTTGAGGACATCACCTGGTAGATAATATCAGTACTGACGACACAGCACTGTACCTACTGCCCTCTGTATACGTAAAGTAAAACTTAGTCCTATCCCTGGCATTCCCTACAAATCAAGTCTCTTACAAACCACCACTCTTTAAATCATGTTGATTATTATGTACCGCCTACCCAGTGCACAATATACCACTGCAGCACCCCGTGTACCTCATGCGTGCCACACCAGTCACAAAACCATCATTGTGCGCCAAAATATGTTAGCTTTTCTTTATTTTGTAGCCTGACGGTAGCCTGAGAGCAAGATTATTTTCTTAGTTTTTGTAAGTCACGTGACTTTTGAAGCGCTATTCATCGTCATCTTTTGTGTCATCGGAGGTTAGGTTCTCGTAATGTCTTTAGTGCGCCATCTGCAGTATTCACTACAGCTTTTTCGGGAGGATGACGCGATCGTTCATTGTTTGTTTTGTTTTTGCTTGAGGTGGTGTGCACAGGGTCGGTTCGACTCTGCTTAGTATTTATTTCGAAGCTTAATTTGTCACAGGATTCTCCAGAATGCACTGGGGCAGTAATTGCCACTCAAAATGTGGAACTTTCAAACAGTGAGTCCTGTTCTTTTTGTTTGAAACCTCGCTTATTGCCTCAATTATGACTAGTCATGAAGGACATACTTTCAAAATGAATAGCCCTCAGGCCCTTCTTCTCACTCACATGATCGCATATAGCACCTTTCTTCACTCGTATGCAGACATAATTTATTTCATGAAGTAATACATTGCAATTGACATTTTATGGAAAGAAATGTGCAGTTGTTAAATAGTTAACACGCGCATTGACGGGGTCTGAGCCACCTTCGCATTCACGGGGGGCGGGTCCCCCCGTGAATGCGATAGAGCAAAACGATAAAGATAAAGATAGAGCAAAACGACTTGAAGTATATGAATCCTCTTAGCAAGCTGAATCGAATGATATATAATGTTACCTTGCTAGGTCAAATCAAGGATTTGACCTGACCTGAGGTCAGGTCAGAGTCAAATTATATAAAATGCATATCATTAGAACTGCAAAGCCCAGGCGAGTCTAATGCAGCTAAAATAAATGCTCTATCACCATTCGTTACTGAGTTATTCCGTAAAAACCATTTTTCCCCTGTATTTCCAATGGAGAGGTCATGCCTCGTACCTGACCTTAGGTCATCGATATAAAAATACCGGAACTATTTTAGAGAACTCGGTGGGGCCATTATGTGATATGAGTTTCAATCGGATAAGTTCACCCTGCTCCGACTTATGCTATCTTAAACTTTTTTTGAGGTCGGGTCACTTGACCTGTACTGGTCACCTGACCTGAGATGACCTAACCTTAAAATTTTCACAGAAGTTGGAAAAATGATGAGGGAAAAGGTATGCTAAGTACGGCGGCGCTACGCGCCGCCGTTTTCCTGCTGTCTCCGAAAAACCCGAGGGGGTGGGTACCCGCCCTCCCGTCAATGCGCGTGTTAATCCCATGAATAAATGTACTGGAATGTGCGTACTATGAAAGGAAATGTGCTTTTTGTGTACATACTTGTCCAGCATTCTGAGTCGGAGTCGACTCTGACTCAATGCTTATTTGAGTCGGAGTTGAGTCGACTCACTTCTGGATTCGAGTTGAGTTGGGTCGGCTCACCATTTTCAACACATCGAGTCGAGTCAGAATCAGAGTCAGTATTTAAGCTGTGAGTGAGAGTTGATTCGACTAAAAAAATTTGGGTCATCAACAAGTCTGTTATCGTGCTCGGTTTTGAAGGCTGCAGGGCAGAACGCTTTCTTGCGGTTGATAAAGTCTTACCAGCGCTTTCCATGCGCTAGCCTCTTCACTCCCTTTTCGACCTGATGTAAGACATTCCTAGCGATAGAAGGCGTGATGGCGAACTTTGTACCTTTGGAAAGAAGGGCTGCCGCACCTGATGGTAAAGGCTGTGACGATATGTTTTTTAAACTCTTCATTTCCGCAGTTTAGTCAGACGACGGTTCACCTACACAATTGCTCGGTCTCAGCTGATCTCGTGCCAGCCGGTCTAGTTTGTGATATAACTCTGGTCTTCCAGTTGACATCGTATCTTTGAAATCAGCATGCCCGTTTCATCCTCAGGAAGCGCTGGGGGCCCCTCGTTTCTAAATACGCCTGGTCCCTGTTTGACATCACTCCAAGAATGTTTTTCTTCGAAAGGCATCGCAATTGGACTCATTTAGCAGTTTAGTATTTAGTTCATGGCACTGTTTCCCTACATGACACTATTTCTTTTGGTGTCGCAACTTTCGGTTAGCCCCTTCATTGATTTAAATGCAACTACTGCTTTATTAAAAATGTATCCTAATAACACGTATGTAGCGGGTTCTCAACTGCTACGAATCTCACCACTCGACGAAAAACATTACTGATGAGGAAAAAGCAGCACTTAAAAATCTGAAGGCGTCCAAGAAAATATCAGCGAAACCTAGTGGTAAGTGTAAGACTTTAGTATTACTAGACAAGGTAGACTAGGTGGATAAAATTCAAAACATTCTTAGTAAAAGTGGCGCATAACAAAACCTGCCAAAAAAATCCAGCTGCCAACATTGAAGCTCAAACAAAGCGTATTTTCCAAAAAACTCCAATCTAAACTTCCTGAAACTCTGTTGAAAAACCCTTATACCAGCACATTCAAGAACCCCAGTCATATACGGACTTCAAAAGGACCATAAACCCAATTTTCCTCTTCGTCCCGTTGTCTTTTTGTGGAGAAACACTGGAAAAAAACATCGCGGCCGCTTGATAGAATCTTAAGTCAACTACTTCAACTCGTCCGTCTCACCTAAAAAAAAACACCGAAAATTACCTTTGCAGTTTGAAAAACAAGTATCCAGACTATAAACTCCCGAGAGATTCAATCATCTTCAGTATAGACGTGACTAACCTTTATGGTAAAATCCCTCTAGATGAGTCGGTGGAAGCAGCGACATGCTTGCTACTAGAACATCAGAATGATGTAGAACTACTGGGCCTCACAGTGGATGACGTCACCGATCTGCTCAAACATGGCTTAGAAAACAACTGCTCCAGACTTGACGAGAATTACTACAAACAGAAACTTGGCATCACCTTGGGCAGCAAAGTGGCTCCAGCAGTAGCAATTATCTTCATGCACAAACTCGAACAATATGCCTTGGAAAATGTGCCTATTAAACCAGACCTATATGCCAGGTATATTGATGACTCCATTGGAATTTGGACTGCAGCTTACCAGCAATTCCAGGATTTCCTGGACTATCTGAACTCACAACATCGACACATCAAATTCACTATGAAAGATAACCATGCATCAGGAAGCATACCATTTTCAGACTCCCTTTTATCGGTTGACACTAGTGAGAAGTACTCGACAGAACTCTACAGTAAACCCAACCACTCAGGTATTTTCATTTACTATGCATCAGCCCAGTCAATGTCGACAAAAAAACCGGAATACGAAGCGAATTCTGACGAGCCGTTCAAATCAACCAATACCCGAAGAAGCTTACGAAACGTCTACTCGGTCTACAAGAAGTGAAGCATGGCCGACAACGACTGGCCAACGATCAACAACGACACCAGCGACGCAGTAACTCAGCAGATGGATATTTAGTGCTCCACTACATACATGAACCTCTTTGCGAAAGTAAACTTCTTAGTTAAAAAATCTAAACTCAATTTCTTATATCTTGGCAATGAAAAAAACACCCTAAAAAGCAGCCTCGTACGATCAGATATCTTAGCACCCCCAGTGCCCTTCAGGTAAAAACGTGCTATGCCTGTGAATCCGATTTAAAGGGAAAATGAACTGCCCCCGGGATTGTTAACCTAGCCAACTGTGAACTGTGCACTGAAAATGATTAGTCCTGTCAATATGTGGGAAAGCCAAGCGACCAATTCGACTGAGATTCAACGAGCATAGACGAGATGCTCTAAATTCGACACCAGAAACACTTTTCAGCGACCATTTCTCTCAGAAACATAGCAGCATGCCACTTTCTGAATAACTGCTATCTTTTAAGATTTTAGAAAAGCCAAAAGATCGTCCTAGCCAAAAAATAGCCGAATCCATTCATATGCGAACGCTGAAGCCTTATCTTGATAAAAATAGTTTTTCCCGGCACATCCTTCCCATGTAGGTTTTAGACAACAGTGCTCGTTGAATCTCAATCGATACTGGGACTTCGGTCGTAACCCAATCACGTGTAAGTTGTTTTGGACACTCATGACAGTGAATTTTTTTACTTGAACTGAGATATTCCTGACTACCATCATTTCATTAATATCGACCTGAAGACGTTCCGAGAACAAAATATTATTGAATTCCATACAATAAGTTTTTGTTTAGTGTTTTTCGAAATATTGTGAGGAGCCCAAACAAAACTTAATATTAATTTTAAGAACATTGCTCAATGAAACTCGCAATGAAAGCCACCAACACTTACATACACATCTGTACACGCTGAGAGCACAACAAAGAAAGGCCGCTGAGTGTGGTAAGCATAGTCAACTGACTGGATTCTGATTATGCTACCATCTAGTGGCATTTTTCTTACGATCGTCCGTAATTATGCGTAATTAAAAATGCGTAATTAACCGTGCTTAACTCCGTGACAAGTCCGTTGAGAACTTTAGTGCGACTCCGGATCCAACAGCCACACGGGGAACAACTTGGACAAAAATTATGCACTGTGCGTAGTTTGGGCACTATTTTCTACATTTTTTTAATCCTGAAAATGCTCATCGATTCGATATTCAATTGGGGGTGCCCGGGCACCCCCAAAGCGTGTTGAGACCACACCCTCTCATATTACCGCTCGTTAAAATCTTAGCAACAGCCCGTCACTATTCGAGACCATTCATTTACCGTCTCCACCGATATGTGCCAAGCTATTAATATTTCCCAATGAAACTTAGAATACTTTGAACATACTAAAAAATTTAGACTTTTTATAAAAAGCTTTTTATAAAAAAGCTCAACTCCTTCAAAAGAGTTTGCATTAAAGGGAATGTGGCACCTTGATCGAATCCTGGAATTTAGTGTAATTAGGGGTACTTTTAGCCGAAAATCATGGAAGCATCCATTATTTCTCTGAAAAATTTACGATAAGCTCAATATTTTGATTTTTAAAATGCTCCTCTAGGGAAAAAACCAAGTATCTGCTTGCGGATGATGCCATGATCTGGCAACCACTACCATATTCAATGCGCTTCAAGGGCTTCGATTGGCTGATGCTCACCGTGACGTCAGCATATCTCATCACACCAGTTGTGGCCTGCTGCTAAGGGTTCAGGTAGGGTACATTTCAGGTAGTTGTTAGCTTTTCTCTACGGAAATTTTGAGTTTCAAGATAAATGATATATAGAGTACCGGCATGCTTTACAACTTGGCTATCTCAGTTAAAATCAAGTTACAAAGGCGCCACATTCCCTTTAAGGTACCTAATGTGTAACGTGCTTGATGTTTCACTAACGACCTCTTCCTCCTCAGGGGCAGATCCAGGGTGGGGCAATCCAGCCACGCTCCCCGAAGTGAAAAAGAGGGGCCAACCCTTTTTGCTGCCTCCCCTCAAGCAAACTTTTGTTTCGTTATTGATCAATTAAGGAAGACGTGCTTGTCAGTAAAATCAATTTTAATCATTTTTGTCCGTTCGCAGGGTACCTCTCTGAAGCTGAAAAGTCGATTCACTACACCAGATTAATGTTTTCGGCCGGCGCCTCTACCACTCGACATTTTCTTTCCTTTTGGGTTTCCTCTCAAAACTAGCCCGCTGGATCTGCCTCTGGTCCTCCTCGTACCAATGCTTGGTCTGCACGGGCACTTTTGGCCTGTAAATCAGCATCAACCCAAATATCATCTATATTCATTTTGCTGGAATCCACTAATCTCAATGATTCGCATGACTTGTGATATTACACACTGCCTCAGTTCCACCAAACTAAGTATAATTCGAAAGCGGAATGTTGAAGGTCTTGATCTCATAACGGTACACGACTATTGATCACTAACGATAATAATGAACAAGAACTAATTGGGAACATCACCTTACCCGGGAGATTCGTAGCGGAATATTGTACCATATAAGCCAACTTTAACGTCTAAAAATAGAAAGTCGGAAAGTCACGAATAGACGGTCGTGCACAGTGGCTTCTGGCGACCTGTTGGCAGGTGGCGGCGGCATCGAAAGGATGTGATAGGGGAACAGCCAATGCTAAAGACAGAGTGATGTTCTCGCCATTAAACTATACATACCTACTAAGTTAGCTGCGTTGTGCATCCTGTGGTTTTCCTTGGACCCTCCTTATCTACGTGCTCATAACTACTTATGCCACCGTCTTAAATTATCATTTAAGCATCTCAAACTGTTAGAGATGCATACGCATGAAACTCTAGCTAGGCGTGTATCTCACATGTACGGCATGCGTTGTATTGCCAATAAATGTGTCAATTGAAAATAAAAAACATTGAAAGATTACAACATGAACTCTGATGTTAAAACTACCATGGACTCGAAATCAGCGCCCGTAATTTTTCCCGCCAAGCATGCTCGCATACCAAGCTAATTTGATGAGCTCCCGTTTGTCAAGTGCTACCGACAACACAAACTTTACAAACACCTAACCCAAATATCCACCCACACACTTAGAATATCTCCACCTGTCCCCCCTTCCTCAGTCCAACAGCAGGCACAACCACCCCCATTCTCAACACCACGCATGTAGGTTTTATATTCACCACACGAACCCTCCCCACCGAGGCTTGAACTTAGCGTCAGCGGCGCCCAGCGTGACCTCTCTAACCTCTGTGCCCGCAGGCAAGTGGCAGCACTTGGCGCCAACCAGCGCATGACAGCCGCTGATTGGTGGAGGCGCGTTCACTTGCATTGCGAAAAATTCAACGGAAATTTGCCTATGAAAATAACAGAACAAAATAACCATGGAACAGGATATATATTAGCCTTATTTCCAATAAAAAATTCCTTGTCATACTTTGTTCTTTATTGGTTTCTCTGCTCCCCACCCCATGCTGCTCTTCTGTACCTGCGAGACGGTGGCAGAGTTAGCATGTAGGCTAGCTGACGGCCGAGTTCGCCCAATTCAGGAGTGCTGCGATTGGTTTCTGCTTGTTGGGAGGAGTGGGGCCCGTTACGAAGGCACCGAGGGAAGGGGGGCAGACGTGTGAATAAACTGAAACTGGACAGTGGAATTAGGCTATAGACCTAGTCTCCTTGGCTAAATTGCAATCCGTATCGGAATGCCAATCCACTCCATCAAGGGCTATTTTCCCAGCACTATAGCGTGGTCTGTGCTTAAGTCCTGAGGAAATAACACTTTCAAAAGTTAGGGACTCCATTATAATCCTGATTAGTGGTCCCATCTGGATCTTATTTTTCCCATGGAAACTAAGCCATAGAGAGTGAGGTCTAATAGAAAGCGCTCCTGAAGTACAACCAGATAATATACCAGAAGAGAGAGACACGTGCTGCTTTGCTCTGTGTAGGATAGTGAAATAAATGGCTCGAAACTTCAGTAGGGACTCATAACATTGTCGATGGTTTAGCGCACTTCTTCACCTTTCTGGTGTCATGCCAGGAAAACAGTCTATGGCGAGATCTGAAAGTCACTGGCGATGTAATATTTTTGTTTAAAGCGGCCACTCTCAATGGATCCATCATACTAATGTGGATTTTCGAAAACCATTGGGGCATCCAGACTAGAACGCTTACAATTACGACAGCATTAAGAGAACCATTGTATTATAAAGACTATTTTCAAAACGCTACGGCCCCCTTACACACATGAAGCCAAGTTGTACTGCGTGATATGAACTAATACTGGGTGACAGGGCACACCACATCACGAGATAGAAGTTCATACTTCATCCCTGCACCGAAGGTGATTTCAAAGTTTCATTAGCTGTGTAAAATTTAGCTGCATAGGGGAAGTCCGTGCAAGAGTACGCACTTAACTTTCTACGGGCTTTCATTTTTCTCCTATAAGTCTAACATCTAAAATTTTTATGTGGTTGTTTGGCCTGAAAAATTGTCTATGTATGGCCCATGTTTCAACTGGATGTCTCTGAAAGGAACTTGCCACGAGCGCATCCAAAATAAAATGTCACGTGCGTACTCTTGCCGGAGTGGGTCGGTAAGAGTACGCAAGAAAGGAAGCTGGAGTACGCATTGATACCCCGCTGTGCTTTAGGTGCATAGGCCATGTCATGAAGTTTTTTTCGCCAAACTAGGCGATTGCATTATTTTATATCGTTCTGAATATACAAGAACTATGTTGCAACGTTTGGCTTTCCAAATATGAGCTACGGACTCTGGTCCGAGTGAAAATTAAATTTTCCTATCTCTTAAGCATGCGCACTCTTGCCCGATGGTCTACTGCGTACTCTTGCCGGATATGCTCCCTTGGGAAGAAAGTCTTCATAAACATGTTGGCAGGCATTTTAGCGTGAGCTCCGGTCCTGGGGCACACTCCTGGCTCAGCCTTCTTACTGATGACAGACCGCAATACAATACTTTTGATAATGGAAGCATGGTCTACAAGATTACCCAGTTAAGAAATATTACTTCAAGGGTGCCCAAACATTTATTTTGCTCTGTACTCCCTCGGAAAGAACAGGAGCACGTGGAATTTTGGTGTGCAGCCTAGGCACTGACCCTGCTTTTTATACCAGGGTATCCACCATCTCAGTGGTTGCTAAGTAACCAAAACAGCTGCTGCGTACTCTTATCTCCTGCGTACTCTTACCCGCCCTTACCCTACTGAGTATATAGTTAGGAAACATATTCCTAATGCATGAGAATAATTTGTAAAATAATGTAGAATGAGTGAAAGTAAAGGAGATGTCTACCAGTCAGTCAGTCAGCCAGCCTGTCCAGTGAGAAAAATCACCTAGTAGCATAGGCGCCAATGACCCAAACAGTTGCAACATCTAAAAGATATAATGATTATACATTGAGGTCTCCGATCATTTTAAGGTCAGCGCCAGAGCGTTGTCCTAAGCGTGCGAGCCAGACCGTGGTCTGGACCGTTCAGGCTGTTCCACAACTAGTAATATCTCGATTTATTCTTCGCTGAAAGTTTGGTAAATCAATTTGGGTTAAAAAATGTCTGAGTCTGCTTACAAGACCTGTCTAATCATTGGGGACTGTCTCAACAGCACCATCGGGTTCGTCACTAAGAAAACAATTCTGCGTTCGCAGCGTTCACTCTAAGCGTGCCTAAGTTGGTGATTGGGACGGTGAGCAGGGGCGAATCCAGGGCGGGGGAGGGGAGCTGCAAAATAGGGATTTGCTTCCCCAACCCCTCCGTTTCTTCGTTGATTTTCCCAATTAAAAAAACACGACTTTCACGATTTGCCCTGTTGCCCCCCTCCCCCGCCAGAAGCGGAACAGTTCGGCATCCGCGCGGCGGCGCGCTCCAGTCCTGCCCGCGGCTACATAACGCAGCGCCGGCGGCGAGGGCGGCACAAGGACGCGCCCCCGCCGACGGCCGACACAGCCGCCGGCTACTGTCGAGGATCAGGAACCGCCGCCGACAGCAGCACAGGTGGGTGCGAGTCGTGAGCAGTCTGCAGGCATAGAACGCCTCCCACGAGACTGAGGGCAGACCAAGGGGTCGAGATTTGGCCGAACTCACACCGATTGTTGTGCGTGGAAATTCGAAAATTTTAGAAGAGCAAAACCATATCAAGAGTTCAATAAGTTTTATCAAAGACAAACATCAGAAAAGCATCAATTACAACCCAAATCATCTAACATTTTGGGCGCTTTGTACGGGATGTAACTTAAAATATTGTGAACATAGGAAAGAACTTGTGATATTTCCTGTTCGATGTACTGAGTCCTAAGTTCCTAAGTCCATAAGAACCAATATTAGTTTATTTTTAACAAAAAATATTGTGCCTCGTGTTTAACACGCTCACTGGAAGTAATCTGGGGGCCCCCAAACTTATTTCTCGAGGTAGCCGGAGAACCGTCCGCAACCAAAAATGTTACTCGGCTACGCTTGACAAAAACCCTGACTCGTAAATTCATGAAAGCATTTTGAAAATCGATTCATAATGACTTTACTTATAGGTTTTCAAAGTCATATCCATATTTTGAGATCACCACAATCGCGCAGTCATGTCAGTTTGCCTTAGCTGTAGCCCGAGTAGTGGTGCCATGATGCCATATAAACAAGATGATATGTTAAGGTAACCTTACATAAAGGTGTAGGTCATGTAATCATTTTCAAGGTAATTAGTCTTAGAATTTTCCGTCAGATGATGTTACCCAGTATGGCGTATATCAAGTTGTGTGTGGTTCTAGGGCACTTTCAATGAACTTAACTATATTGCGCGTGCCCTGATGACCTCATAGTTAACCCTTTTCCGTCAGGCTCCCGGCTACCCCTATTTCCGGCAGGGGGCATATCGGCCCCTAAGATCTCGTAATCTAACCGGCCGATTTTGAAAATTCAAAGTGCTATAGATTCCCTGACGCTAAACTTTATTTTGAAAAAGAAAATTTCAAAATTTTGATTTTTAAGGAGAAAGTCGTGCAAAATATACAATTTTTGTGTATTTTTAGATTTTCCATAACCCTTGTCTCTGTTGTACGATTTTCACAAAACTAGTTCAGATTTACAAATAATTGACCCAAATTGTCATATACTCGAGTTACGCAAAAATTCGAAATTCAATAGCAGTTCCAGGACCAGGACTATGAGGGGAAATATATACAACCTAAAAGTTTTTGTTACGCGGATTAGAAGCCGTGATATACTGCTTGGCATCTTTGACACATAAATAAATGAAAAAAGTGAAAAACTCATCGGGGCGGATGCAGTAAGGTAAAACAGTGGGGTAAAATACATCCCAACAATATGGAGTGGTATGCATGAGGATATTAGTCCCTCGACTAGTTGAAATTTATTTCTGATAATTTTTACCCTCCATGGCAGCTCTGGGAAAGGGGGTGACATAGGCGGATCAAGGACTCTCGTCGTGGGGGCGGGTGGGGGTGATTGGAAACACATTTTTAATATACAACGATATTGAGTCGCGGCGGTGATACTGGCTGGGAATATGCATTTTGAAAATGTGTAGTGACTGGACACGCCTCTGGTAATCTAGAATTTGGTTATAACTATTTTGAATTTTCATATACCCAATTGTATTCGCCCTGGCACGGCTGTAAGCAGTCTTCTCACTTACTAACGTTTAGTCCTTCTTGATAACATTCCCCCATTTTGAACTGCTGTAACCGCCCCTGATGAATACAAATAGTGACAATTGTGAATGCACTATCATCTCACATAAAAATGATATAATAAAACCATATAACTGGTATCAGGATCAGCGAGACGGCTTCCTTTTACAAAGAACCCATCGCATACGATAATACTTGGTTTGTGGATAGAACCTCCCCAAAACCCAGCCATAGCTCCGCCCCTGGTAAATATATAATATTGACAATTTCAGAAAACCTGCCTGTACTAGTTTTAGGAAAAGTCAGGAAGTTTCAAAGTTCTATCGCAAGCCGTTTCGGAGATATTCTTGAAAAACCTTAGGGGGCAATATTAGCCCCCTGCCGGAAATAGGGTTGAAGTATCTCGATGTTAAAGTCAAGGCCAAAGGTCACTTGACCTTGAGGTCAAATATCATTGCCCAAGGCCAACCCTCATTTCCGACCAACGGTTGCTATAGTGGTAGTTATAATAGCCATTATAAAGAATATAGCATTTGTGACATCATAGGTAAATGACCTTGAATGAACTTGACGGAAGAACATAAGGAAATATTTTTGGGACTTTTCCTTTGTGACCTTTGTGCGCTCCTGCGTCGGGAACGGCGGCGGCGTTTGCGCGTCTTGCGCGGCAGCCGCGACACGGTGTAGCGGGGGGCGGGTTGCCCTTGCCGCCTTCACTATGCCCTCACACTCATATTTGTTTGGGGATTAACAGAGTGGCGCACGCAGGCGTACGAGATGGGACAGGGCATGCGCACATACAACATGGGGGCAAGGCAGGGCAAGCAAGCACTCAACATGAGCCGAGACACACTGCATAAGAAGGCAGATGGATATAATTTGGGTTCAGCGTGCGTGCAAGTCTCCTGCCTCCTCCCCCAATATCTTCTCTTGACTGATCCACATCAAAAAGGGGATTAAGACAGTCCCTGGTGCCGCTTTTATGTGGATCAGTCGAGGGAAGAGATTGGGGGAGGGAGGCAGGAGACTTGCACGCACGCTGAACCCATATCCCTCTGCCTTCTTATGCAGTGTGTCTCGGCTCGTGTTGAGTGCTTGCTTGTTCTGTATGTGCGCATGCCCTGCCCCATCTCGTACGCCTGCGTTCGCCACTCTGCTAATTCCCAAACAAATATGAGTTTGAGGGCATAGGGAAGTCAGTCAGTCAATGGCTTTTTATTAGGCGTTCTGTGCATAGCACCTTTGCCCGCCTCTAAAGGAGTGTGTGGGAGAATTTTAGAATTTTGTGTGAGGGCAAGCTACGTTAGTCTGTTAAAGCAATGGGAGTTATTTCAAGTAATGGGTTGCAAGATGTTTTAGCTTGCAAATGGACGGTCGTGGCAATGGCATAGCCATGCCAAGGGAGGTCTTTTAATAAGTTTAGACCCGCAGAGTGCGAAGGTTATTTCTGTGGTTGAAGACCTTAAATTTAGGGTTTGAAATTTAGAATTTGGAATTTAGAATTTAGAATTTTGTGTGTCAGCTATTGATGTCCGCTTGTATACGTTACTCGAAAACCTCCGTTAACTCAATAATTTCGTATTTTAGAAAGTGCGCTAAACACCTGGCCAGGGTGCCGCGAATTTACCCTGCAACCCGGAGGTGAAGTTGCAGCTCCCCTCTCCGGCTGGGCAGCCGCCGCGCAGAGAAAGAAGTGTGAGAGGATAGTTAGATTGTTAGTAAGAGTATAGGTGTGGTTAGTATAGACCCGCAGTGAAAGGCATCACTGCGGTGAAGAAATCTAACCTATCTAACCTAACCTGATTTCAAAGTTAGCCTAACATAACCTATCCTTAGCCTACAATGAACCATTTAAAGGTTACAAAACTATTGCTTAAATTTCGCAGTGGATCATCTATGATTGGAAAATAGGCAAGTCCTACTTTGGGGTGCACCATGCACCCTCCATCATATATACTGGGAGGGGTGATTTATAGAAACTTCTCTAGCCCAGAGTCCTTTAGAAATGTAAAGACTTTTTCGAGTAGCTCAGGATGGTCGTTTCCGAGCAGAGTTTTTAGGTCTACAGGGATGTTTTGGATTCGGCAGTAATCTAGTATGGGTTGCCGATGGGTATTGTGCTGGGGACAATCGATGAGAATGTGATAGGGATTCTCCATTGCGTCGCAGGTACCACAGGTACCCGCGTTCCAATAGGCATTTAATTTTGTGTGTCCATTTCTGAGTCTGGTTAGAATAACCTCGCGCCGGCGACTCTTTTGGTTGGAACTGGGCCAGTAGCCGATGTTAGGCTTGATATAGAATAGGTGGGCGCTGTGGTTTGTAGTCCAGTTATTTTGAGTTTGCTTCCGGATGGTGTCCTGGAGGAGAGCTTTGCTATCGTCTCCAGACCACGTTAAGGGTGCGATCTCTCTAAGTTCTAGGGACTTTTTTGCCTGCTCATCGGCCTTCTCATTTCCTTGAATTTTGCAGTGGCCCGGGATCCAAAGAAAAGAGACATCAGGGGTATCATCGATACCTTTCTGAATATCTGCTATAACGTGGTGGCTGGGGTTGACTACGTTACTGACGGCCTGCAGGACAGATTTAGAGTCTGAACAGATGACGGCTGAGTTGATATTTTGGGTTCTGATTATGGCTAATGCATTTAGGATGGCAACAGCCTCGGCTGTGAAGATGGAGCAGTTGTCCGGAAGTCTTTTCTGAAGGCAAATATTTTGCCCCCAGATGCCGAGGCCTACTTTTTCGCCTATTTTGGAGCCGTCTGTAAATATAAAGGTCTTGTCCGCGTTACAAGATCGGAACTCTAGGAATTTTTGGGAGACTTCTTCCTCTGAGAAGTCCGTTTTACGGGAAGTGAAAAGAAATTCCACTTTGGGCTCTTTTCGAGTCCAGAAGCGGGAGAGTGGGGGGTTTGCCTATTGTCGCTGGCAGTGCAAGATTTAGGCTTTCCAGGGTTTTCGCTACTCTGTGCTTAAATGGGGGCCACTTCTGTAGAGTGGCTTTATTTGCTCGTCTGGGATGGGCAAAACATTGTTTTGCCGGGTGATTTTCGGTGGATTGAACCTTGATGTAGTAAGAAATAAGCTGGGCGTCGCGTCTTGTCTGTAGTGGGCACAGCCCGCTATCAGTTAGCAGGCTGGTGATGGGGGATTCTCTGAGCGCGCCTGTGGCTGCCCGGATACTGGCGTTTTGGACTCGCTCTAGCTTTAATTTATTGGTCTTGTTCGTCGAGTCAAAAACGAACGAATTATATTCGAGAATGGACCGAATTAGGGACTTGTAGAGCATAAGCAGGGTCTTTCGATCCCCGCCATACTCTGTGCCGCCGAGCATGCGGAGAATGTTGACTCGCTTTTGACAGCTAGAGACGACTTTGGTGATGTGCTCATTGAAACTCAATCGGGAATCTAGGGTGACGCCCAAGAATTTGAAGCTATTGGTGCATTCAATAGGTTTACCCGAGATTTGGAGCCGTGGAGGGTCGTGTCTGGAATGCGCTCTGGCAAAGACAACGACTGATGATTTTTCCGCCGAGAGTGATAGACCCATTAAACTACACCAATTATTGATGTCGTTTAGGCTATCCTGCAACTGCGTAGTTGCGTGTTGAAATTCTGGTTCATTATACCGCCTGGTATCGATTGCAGTGGCTTTCCAAATGGCGACATCGTCCGCAAAGAGGGAGTAATTTATTCCAGGCGGTAGCTTTTTGGCGAAGAGATCATTGATCATTACTAAAAAGAGGGTGGGGGACAGAACGCTACCCTGGGGTGTGCCTTGGTCCTGGGTTGCCAGGTAGGAGAATGTGGTGCCACAACGGACTTTAAATTTTCGGTCCTTGAGGAAGTTTTCAATGAATTTTGCAAGGTGGCCACGAATTCCTAGCTTGCTTAATTTAAACAAAAGGGCGTCTTTTTGTACGCGATCGAACGCCGATTTAATGTCTAAGAATGCAGCTATTGTTACTTGCTTTTTGTAAAAGCCATTTTGGATGTCACTGACTAGTTTCACCAAATTGTCAGTGGTGGCTCGCCCGCGCCGGAAGCCTGATTGCATAGCATCAAGCTTCTTTTCGAGGATCTCGTGAAGTCTAACGTTTACCATGCGCTCGACAAGCTTGCTAGCACAGCTAGTAAGCGAAATTGGGCGATAACCTTTTGGGTCTGTTTTTTCTTTGCCAGGTTTTGGAAGGGGAATGATAATACTCTCTCGCCACGATGTGGGGAAAGAGTCGCTAAGAAACATGTTGTTAATGGCCGAAAGCAGGTACTTTAGTGCTGTTTGGCTGAGGTGCCTGAAGAAAGAGTAGTGAATTTCGTCAGGGCCCACTGCAGTGTTTCCACACTTGCTAATGGCGTAATTTAGCTCGGTCATTGTAAATGGTACATTATAATACTCTTGATTACCATAATTGATGAATGTGTGCTTTTGCACCATTCTGCCTGGTCTTTGGAGCGCTGGCTGTATGAGTTATTAGCTGCGACACTGGCGTAATGATCAGCAAATTTATCCATGACTTCCTTAGGTTCGGTGATGGGTTGGCCAGCTATTTCTAGTTGAGGGAAAGGTCCACGGGGTGGTCGCCTCGCAGAGAAAGCTCTAATGGTTTTCCAAACTTGGGTGGTGGGAGTGAAGCGGTTGAATTTGGAGGCAAAAGAGTTGAAACTGTCCTTTTGAACCCGCTTGCACGTGTTTCGAAAGTGTTCTTTTGCTGCCCGAAGTGCGGATCGAGTAGGGCTGTGTGCCCTCCTCTCATATGCCTTGCGGGCTCTAATCATTTGAGCTTTGGCGTGTGCCGTCTCTGCGTTCCACCATGGGGCTCCGTTTTTCTTTCGGGGTCCTCTGGTTTTTGGTATTGCTACTTGTGCTGCTGAGCTTATGGCTCTTAGTATTAATTCAATGTCTGCCGAGTGTGGGTCACCTTCGGTGACCAGTGTGAGGTCGACCTCTGCCTCAAATTTTGTCCAGTCCGCTCGTTTTAGACTCCAGGAAGGGGTAAACAGATCAACGCGGTCGAGTGCTCCTTGGGGGACATTGATTTTGATTGGGAGGTGATCGCTCATGCCTGGGTTGTCTTCGACATCCCAGGTAAACAGTGACGCAATTCTAGGCGTGCAGCACGAAATATCAATGGCTGAGTCTAAATGTCCGCTTTGCGTTGCTTGGCGGGTTGGTGCGCCGTTATTTAGGATAACTAAATTTTGAAAACCTATTGCGTCATATATAATTTCACCTCTACGGTTTGGCGTGGCGCTGCCCCAGGATGGGTGGTGACCATTCAAGTCTCCAAGTAATAACAAAGGCCCGTTTATTTGATTAAATAGTTGTGCGAGTTCCCGATCCGTTGGATCAGGGTCGCAAGGGGATATGTATATTGAAACAACCGTCAATTGGACGTGTTGTATTTTCAAACTAATAGCTACACAGTCCAGTGATGTTACCAAAGGCACGTGACTGTGTGGGATGCTATTTTCTATTAGGATGGCTGTGCCTCCCTTACGGACAGCAGCGTTTACGTTATGGCGATACCAAGAGTAACCCGAGATTTTGTATTTATCGTTATCTTTATCAGTAAAGTGGGTCTCTTGTAATGCTGCTAGTGCCGGTTTTTTTCTCAGCAAATATTGATGAAAAAAGCGGGAATTTCCCGATAAGGCCATTTGTATTCCATTGCAGAATTGAACCCATGGTGGTTTTTAACGTTTGTGCTTAGGGGATCTACGCTTGCGAAGGTTATACGAGCACCTGCTGCTGCTGCTATCGCTAGCAGGAGAAACTGGGGTGGAGTGTCTAGAAAAGCTAATTTTCCTTGCTACGGGTGAGCTGCCGGGGCTGGAGGAGCCGGGGCTGGGGGTTTCCAGGAGGGGAGCTCTGGAAGTGTTTATAACAGTTTTTGCAGAGCTCGTCTCTGAAGCACTGCTGGTGTCAGAGACGGTCTCTGTCCCGGACAGCTCGTGGTCAGACTGACTTTTGTCGTCTGACGTTTCAAGATCACTTGAAAACTGAAACTGCATAAAATGACCTATGAGGTCGGTTTGGGATCCGCAAGTGCGGGTGGCCGGTGCTGTTTGGAAAGAAGCATCGCTTCTTTCCAAGGAGAGAGGAGCAGTTTCAGTTTGGGTTGAAATATTTACTTTTTGGATTTTGGTTTGAGTGGCAGCCGTTTTACCCTGAGGGGGTGGGCTGCCACTCGTTAGAGGCCTTCTCGGAGCCTGCCTTTGGCGGCGCCTGGGAAGGGGAGCACCGGTGAATTTAGAGTGCTTGGGGGCAGGTAGCGAGGGGAAATCAGACTTGTCAGGCACTCGTGCAGAGTGGCTTTGCCACCCTGCTGCGGGTGTCCAGGTCTTCCTGGTGATTTTAGGTGCCTGAGGGGCGGGAGGATTTTCGGTCGGAAGACCTGGCGGAGAACTAGTGCGGGTCAGGAGATCCTCCCAGCCCGCAGCGGGCGTCCACCTACGCCAAAAAGTGATTGCGCCACGTGGTGGGGGGAGGGGACGGACGGCCTGATGGGCGCCAAGAAAAGGGGCTCCATTAGAGGGCGGATGTGGCGGCTTGTGTTTTTGGGTGGCTGAGGCTGCTTCGAAATGGGGTGTTCCTGGCCGGCTGTGCTGGGGGCTGCTGTGGTGGCCTTGCTACCACAGCTTTTTGGGACTGTGCGGCTCTTTTCTTTTTGCAGCACTTGTTTGCGGGCCAGGTCAAACGGGAGCTTTTTTTCCTCAGCCAGAACGTTAACCTCTTTTTCTCGGAGCCAGGTCGGGCACTTGGGATTATCTGCCCCATGAGCGCCGCCACAGGCAGCGCACTTGAGGCTTTTAGAGGTGCAATCTTTAGTGCGGTGCTTAGCACTGCACTTGCCGCATCGTGGGGTGGGGTTCTTACAATTTGTTTCTACGTGCCCGTACCGTTGACAAGTTTGGCAACGAATAGGGGAGGGGTAGTACGGCCTAACTGGGTAGACACAGTCGCCCAGTTTAATTTGGCCGCAGTCATCCCGACACTTTGTGTCGAAGGTGACGATGAATCGGTGGTCTCGTAGACGTGGGTCTTTTTGCGTAGAATTTTTGTTGGGGTTCAACTTTTCAAGGGCTAGCACATTTTGACCTTTAAAGTCAAACATGTGCTCAAGGTCCACATCAGAGAGATGGGACACTTCCGGGGCATTGATGATGCCCCGGTAGAAGTTAAGGGAGTGATGAACCGAAAAGATAACTGGTTTTGACCCAAAAGTTTTTGTGGCCAGCAGGGCTCGGGTTGATTCCTGATTTGAGGTTTTGATCAGGATATCTTTTTGATGCTTGATGATCTCAAAACTACCTTTCACTTTTTGGCTGATGGCCTTATCCAGATTAAAGGTAGACTCTTTGGCCAAGTTTTGGTGGGTAGAAAGGTAGGTTCCAACCAGCCAAGCTCCGCTTGGCAGGTTGGCTTTGTTCAAACGGGGGCTGGAGGGACGGAAGAGAGAGTTGGAAGCCATGGTTGTATGAATGGTACGTTTAAGTTTAAATGAGATACTTGGTATTAGCTTTGCTAACACCTTTTGGGTAGAAATGGCTAGAGAAGCTGAATTAGAAGAAAGGGGTCCTACTGTTACTATCAAAGCTAATGGGAGTATTAACCTAGCTAGGGTTGGGTGTTGGATTATTATCCTAACTGGGGAGTGCTTAGTAAAAGCACCTAGCCTTAGAAATGTGTGTGCAAAAGGCTGACTCAGCCACTAAGAGGGGGTTTAAGTCGGAGGGGAGGCAGGTGCCTCTTCGGGACCTAACAGGGGCCTAGGTGGCTGACTCAGCCTCTAAAAGGAGCCTGACTGGGGCCTATGCTGGTGAATCCCTAGGGGCAGGTACCGTGGTACCCTTGCACAGACGCAGCCCGGGTGGAGGGTTTGAGAGGGGACCCGCTTCTATTAAGCGGGGGTGAAAGTGAGATGGCCTTGCGTTATAGGGATTTTAGCAATGGAGGACCGATAGGTCCAGCCAAAGCCACACGCCCAAGGACTGACGAGGTCCAACAAGCGTGCTCACCCCGGGACAAACGTCCCACCACTCGGGTTTCCGGCCGAAGAGTAAAAGAGATAGTAGAGAAAGAGTAGGGTTATGGGACTGAGAAGAAGAGGTACCAGGTGGCCGGAATCCAAGAAACCAAGACCACCTGGACCGATAGGGTAATTACCGAACAGACCAGCTGACGTCCAACAGCACCACACCAACCAGCTGTAAAAACAGCGGCTGGTGAGGCCGGCTGGAGTCAAAGTACCGCACCGACCAGCTGTAAAAACAGCGGTCGGTGGGACAGACCGGTCGCAGCGAAGACTCGAGCCGGGAGCAGGTCTTGAAAAAGTCTTCTACTCCTTCTTCTTGTCTTCGCAGCAGGAAACGCAGCAAGCAGCAACGACAGCAAGCAGCAACGACACCAGACCTGCCGGCAAACGCTCAAGCAGGGTGTCAGTCAGGCAAGCCTCTCCTGATCTCCATAGGGAAGGCGGCAAGGGCAGCCCGCCCCCCCCGCTACACCGCGGTGTACCGTGGCGCGGCTGCCGCGCAAGACGCGCAAACGCCGCCACCGTTCCCGACGCAGGAGCGTGCGCCCACGCGCACGCACGTCAGCCAGCGCGCGCACCCGTCCCACACCGTCGTCCGTTTTCCGTGTATTCCCAACTTTCTTTCCACATAATCACATAATTTTCCAATAGGTTCCCAGGACCACCATGTTTCGACAATTACGACCCAATTTGACTGTTGAGCTAAGTCAATAAAAGTTTGCTATAATTTAGATCACAATATCACCCACGCACCCCCAAACAGTAGTTTTTCTAAGCCTCTTGTTTTGAGATCTCAAGGGGTCTACTTGGCCCCCTCTAAGGGGCGTAAGTACTAAAGCCCTCTCCTGTGTGAGTGTTAGATAAATTTATCTTGAAAAGGTATATACGGGCGTGTCTCCTCGAATCCTGGATGTAAAATACACTTAGATTATATATTCGGTCACAGCCCTTCATCAGAATCAGAAAGGTACAGTCGCACATTATCAGTCATACTGTAGCCAGACTCCTTAAGTTATAAGGCCTTGGCCAGACTTCGAATGGAGCTTCATACAAATGCCTTCTAGAAATAATTCTTAAAAATTGCTTATCGTGACAATAAAAATCTGGCTACTCCTAATCTTAGGATTATGTCCACAATGTAGCAAAAGTAGAACAGGATTTATGTGACAGACTTTTCATTTATTTCAGCCAAACACTATCTATTTCCAATACTAACCAATTCTTCTAAATATTTAAGTCAGATGTTTATACATTATTACTATTATGATTATTATTCGTGTATTTATTGCATTTCTCACTGCAGCTAAAATGCTTATATAAGTACCTATCTAGCACTAGTACCTGTAATGCTAGACCAGTACAATGACTGCAAACTTTTCCATCTATTTCAGCCTGATACTATATGTATTTTTAAGGATTTATTAGATATCCTTCGCTGGAAATGTTTAATTTAGATTGTACTTAGTGGTCAGAGTCAAATTATCCCTAAACTAGCTCTATCAAGCAACGTTGAGCGAGAAGAGCGAGAGAAAGAACAGCGAGAAGAGGGAAGAGCGTTGAGTGAGAATCCCAAAACTCAATCCATCGCATAAAATAAATTAATCTGGTCAATCGTTAATAAGCCCCCAGGGTGTGGATTTCTATCTCTTTGGCGGTGCCCCGGCACCTCCAATAATTAACAGGGCACCTCCAATGGTGATTTGTGCAACCCCAACCCAGGGGCGGATGCAGACCCGAGTTTTGGAGGGGCCAAATCAATGTCTGCCTCTCCTCCTGGGGGGGGGGCGGGGTGAAGATTTTTTGCTCTACAGACCTAGTGTAAACACCTTTTTTCAGTGCTCGACATACCTAGTATAAGCTACCTCTCCAAGTGCATGATCGCTCTCCTGAGGGGGGAGAGAACATTTTTGCTCTACAGACCTAGTGTAAACACCTTTTTTCAAAAATTTATCCGACGTTATCCGGCGTAGGGGCCAAAGATAGTTTGGCCCCCTCCAGTGCTTTGGGGGGCTATGGCCGGAATGGCCCCCCTGCGTCCGCCAATGCCCCAACCAAATTATACAGCAAAGTACTAATGAAGTGCTTAAAGACGATGAAATTTTCAGCAAATACGTGTTACAGTATTATCATGGTATTCTGCATCTGACCTAAAACCTGATATTTTACCAAGCAACGGAATCCTCAGGCATAATGGAAAGTGGTAGGTCTAGCCGGTAGGTTTGGGGGCAAGCCAAAGTCGATAAAAAACGTCACGTGGTAAGAGTATACCACAATTTTTTATGTTTGGGGACGGGGCAAATGCTTTTTGCCCCTCCTGGATCCACCACTGACAATGGACAATAAGCAATGTATGTACATACTTGCAAGAGAACTTATCGCATATTTCATATTGAAGCAGTCATGCCGTCTATAAGATACAGCGAAGTAGAATTTATTCAATAGCTGAATTGTGGGCAAATTTTTCAATACACAATTCGTTATACCTTGAAAAAATTTAAATCAACAAAAGGAGCAGCACCATGAAGACCTTTGGGCTGTGGCACCAGGATTTTCAAACATTTGTACATATTTGTAAATATTTTTATGCATCGACATATTACTTACTGTCTAATATTGATAAGCAGCGCCGCTTCTATTGCGTTTCTGCTGGCTGATATGCCATGACGTGACAGCCAAGAGCCTACTATACATTTTCTAAAGATGCAATAGTGTTACAAAAATGTAAAATGAGAAGCTGGTAGCACTACTGCTCATTGTACCACTCATCAAGAACAAATAAAAGTCCAGGACGGCATTGCCCCCAATGTAAAACGCTGGTTCTGTATTAATCATGTACTGATCCACCTGCAACCGAAAACAATTCCATGAATTAACCGACCCAAAAACCCCCTTTGAAGCCTTTGGGCAAGATCATTCAGACATCACCAAGAATCTGTTTTAACATTCATACAAGTCATATCTTCTATTCGCCTGATCTTTCAGAAGTGTTTTGCCCGATCGCTTTTTCGATTGCTTTCCCTACCAAACATAAGTCAAAAAATGAAAGAGGGTGAGAAAAATTAAGCACGACCACAGGACATGACAATAAAACACTAGAAGAAATATATTTTGAGATTGTTTCACCGTGTGCCCTAAGAATTGTTAGAAATACATATATTGTTCTTGGTAAGCATGTTTGGACTTTTTATAAATATATTTATTTGGCTTATTCATTCACAGGGTTAAATGATAGCATTTATGAGGCACTTAATAACGACAAATGCAGCGCCTCAGACGTGAATAAAGACAAAACGCTGCTCTGTGTGTAGTATGAGGGCGTATGTTTCAAATAATAATGTTTTTACTTCTACCATCTACCCTCGTTTAGATCATGACCACCCATAGAAAATATCAATCCAAATTTATTGGAAAAAATTATAGCCATACGTGGAAAAATGGCATTTGTGACAGACAGAAAGGGGGACATCGCAGTCTGTCTCGTACGATTAGGTACACTCCCTGGCGCTGACCTTAAAATGGCCAGGAACCTCATTGTCATAATAATTATAGTTTTTAGATGCTGCAGCTACTTTGGCTATTGGCACCTATACCACTAGATGAGTCTTCCCACTGGGCGGAAGCTATAACTGACTGGTGAATATACAGTCCTCCACTGGCTTTTAACCTAGGTATATATTTTTACCAAATATGTTTTGCTTTAGGAGTATATTTTCTAAGTATATGCTCAGTGCCTAGCGAAATGGAACTTTGAAATTACCTACAGGGCTGGGGTATGGGTTTCTATTTCTGGACGTGGAGTGCCCGGTCACTTCGTATTTTTTATATAAGCAGTGCAGCATTGTTTCATGTATTCAAGGGGTTGCATTATATACAGTGTTTATAAAACAATGGTTCTCTTAACGCTGCCGTAGTTGATAGTTTTTTATAACCTCGAAAATCCACGTTAGTATGGTGGTTCGATTAAAAGTGCCCTCATTAGATAAAAATATTCCGTTGCCAGTAACTATTGATTCTCACCATATAATTTTAGATGTCGTGGTATGACGTTTGAAAGGGGAAATGCACTAAAACATCGGCAATGTTTTGAGTTTCAAATGAAGTTGAGTGCCTTTTATCCATCCAACATAGAGCAAATTAGCACGTACTTCCCTCTTCTGGTCTATTATCTGGTTTGGCTTCGACAGTGCTCTCATAAGTTCACACTCTCTATAACTCGTCCGACGGTTTAATGTATGTACCTACGTCTCTCTCCTCTCCTTCTCGCAGTTACCTTCGGGTCGGGCCCCACTCCTTTTCACCCTGCTTAAACCCATCTCCTGCGACACTCCTGACTTCAGCGAACTCGGCCACCGGCTAGCCAGTGCTGACTCCTCTGCCGCCGTCTCGCCTGTACCAAAGAGTATTGGAGGGTGGCGCAGATAATCAAGCCAATGTAGGGAAAAATATGGCTAGTAATGCTTGAAAAAGATCATGCTAATACATCTCCTGGCTTATGGTTTAAGCTCCAGGATTCTCATGGAGAAATTTCCACTGAATTTCGCGCTATACAAGTGAACGCGCCTCCACCAATCAGCAGCCGCCATCCGCTGGATGCCGATTGCCCACGGGGGACAGAGGTTAGAAAGGTCACGCTTGCTGGTCACCGCTGACGCAGAGTTCAAGGCTCGGTAGGGAGGGGTGGGGTTGCAGATTGCAAAACGTACATACACTTAAGGTGTTGAGAATAGTGATCTTTCTACCTGCTGTTGGACTGAGGGAGGGCAGATGTAGAAGACATTATGTGCACATGGGTGAATATATGGGTTGGGAGTGTGTGTGCAGTGTGCGGTGTCGATATCACACAAAAACATGCGTATGAGTTCATTAAATGAGGTCGGTAAATGAATACCCTTGGCGGGTAAAATTGCAGGTCCCGATTTCGAATCCTTAGTATTGTTTGGCATCAGGGTAAATGATGCAGCTTTTCATTTTTTCATTTAGAAACCCTTATTGACAATACAATACACACGGTACATGTGACATACACGACTAGCTGACTTTTCATGTGTGTGCATCACTAAAAGTTAATCTGATAAAATAGTTATTTGAGGCGGGGGGATAAATAGCTCTGCCCGTTCAAACAAGGAGGGCCCAAGGTAAATCACAGGATGCACCAAGCAATTGACGGAATAGGCATGTATATAATAATGGTATTAACATCACTTTATTCCTTGGAATGGACCACTTTGGCGAAATTCTACCAATAAAATTTTAAGAACAAGAGAGGTCTGAAAATGAGAAAACAACATTTTTTCCTCATTTCCATAGGTGAAAAACAGAAATATTTCCTCTTTACTAACAATAAGTGACGTCATCAAAATGACAGTTTTAATAATCAGTGAAATCCCAAATCTTAATCATAGACTCGCTTTAAAAGCCCATTCACAGCCTTTCCACATGATACAATTTGTGTGCAGTACAAGAAGTACTAGTGCAAAACCGAACATTGGATGGCGCTGCGGCAGCCATGTGTATTGAGTGGTCGAACGTTAATGCACATTTCTGATGTAAATAAACAATTTCAGAGTTCAATTTTGACAAAAACAGTTCACCCATGTTCCGAAAGGTCCGGGAGAGGAACAACGTGATGTGTGGTGCAGCCATTGGCCGCAGTTTGGCCCAAATGCGCACTGACTGCACGCTAACTTGCCAGATGCTTTCGGTTCACACGCAGCTAGATGCTGGCTCACTCGATAGCATGGCACTTTCACCGAGTGGGTGCGGCTCAGGGCTTACGACCAATCAGATTACTGCTACCATATGGAAGTTCAGGGTTTGAAATAAGCCAATAGGCCCCTTTACTTTGAACTTTAAAGCTGGCGGAAATTTTATATCGAGAGCATTGGGTGAAAATAAATATGTCAATAGTGGTTTCTCAACACGCCCTACAAAACTGCTATCTCAGTTCAAAACCCATTATAAAAGTGGGACACTCCCTTTAAGCATGGGCCACTCTATCAGATTCTTTCGATGCCGCCGCCACCCGGCCTACATGCAGCCAGAAGTCACTGTGCACTAGGCCATGTCGTGATCACCACTTTTCACAGGATCTTTGATTACCGGGTGTTTTCTTATGTATTGATGGCCGCTGATCACGATTTTCTGGTCGAAAATTTAGAATTCGAAAAATATTTGCCCGCGCAAGCCGTTTGAATTCTTCCGGTTTGCCAAAATTTTGATGTTTTCATATCTCATGGACCATAAATGCAACTAATGTATTGAAAGGGCTCCAGAACATTAAAACCATTCAATCTTAACAATTTAAAACATTTTTGACTCCTTGAAATATATATTAACCCGGAAAAGTACCTTGGAAAGACAGGGATGTTTGAGCTTAAAAGATGATAATAGATGGCGCGCATGACAAGTCGTCAATCAGTGTCCCGCTACATCGCTTATGACAGAAGCTATTTGCCAAAGGAGCTGGATATAGGATTTGAGCCTATTATGAATTCGATGAATGAACATTTACCTTCATAAGATGATCTAGATTTCTCTCGCTTGCATTTTAAATATGATTTGTTGCTTTCAAAGCAGGTCAATTAGGATGAGCTAGCCTATATAGATTAGGTATGTAAGCATGTAGTCACTGCGGAAAAAATTCAAGTATTAAAATGTATGCAAGAGCCAGTAGATTATATTTAGATTAGTCTTGCTATCACTAGCAAGGAGAATACCGTATTTCGGGAAAAATGAAGCTACATGACACCCAGCTTGCCGTCAATACATGCCGTTGTCGGTCGAATTATGATGCTGCGGTTTAAAGAGACGGAGGCCAGGAAGCGGACGAATTTCATGTTCAATAGCTTCAATATTCGAACCGACCGCTGATGAAGTTACCGAGACTTACAGAAGAGCATCTGTGCCAGCAAGAAACAGGTACAAGTTCGCTGTGAAATAAGGAAGCTTTATAATTTGAAGGAAACGATCAGAAGGCGCATACAAACATGAAGATATTGTAAGCATGGACAAAGCATGACACCATTGTTTGACATATCAAACAGAGCTCTACCATCAAGGTATCGTCAAACAGAACATTTCTAAGACCAGCGATGAGCACAGAGGTTGTTTATTGTGGCTTGATGCAGTTTGACAGACCATTGGAGACGGCAGCAGCTGAGGCTGCCACTGCTGCTGTCGTTTGGCTACCAATTTCGATGTTGCGTTCTGACGGAGCCGAAGCTGCGTCAGAACGCAACAGCACCATTGACAGAGACTGCTGGTGGTATATGCAGAGCGAGCTTCCTATTGGTAGCATCACACCAGCTGCTGACAGACGCCGCACGCGAACAGGCTCTGGCAGGTATAAATCAATCTCGAAAGAAAACTTATTTCTAAATGTTACACGGAAGTCGTTTATAGACTTGTCGGTGATTGTCATATTATTGTGCTCGAATACGGACCAGCCGGCCTACCGATCAGGCCTTGTTGGCGGCAGCAGCAGTGGCTTGCCGCAGCTGCTGCCGTCTCCAACGGTCTGTCACGACTGCATCCAAGCCACCAATATACAACCTCTGTGCTTCTCGCTGGTCTTCCAGAAATGTTCTGTTTGCGATGCCTCTGATGGTAAAGCTCTGCTTTATATGTCAAACAATTTTGTATGTTTTGTCATGCTTACAATAACTTCATGTTTTTAGACGCCTTCTGATCGCTTCCTTCAGTTACAGTGTTTCTTATTTCCAGCGAACTTTGTACTTGTTTTTGCTGGCACAGATGCTCTTTGTAAGTCTCGGCAACTTCATCGCGGTCGGTTCGAATTTTCAAGCTATTGAAACGCGAAATTCGTTCACTTTCCTGGCCTCCATTCTTCAAGCCGCAGCATATAATGTGGCCGAAACGTCAGCCCAATCAGAGCTGGTTAAGCGGCAGCATGCATGTGAATCATGTTAAGCGGCTTGAGGGCGTCGTAGGTGTCGTAGTTAATTTTTCTCGAAATGCGGTATTCTACTTGCTAGTGGTAGCAAGACTAATCTAAATATAATCGACTGGCTCTTGCATACATTTTAATACTTGAATTGATCCGCAGTACTACATGCTTAGATACCTAATCTATATAGGCTGGCTAGCTGATCTGAATTGGACCTGCTTTGAAGCATCCATTACCAATCATATTTAAAACTGCAAGCGAGAGAAATCTAGATCATCTTGTGAAGGTAAATAATCATTCATCGAATTCAAAATATGCTCAAATCCTATATCCAGCTCCTTTGGCTGATAGTTCTTGACATAAGCGACGTAGCGGGACATGGTTGACGGCTGCGTCATGCGCGCCATCTATTATCATCTTTTAAGCTCAAACATCCCCGTTTTTCTAAGGTACTTTTTCGGGTAAGTATATATTTCAAGGAGTCAAAAAGGTTTCAAATTGTTCAGATTCAATTTTTACAGTTCTGGGGCCTTTTGAATATATCAGTTGCCTTGTATTGTCCGTGAGATATGAAAACATCGAAATTTTGGCAAACCGGAAGATTTCAAACGGCTTGCGCGGGCAAATATTTTCGAATTCGAAATTTTCGACCAGAAAATCGTGATCAGCGGCAATCAATACATTAGAAAACACCCGGTAATCAAAGATCCTGTGAAAAAGTGGTGATCACACATCCTACGTGCACTGCCGTCTAAACATGATTGTCCGGCTTTCCATTTCGAGGTACACAAATTTGTTTGTATGCCACAATATTGCGCTGTGCTTATCTCTCGGATGACGTCACGTTCCTAGTTTATTATTGTTTATCAATGTTATTTCTTACGCCGTTATCAGATTAAGACGTTCAGCACTCAGCTTTCAAAGTATACCTAATGTGTGGGCACTGGGGCAGTGAGTGACCTCACAAGTCATGTCAAGTATTACAAGTGTTGGATATGAAGAAAAGAAATATTTTTTGGGGATATTTTGATTTTTCATTCCAGAAATTCTGTATTGACCAAAACAATACAGAACACGGAAAGTCTGGTATGGGAATGGGAGAGGACACTTATAGACATCAAGAAATTTTGTATAAATTATTTTGAGCGGCGGTAGCTTTGAACGGCTAGGTGTTTCAAATGTTTATGTCAATATGTCTATATGTTTAAAATATCTAAAGCTTCATTGTGAAATCTAGCTAGTACGATACATGTCAGTGGAAGTGATAGCTGAACGGTCTCGAATAGTCATCGGTTGTTGCTTGGACCTTAACTCATCACCGCCTGGGGTCCGATCGGACCCCCTCGGTTTTTCGCAAATGATTCTGAGCCGATTCAGATGAGACACGCGTCGCTTTGCAGGCCTCTATGGATTTCAATTCGAAAATTTATTTCCAAAAATTTACATCAGGTAGGTCAGGTCAACGTGTTATGACGTCATTGCTAGGCCCGTGTAAGGCGATTCCGTTCTTCTAAAATGAGGCTGACAAAACCAGAGTGTAACTCGGCTTCTATACGAGTTGCATAATAAGTTTCTAAACATCGTTCGAGAGCTCTGGAAAAATCTGCACACTATCATCCAACTTGAGGTCAGATCAATACTATGGTCGCCAGAGGTCACAAAGGTCACGGTTTGCAAAGTTGTTTGTTTTTATCAATTTTGAACCAAACAAGATGTAGGCCTAAATTTGGTATCAGAGTAATGAGCATGACCCAAAGATTCAAATGATATGTAAAATGGCCTTGAAAGCTTATTATCTAACCTTGACCTAAAGTCAATGTCATAATGTGATCTTTTAAGGTCATGTCGCATGGCATTTCAATCCTGAAGTCAAGACGGACACATTGATGACTTTTTTATTCTAGGCTTCTGGCTTACGAGGTGTAAGAGATTTTCTAACTGGGTCGAAATTTAAGGGGGCGCGGTGGTGGAGTGGTCAGCATAGCTGGCTTCCACGCAGCCGACCCGGGTTCAAGGCCCGGCGGCTTCCCTGAACAAGGAGCAAGCTGGCTCCCGAGAAACCCTTCCAACAGGGAGAGAGTTGGCGACGCCATATGACCCTGGCAGTTGGTGCGTCGATAAGCCCCAATAATTATAATTATAGGGTCTAAATTTAACCCATTTTGCACCACTGTAACGCCACGGGTCCACGGATACGCCTCAAACTGGAATCCAGAGGAGTAGAGGGTAAGGCGCTTCTAGCGCCATTTTAATTTGTCCTTGTCACCTCCGGTTCCTGAGATCGTAGGGGTCCCATCACACCCCAGGCAGTGGTGTGTATGAAAAGAGCCCAGGCTGTGCCGGCTTAATGAGCTGTACCATATAAGGGTGTGAATTTGTATCCCTTTGGGAATGCCCAGACACCTGCAATGTGTTATTTAGTGTTAAAATACACTTTAAATTTTATTGTTGATCATTTTCAGAGTTCGTAAGGACTGTGTGGTGATTAAAGCAAAACTAATATATGACTTCTCCTTTCATGTGGTGTTCATTTACTTTTTCGCCAAATTTGGGCACCCCTAATGATTTTTTTGGAAATCCACACCCCTGATAAGTCCTTTTCCCAGCCTGTA
The DNA here is from genome assembly GCA_034440635.1 of Lepas anatifera. NCBI lineage: Eukaryota > Metazoa > Arthropoda > Thecostraca > Lepadidae > Lepas > Lepas anatifera. The sequence goes on from JAOTON010000736.1 coordinate 219,176, forward strand.
CCTCTGACTCAATGTTAAGCGTCGAATGAATATACGTCTAGCTGCAAAAAAAGCATTATCAAAAATTATTTGCTTATTCCAAAAACACCAACTCATAGTACATACCCTTCAAACCGCCCAACGGAAGCAACGCAGTCTGCAGAAAGGATGGGTCACGCCCTGTAGATTGCGATTAGGAAAAACCCACGGCACGCATGCATATATTATAATTCGTGTCCAGAAGGAGTGCCTGCGTTCTGGTGATAGACTCATCCCGAAACATGCCCTGGTGGAATTTTTGTGACTTCAAGATAGGGAGGACTCGTTATCTGCGGGGATCTCTAACACTAGATTCGCTCCTGCATGGGGAGCATCTGTCTGTTGAGATCACCAGCATAATGTCGTATCTGGAGAGCGTTGGTTTTAATGTTATCTACTCTCCTTCGTAGCCGCTTAGGTTTCTTGTATAAAATCTCTTGATCTGCCCGTAGATGCGAGGGTCAAGCCTTACTATTTTATACCCACTTGTTACGCTCTGTACCTTTTTGGTCTTAAAGATGATGACGTAGCCGCAGCTGGATGGGGATTTCTGTCCAATTTATTGTTATGTTTTCCTTTATTGTTGTTATGGGCACAAATGACCCCAGAAGTCAGTGTGCCCTTAAGCATCAAGGATACTAAGGATGATGATAACTGTATAAGGTCATTGTGGGCCTCCCCTCTCCCCCCCCACCTACTGTTCGTGAAAATTCCCTCCTTTCGGTCCAACCGGGGAAAGCTTGAAGGTTTAAGAAGTCAAAATCCAAGAAGTTTTGCATTCTGTGAGAAAGGTTTTTACGTCCGGAGAAGGTGGGAAATTGCTCGGCCTATTCAGTCTTTTATGGTGACGCTAATTACAATTAAGACCGTGAGATATTTGTTTATTTTATTTCTATATTTTGGTCAGCAAGTTTATATTTTTCGTTTGGGCCCGGCCAAATAACTTTAACTGTTGATTTAATGATATCATCAGAAAGTAGCAATGCCAGCGACCAGACACCGAATTTAGCATGGCATTCCTCTGAACATTTTACTATTTTCTACAACCCAGTGTTATGGAAGGCGAATCAAAGCAAGGAACATAAGACGCGGAGGCGGGGTTGGAAGAGCAATAACGAAGCACTGACGTTGTTCCGTTTTTCCCCGCTTTAGCTTCACTACTTAAAATCTATAGAGTGGAATAGCATGTGCATTATCATTGCTTTAACCGTTTTTTTCTCGGCACTGGGAACGAAAAAGCTAGGCGTCTATGAGGTGGTGGTGGATATTGAGCGTAGCCCTAGTCCTCCCAAAAATGATGTTTAAGACTTAATTAGCCTGAAAGTTTCCTCTTTAATCGAAAAATACGTAATTAGGTTAAGTTTGTCTTCATCGGGCCTCTCTAGCAGTGACACTTGATTCGATGGTGGAAACTGAGCCATTCTAAAATACACCATATTTTTAACACACCGGAAAACTGTGTGCAATTTTGTTATGTCCCAATTTTATCACCAGTTTGGAGAACAAGTACAAACCAAGGAGTTCCTTGATTCTATCAAATTTCTTCTTTGAAGCACTGCCTCAAAAGAGCCATACAACGACGCTCGTGATAACAAACCAGATTCTGATAATCAGGCTGAAAAAAATCGAAAATGCGTTGTCATTTCCCTCCTCGAGCTCCGGCGTGTCGACTTGGCTCTGATGCGCCACTTCGTTGCCGCAGCAGCCATTTTACGCTAGGTCGTGACCCTTTCGGACCAAAACGCGTGTAACATTTATGAAAACTGGTGCACTTGCACCTGGTAAGAGACGAGCAGAGAGATAGAATTATGTACGTCCAGACTATAACTAAGGCCGTGTATGCAGAGAATCTAAAAAGTTTCCGGTCAATTTCTGCTTTAACGCATGAATTATCAGATTTTTGACATAAATCATCAATTTCATTAATCGTTCTTATTTTTCCTGGTTTAATTCAGAAAGGTTCGTGTCTAGATATGTGTGTGAAGTTGTCACTCTGGGGGCACAGAAATCAGAGATTAATTCATTTTTAACAGTCCTTTATTTTTTCCGGAGCGAAATTTGTCGTGCATTATTCTTTCTGTAGAAATTCATTTCAAAAGAAATTTTGAGCCACACACGGGATGCTTTTGTCCTCTAAGGTGTTTTAAAACGAAGGAAGCTAAAAGGCTAGAAATCAGCATTCGGATTAACTCTTTTTCTTAGGTATTGCCTTGTCAGTACCAATCGGTAAGTAAGCATTCATCTCTGGATGGTAAATGTGTGCCCATTCGGTTCAAGTCGTTCAAAGGTTAGAAAAATTCCGTGTCTTAGACCACACGGTAAAAAAGTGATGATTTTTGTGAAATTTACCATTTAATGACCCTCTAGGACATTTCTCGCCGAAGGGATGGACCCCATTGAAGGCGCCCCCCTCCTTGGACAAAAACGTTCCACCGCCACTGCTTGTCACTGGATCCCCTGATCATGTATGTACCTATGATTGCTTTCGACTTTTTTGCATTTCCTCTCGAAAGCCACAGGCAGGAGAGCTGAAAATGTCAGACGTGCGGGACCCGCGTTTACCTGGCAGTACCACAGCCTGCCGACTTCACCAGCTCCCGGTGGTAATTATTGCAAACGGCGAACGTGCCTGCCTGAGGAAGCCACAGAAGCCACTGATGCCAGAGGAAGCCAGGGTAATAATCGCAGACAAACTGCGAATTGAAATGTTAGGTTTCTGCAATTCTATCTTATGAATTCATAGATTTCAAATATTCAGGCCAAGTGGCAATTGGCAAGGTGATCAAGGTCGTCAAATGAAAGAGGTGAGCCCACGCAACAACTCCACAAGAAACGTAAAAATTGGATCTATACTAACCGTGGGATGATTAAAAATGTTTACCCGTCGTTCAATATCATTTTTTGAGCAAGACGAAAGTATGAGTTAAACATAACAAATTATATAAACATAACTTAAGAGCATCTAAACATAATTTTCAATACGTTCTTTCACACACCGATCGAATATAAGCCAATTGATCAATGATTGTATTTTTCAGTAACCTATCTTTCAGGGTTCACCGCTTTTAAAGCAGATATAGGGGAAAGTGGGGCATAGCGCCATAGCTAAGAAATGACGTCATATTATGGCTAACCTGTGTACAGAAAGGAACTTTAATTAGTTCTGTGATAAAACGAACAAATGAAAGTCTCTGAGCGCAAGAGGCTACGAAAGGGGTTTCCCGTAGCCGTAGCTCCGCAAATATAACGCAGCATATCTGAGCGCCGAGCGTGACACACTTTGCCAATTTCAGTATATACCGTAACTTAGTATGAAAGTATGCTTTGTAAACAGAACTATAACACAAAACCGTTATTGCATAATCAGCAGCCATCCTTTCTTGGACTGTGGATATCTAATTTTCATAATGATATCGCTACAGGTGCTTGACCGGTGGAGTGGAATGAACCGCGTCAGACTTCGATAAGCACTGGTATATTCACACTTGGTGCCCGTTGTCGACTGCGTGTCGATCGTCAAGAATCACATCCCGGACAATGAAATTTTCCTCTTTAGGGCCTATCTGAACCAACCGCATACTAAAATATTTCTAATCGGCAACCAATTGTGACACCAGTTAACGCTACCTACAAAAGTCACATATGCGAGTACCTTCTGCACTGCTCTATTTGAAGCCTTGTGGCGAGATAATTTTACTCTGGATATGCGATCTGTTAAAAATTAAGCTTACCGCACTATTGCCAAGCATAAGTTAATGCTATAAAGCAGTGAAAACCCTGTGAGAATAAAATCCATAGAGATCTACTATAACTAGAGAGGACATCCTGTACAAACGGCAATATCCCGACGTCAAAATTGAAACTTTTGTTAGTACAAATCTTGGCCGGTTAATTGGAGAATCACGTGCTAATTTAAATGAGAGCTTCTGGATTTAGGCCGACTAAATGACTTTCGCAGGAAGATATTATTCATTGCGAGGATTCTTGGCACATTAGATCGTTGTCATGACAACCTTTTCTCGAATTGTGTGAATTGAATTAAATTGAATACCATTAGCGAGAGGTATTTCGGAAACAGTCACGAGCTTCCTTTCGAGGTCCAGATTTGTACTAACAAAACGTTCATTTGACGTTCCCGGTTGTGTCCGCTCTAGTTATAGTGGATCTCTATGATAAAATCCTTTTTATTGCTCGTGTTGCTCGTGACTCATAAACTCTGCTGGCCGTCACCACAAAAGATCCGATAACTAACGATGCATTTATATTGAACAAGTAAATAAAACAAAGATAAGGTTTGTTGTGAGAAAGGACAGACAAAGTTCCCTACACCGTAATTTGTGTCACTCGCGTTACGCACTCGCCACTTCACTTCTTCACTCTGCAGCCGGCAAGCAGAAGGCCGGCTGCTGTACCTGAGGACTTACATGGCGAGCAGGCGAGTAGAGTGGCGGCGTGTCACACATTTTCAACCCCCTCGACGGACCGGGACTCGCCTTTTATACCAGCCGCTTGGGGTGTAACCAGTTGAAAGCGGGGTTACAACCTTGGAATATAGGAGGGCGGGCTGTAACGAAGGTTGCTCCATCGCCGCTTGCTCCATCGCCGCCGCCTCCGCCGCCCAGCATAATCCAGGACGACGGAGTTAGCTGCTGCGGCTCCCGACCGCCGTCCAAAATATCTCCACACCCCTCCAACGAATCATGATGGCGAACGATTCCCTGGTTGGGGGGGGTGTTGAGTGTCAGCCCAAACGTCTGGTGTAGCGGGTTAGGTATTACGCTCTTTGCTAGAGTGGTGTCTTTGTTCTCTGCTCCCCGGTCCGCTGCTGCTGTCACTCATCGTCTCCCGGCGTGATGTTGTCTCCTGGCGCCGTATCTGTCTCTCGGCTAATTTGTCCTTTCGTTTGTGTCTCCGTCTCCCGGGTCCTCTTTCTCGCTCCGATTGTGTCGCCTCCGGCACCGGCTCCGTGGGAGTGGGCGGTTGCCGCCTTCTGGCCCCGTCTCCGCGTAATGCCTTCGCCGCCTCCTGGCGATAATCCGTGGGTGAGCGCCGTGGCCGCCTCCGGATCCGGTTTCGTGGGCGGGCGCCACCGCCGCGGAACGCCATCGCCGCTTTCCTTTGCTGACCGGTACCGGCGTGGTCGTAGTGCGGCCCCTCCGACAGTGACCTCGGTGTCATCAGTGTTTGCCCCTGGAGGCGTTGGAAATTATCAGCAGCTGGTCCTGCGGCCTCTGGTAAGACGGTGACGCCACTGCGGCAATCATGGTCGGCGGTCCTGGGACTGGGGTCTCCGATTGCCCACGATGAGGGATGGCGTAACCCCAGTCCGAGCCTTGGTCGTCATCCGAGGCAGGCCTGTAGCTGGGTCCTACCCAGCTGCTGAGCTGGTTCGGCTGCCGTCAGCTATCGGAACGTTGGCCCAGCATCGCCTGTCCGGTGAGGTTCCTGCCGACACCGAACACGTATAAGCTCTGCATCACATCATCGATTAGGAATGATCCGTGCATCGGGAAAACATTTGTGCAAGTAAGCCTAATATCAGACTCACAACTCGTCAAAAGTATACGTCATCAACGTTAAGATTTACGTATCACCTTTGAAACAGAGTCCCTCCAATCACCTTGAAACACTACGCAGTCACCCACTTTGATTTTCGTTCATCAAACTCATCGAAGGATGGTCGAGGAGAGAGCCAGGACAAAATCTCGGAAACTCTTTTAGCATTCGTTCTATTGTGGCAAAGTGAATACAATGTTATCATATGTCCATAGACAATATTAGTCCAAATGAAATAATCCTTATGCATCCAACTGGACATTTCGACAGTGCGTAGCCACTTGTTGGCACTTGGGACATTTAGCGCGTCATAATATTCTCAAGTTCATTTTTAGCCACCACCCATCGGAGTCAATTAAATTCCATTGCCTGATCTGCAAAGATACTTCCGCGGCATCGGAATATCCGAGAGCAACCGTACTGTTTATGAGCGTCAATGCGAATCGACCCAGTACGTGTGCGGATTGCTGTTACAGCTATCCGTATCAAGACAGCTTAGAGCCACCTTAAATTGCACTATCATGCAGACCGATTCACTAAGAAGACAGTGCCGTGAGAGTTTCCTTAAACCCGTGAGACTCAATGCATAGTGCAGAGTTGACTTCTAAAAAGTCCGGCAATTTTCTGGTCAGCAGATACTGCGACCCGCCAGTACCAGTAGAAGGAACCCACACAACAGTGCATTCTCAAGTGATTTCATACCAACCTGGCTTTGTGACCTTTGGGAAAAGAGAACTCTCCATTGCAGAGCCGGTCTCTCTCCGTTTCACCGAACCAAGAAAGTGAACATCGGCTATTTACCATGAAGTAACTCCAGCGCGAAATGGAATTTCCATTTGCACTAGCACAACGTACAGTATGGGCATCGCGTGCATGATAGCACATAGCTCATTTATGAAGTCCCCGGTATCGATTAGTTATTCCGACCCTTTCGTATTGATCAGCATCTGGCTTTGGAATGTTTTGACTTCAAATTGGCGGAAGCTGATGATCTGACCCAAATGGCCACATATGATCTGTTAGCGCAGGCGATAAGCCAAATGTCCTCAGGCCCTGGCTTAGTGTCCATGTCTCTGTAGCTGGATAAGAGTTCCCTGCCAATCAGACAAAACGTTCTAATTATTTACGTCAATCCAGTTCGAGCTGTAGATATTCAGCCGTATCTAACTCAACATGTTACTTAAATAGCATTCAGATGTCTAAAAGTATTCCCGATACCGTAAATAAGGATATTCTTTACTGGATCTCAAGGATAACCCATAATTATGACGGGATGCATTTGTCCTTTCTCCTGAAGCGACCTTATAATGAATCACAAAGTTGTTTGAAGAAAAACGTGGGCTATCACATACGATAGACCCAGTCTCAGGCAGTTCTGCTGGACAGCCATTGTCCTTTCCAAATTACAAGATACTTCGAGAAAAGGTGATTTTGTGACTCCAATTCAACCAGATACCTGCAATAAATGTAACTCGTTACTTTGGATGGAACAAATCGATCCCATTCCAACTACAATCAATTTATCTCTCGACCGTGAACAGATCTTGAGACATTTCTCCTGTCTCCACGATGCAAACATATAATTACCCTCATTCCAGAGGCATTGCTCATCTGAACTTTGAGCAAACTAGGCCCGAAATGGCTCTATCCAAAGGCACATATTTACGTCATAGTTCGGTCATGCTTTGCCACAGCTATGAATCTTTGAGATGCAAACATCAATTATCGTTAGCTATCCTTGCAACAAATATATATGCAAAACATTTTTAATGCGTTGTTTCCAATATCAATATCTCTAATATTTCTAATGTGTCACACTAGATCAAAAGCAAACTTAAGACGATTTTAGAGATCTGCTCACAGATGCGGTCTGATTTTTTGGTCTTACTTGCACCTCCTAATGAATTTCCCACGTGGAGATAAATCTCCAAAATTCATCAGGATTCACTTCGTTTTCCCTTAACACATCTCATTCCATCTTACCATGCCTCAGCTCACCGTCCTATACCATGAGCAGACGTTCCACGTCATCAGCCGTGTGATGGCCGTGTGATGACCTTGGTGAAAGTCCTCGATTCACCGACACCAATACTGCGGACATATCTGCTCCCGCGATCATGACCTGTCCTGGAATCAGTCTATGGAGGTGAAACCGTGAACCATGTGAAACCGTCAGAAGCTTTCACGGTTCGACTCGTTCATTAGCTGGTGGACGTTGTTTTCAGAGCCGGCCTTGCGCTTGAAACACATCACGTTTTGTGACGCAACGGTATAGCGAAACCAGAATGTGGCCCACGCCATTATGGCTGCTGAACGGGGAATTCATTCATGCTCGAACCATGAGAATTGCGTTCAGCAAACTAGCTCCAAATTGTTGCCAGGGTATGTCATTAAAGACACTCTTTGTTTCCATAGTACAAATGAAATGATTGTCGAATCGACCTGGTTGGGATGCACGCCATGTAAATGTATACATTAATCGCGTGGGATCAGAATTGTTGGCCTTTCAATACTGAGCCTACGCCGAGTTATGTAGCACTTAACGATAGGGCATCAACTGATTTGTAGCACCAGAATTTCTCAATCAACTCTTCAATGAATTATCATGTAAATCGCACAAAATAACCTCACCATTTAGCAGCAATAGCCAACCTCTTGTTGCCTTTGGTTTCCCCCAGCCCTGCTGAGAAGAAAATGATCTTGCAATAATCTGTTCCCTATATGATCCCTGCCTAGCTACGCAGTCTCGTAGGTAGATATAAATCGATACCCAGACGCGATTCCTCGGACTCCTTCAAAAAGGGTGCTGAGAAATTAACCCGCACATTACAGTCCCTCTTCAGGCTTATTCATGATCCGGGCGGAGCTGTTTCTGGGAACTCGTCCTTTACCTTCGGATGACTCATGTCGGCATGGAGCAGCCACAAAAATACCAAGAGTTAGAACAAATAATAGGGTACACTTTACAGTCACACAGCTCTCTTCCTTGGTCCCTTCCCAGTGAGGTGACCTCCAGATTTTTTCTCGGACTATAACCCTTCCTCTTTCAGTCAGCTGCAGTTCTGACCGTCAAAGTTGCCTCGCCATCGGCGCCCCATGGCTGACTGCCGATACTCAAAATAAAAAAACAATTAAATGGCAGGCCGAATGAGAACCACTCTCTCTCCTGGGAAACGCGCGCGCGCCTTTTGGTTCTCAAGCCGGTATTATAGTCGGTAAAAATCGGAATATGAGTGGAGTGTGCGCTGAAGAAAACCATGCTTTCAGCCTCCCTCCTCGGATGCTCCCAGCAATCTTGAGTTAGTGTGACAGACCCTAGTCATACTAGACAACCACTTGTTTTTTGTGACTAGGTGCTCCAAAACCTGACCATGACATGACACCCTTTATGGCAGTTACCATTACGTTATCCCCACGTGAAGGTGGTCATTAACAACCAGTGTTCTTAAAAAGGACGACAGAAACACGGGAGCTCGACTTGCTTGTCAAACAGGTGCGCACGGGAGGACCATACAGCAGCACGGGCCAGCACACAAACACTACTGAAGTCAGGGTGGCACGGTCACGTGACATCAAAACAATTTCATGCCAGCTGATGATTGAACCTCGTATTCCGGAGATACTCAAATGGGTCAAGAAAATAGCGTAAACGTCAAGTAAATGATGCAGTTCGATGTAATTTTAGCAATGCCACCAGCAGAAACTATTCTGGTGCACTGAATTTTCACCGCCGCCTGATTAAAAATTGGAAAGGTAATAGAAAAGTAGTATTTGCATAGAAATAACATGCGAAACGGTGGAAAAGATATATACTCCGACGGTTTTCTACCATACTAAGCGACGGCGGAACGTCCAAATTTATGGGAGCACCATGAGCTTTTCAACCTATAGGCGGATGCAGGGGGGCAAGGGGGGCACGTGCCCCCCGATCGACTTTCGGCGCCCCCTGAAATGGTCACGGCCCCCACACTGAAAGGTCGATGACGCCCCCCTCCCCTGAAATGTCGTTTCCCCCAGGATGCGACAATCGGCGCCCACCGATAGAATTTTGCGCCCATTTGATAGGTTTTGCCGGTCAAAAATGGCGCCCCCCTGGACCGGACGGCGCCCACCCGGGAAGGTGCCCCCTCCCGATCGGCAATCCTGGATCCGCCCCTGTTTGAACCCATTTCTTTTCAGTCAACGCCATTGGGTTACTGTTAAAATTCATGATTTAAGGGAGGGCACCGTGCCACGGTGCCCCCCCCAGTTCCACCGCCAGTGACCATACTCTCATCTTAAAATCGGGCAAAAGTAACAAATATCCGGAGCAGCGAAGGATCCAACTTCCAAGGGGAGGAGAGTGTATAGAAAATTACCCACCCCTCCCCACCCCCCATTGGCAGACGCAGAGGGGCTTAGGCGGATTCAGAGGGTGGGAAGCGACGGTTCAGGGGACGCCATTGGCATTCCAAAGCAATGCCGTGACCATTTTAGGGGACGACGAGGGTCGATGGGGGCACCCGCCCCCTGGATCCGCGTACGGAGGGGCAGGGGCCATGCCCCCCAAATGGCAAAGTTTTTACCGATCTTTTAATAATACTTTTTCACTATTTCTCCTGCGTTGCCCCCCCCCAACGGCACTCGTGCGTCCACCACTGCCCACCCCCACCTACACATTGAAGCTCGATCGTCGATGACGGGCGCCGCAAAATGTGACACTGCGGTGCAGAGGCAGGGGCGTCGCCACGGAATTTTTACCGGTGGGCACAGACCATGACTGGGGACGACCAGAGGCGGGGAGGAGGGGCGCTGGGGCGCAAAATTTGGAGCGAATAGGCTGTTCCTGAAAACGATACTGGCAATACACTTCACCAACAAATTTAGCGAGTTGGGTTGCAATTCCACGCAATTAACGAAGGTAAACGCAAGTAATAAGAGAATCCAAATAAAAACCTAGGACGAGTCACAAAGTTTTTGCGGGACCGTCCCCTCTGATCCACGAGTAGGGGGACGCGTCTCTTCATCTCCCCCCGCTTTCGACGTCCATGAGTACGTAGGCAGTCCAAATCTTGACGGAGGTTGAGAGGCCATGATCTCCTCAAATGGCTATATTCTAGCCGATTTACAAAACTCCATGCTTGCGGAAATTTATCGCGGAACACCTTTCTCAAACGTGTTGCTCCTGTGCCTAAAAAATGGCTTTAGATATGGGCATAGACAATGGACGGATTCAGAGGGTGAGGGGGCACTTGTTGGCCGATCTATACGAAGCTTCCTGAAATGCCCATCATACCACTATGAAAGGTCAATGGCGCTCTAATGGCGGAATGGCGAATCCAATGGCGGGGAGCCGGAGCGACATAAGAAAATATAAATATTTGGCAGTGCAAAATGACTCCACCGTAAACGTGCAATTACATTGGTAGGCCATTGTTCTACCATGCGTATAACTCAGTCACTTTGCCAGCCTAGGTGTCAGATCTAGAGGAGTTGGTTGCTGAGCAGGGCCAAATGACCAGAACAGTGAAGAGTTCCATTGTAGTTATCAAAAGAAGGTATTCAAAAGTTTTGCGAGCTAAGTCCCGTATGGCACCAATAGATGTTCTGTGGGACACAGTATTAATAAAAAGACTCATCTAATATAAAAAGGCATGGGATAAATGTTCACCCCGTTAGTACAACTCGTAGCATATTCAATATCTCATTGGTATTTATTTTGAACATTGCTTGCAAACACAGATACAAGAATCCCACATTGATTGACAAATCCAGCTATCAATCGAACTCCGGCTATACGCCATCATATCAGAGGGAGCACTGGTAGCACCAGCGCCTGGATGACAGCTTTGCTGCACGCGAGCTTTGCGCTGCTGCTCGCCGCCGAAGGGTTTCGCAAGTCCAGGCTGCCTGAGCCGCGCGCTGCTGCTCGCGACCGAAGAGGTTTCGCATGTCCAGGTTACCTCAGTCGCGCTGGAAAAGAACACAATACAACACGATTACAATGGGTACCAAATGGGCGATAATTAATCTTGGTTCGTGCGCCCGAAAACTCAAATAACTAACAATGGGTACTAATGAGGTATCACAAATAATCAAATCATTCTTTTCAATAAGGTTTTTGAACCCTGTCTAAACAAATTAATGAAACGGCTATTAGTGCCCCACTAGCTGACGGCACTTGAATTTGTATGAAGCCAGGCATCAAATTCTTACCACCCCTGGCACGGTGCCCCCCACCATCCACGATCCTGGATCCGCCTATGACGGGAATATCAGTGAAGTGCTGGTCTGCAGAATGTGCCAGGAAACTGTACAATATGCTTGGGGTAGCTCAAATCCTACCCCAATTCCAGGCAGAGGCCAGAATCCTCTTCACATTGAAGCAGAAATTTTCTTTTTTTGTCCATTTTACCTGTTTTACTATCTTATTGACACCTTTATGACTTTGAACAAGGGTCAGCACTGTCCAAGCTGTCACACTCAGCTCCAATATTGTTGTACCTACCACAAAGAATGAGAAAAGTTGCCCCAAACCAGTAATTCTGCCCAAAGGCTGCACCAATGAGATCTTGTGTAAATCTGCAAAATTCTACATGCTGAATCAAGAGGCATTCAGTCAGTATTGATAAGAGGACACCATGCAGTAAGGAAGCCAGTCGGAAAAGTATGGCAGCATGCCAAAGAAGTTGAACCAGCTATTGAGAATATTGTACCACCTCTCACCTAAAATTTGAACCAAAATGGGCATAAAAACACACTGACCTCTACTTATTTCCAAACAATGTATTTGGCTGGTACTCCAACCACACAACTGGTACTATATCCCCAGCTGCCCTAGGGCATGAATGCCCTGAATTCTTGTTCAACTTAAAATAACAATATGGTATTTTATATTATTTTCGTCCACTTTCTATACACTGCAACTTCTATGTGGCTTCGGTATTGCCAACCGCCACTCTCATTTATACACTCTCAGTATTGGTAAATGCTGGTCACCATTTCATTTGCTCCAAAATTTGCTTTGCTTGGACCAGTCTTGGGGTACACTTAACACCAAAAACTGGTCAGAATTATCATACTTTGCAGACTGGTGAGGAAAGCCACCCGAATTCCACTGCCCCATAGTCAAATTTGACGAGTGTAAAATCATTTTGTGGCATATTTCTTACCTAGTTGGCTGGCTCCTTTGGGACCCTGAAGAATAGCAGACCAGGATCCTTTTCCTTGGTCTTAGTACATCCAGGCATTGAGCATGAGCACACGTCTGTGCCTGATATGATCCATAGGCACCGGTGATCACAGCGCTTAGTATCACACCAAAGAAGTTGGCACTATAGGTAGGTAATTTAAAAATTTAACAGTTTTCCGTCCATACACAAATTCACACCCACAAACAGACAATCAATCCCAACGTCTCAAAGTTATTATCTCAAAACAAAACACACTGGTAGATATGAGAAGAACGGTATATGGACGTAGTTTGTAAATTGTCTCTTTCACTCCAAGTTGTACGCCAAAAAGTCCCTATCTCTTCAACACACCGCCAGCTCCATAGACAATACACACCGCCAGCTCGGGACCTGGCGGCAATCAGTTGACAATAAAACTTACTGAAACTCTTTTTGTGTCTACAAAATAAGATAAATAAATATCTTAAAATATTATATTTACCTGTAACTGCCTCAGTAGGTATATATATTGATAGAAACATTCTGGCGCAGCAGCCACCCTATGCTTTTCCAGCAGTCAGCTATCCTGTGCCAGCTGTAAAAATTGCTGCCATTGGCCACGGCTGAGCGGCCCGCTTCGTTTTACCTTTACTCTATTCCCTTGACTGAAGTGAGAGTAGGTCCCGAACGCGCTAGCGTCGGCCTTGATGGTTATCCAATCGGGCGGAGCCTGGAGAGAGTGTGCCTCTGGTGGGAACACACGGTCTTTACGGAAGGCAGAAGCTCGACGTTTTAACTTAATCCAATCATAATCTTTGAATTTATGAAACAGTTACTTACTTTGTCACGTCAACTAAAAGGTTCGCCATTCGATCAGAATGGTGTCAGCTCCAAAACGTTACGGAATGCTTACGTTTATATTAGGTGGACGGCCATTTGTATAGTTTTACATTTACGTTTTTGAGCATATGTCCTACCGACCGCGCCAGTGTGAGAATAAAATCCTTTTTATTGCCCGTGTTGCTCGCGACTCATAAACTCTGCTGGCCGTCACCACAAAAGATCCGTTAACTAACGATGCATTTATATTGAACAAGTAAATAAAAAAGATAAGGTTTGTTGTGAGAAAGGACAGACAAAGTTCCCAACACCGCAATTTGTGTCACTCGCGTTACGCACTCGCCACTTCACTTCTTCACTCTGCAGCCGGCAAGCAGAAGGCCGGCTGCTGTACCTGAGGACTTACATGGCGAGCAGGCGAGTAGAGTGGCGGCGTGTCACAGATGTTCAACCCCTCGACGGACCGGGACTCGCCTTTTATACCAGCCGCTTGGGGTGTAACCAGTTGAAAGCGGGGTTACAACATTGGAATATAGGACGGCGGGCAGTAACGAAGGTTGCTCCATCGCCGCTTGCTCCATCGCCGCCGCCTCCGCCGCCCAGCATAATCCAGGACGACGGAGTTAGCTGCTGCGGCTCCCGACCGCCGTCCAAAATATCTCCACAACCCTTCGGCCCCGGACAATTTCTACGAGTTTTTCATTAACTCTCATTTATTCTCCTCACTTAAAACCTCAGTTACTCACAAACCTAATTATAATACCCACATAAATAAATGTTCCTTTCACCTATCCCAACCCCTGGTCCAACGGCATGCGCTGGTAAACCGTCACCGACCTCCTAACGACTATGCACGTATAATTATCATTCGTCTCCCCACCGGCGCTTGAACTCTGCGCGAGCGCCCTGCGATCGTGACCCCTGTCACCTCTGTGCCTCGCGGGCATGCAGCTACTGCAGGATGCAGGCCGCTGATTGGTGGAGGCTTGTTCACGTGCCTTGCGAAAAATTCAGCGTGAGATTTTAGATGAAAATGGTATTGTCGTTACGTATATTCATGCACATTTATTTAAAACGTCATTTTTTAATTTCTTAACCATAATTTTCCCCTATCGCCTCGATTAGCTTACTCATTATACAGGCCTGCTTTCCGGCACAGGCGAAACAGTTTCCGAACTCGTTCAACTCAGAAGCGTCGACGCAAGTATCTGTCGATTGGAGAGGAACGAAGCCTTACGCGATGGTGACCCATGGAGGGGTGAGAGGGCAGGTGCAACACAAAACTATATCATAGCCGACATAGAGAGCGCTAGCACCACCAAACTACTCCCAGAAAATAAAGGCGATACGGAAGCGCATGGTGAATTTGACCTCATTTAACCTTGAAGATAATGACCTAGGTCAATGAAAGTCAGCTACAATATTGACCACTATCACCCCCTCCCACGCCCCCAATTGGGCGTTTTACTAATCAACTTGGTCTTTAAGATCTCAGGTGGCACTTCACCCGCGCCCCTGTGGGCCCCCGAGCCACCTTCGCCTTGGTGGAGGGTGTTGAACACCCTCCCCCTCGAACTTGGTCCCTATGCGGGATAGTGAAAAACAAACGCTGGTGGATAGCTCATACAAATTTATGAAGAAACTATATGAGTCATTTTTTGGCGTGGGTCAATATAGAGGTCATGACAGGTCAAAGAAGGTGGCATTTCGAGTAGTTTTTTTGGCGCTAGCATCTGACAGATTTAAGTTAGAATAATGTTTAGGTACCATTCGCTCTCTCTCTCTCTCTCTCTCTCTCTCTCTCTCTCTCTCTCTCTCTCTCTCTCTCTCTCTCTCTCTCTCTCTCTCTCTCTCTCTCTCTCTCTCTCTCTCTCTCTCTCTCTCTCTCTCTCTCTATCTCTATCTCTATCTCTATCTCTATCTCTATCTCTATCTCTATCTTTCTCTCTCTCTCTCTCTCTCTCTATATATATATATATATATATATATATATATATATATATATATCTATCTATCTATCTCTATCACTATCTCTATCTCTTATATATATATATATATATATATATATATATATATATATATATATATATCGTCACAGCGAATCGAAGGATGTATAATATGACCATACTAAGTCAAAACACAAAAATGACCTGACCTCAGGTCAGGTCAAGGTCACTATTTAACCTTGCATAGTCAATATGCTTATCAATCGTCTCGCAATAGCAATCCAAACGCAATGGTATCAAAATAAAAGATGTATCATTATTTCAAGCAAGGTTAGTGACCTAAGTCTGAAAACTGCTTAAGTAGCCTCAGATGACCTCTCAGATGTCACGGGTCAAAAATTGCAACATGAACCGGGAAAGGGGCCCAGGGTACTGCGATTTGGAGAATATGAAGGTATCTCAGCTGTAACAAATGCAACCCAATTTCTGTTTTTCCCATGTATATCCGATGAAGATTAGGATTCCTGCATAGGGGCCGAGTTCGAGGTGGGTGTTGAAACACCCCCCCTCTCAACAGAGCGAAGGTGGTGCAGAGGCCCACCGGGGCGCGGGGTAACTTCAGCTGAATCCACAGATGCTCCACAACACCACCAACCTGGACTACCGGCCTATATTCTGAAACTTGCAGTGCGTCTCTAGCTGATATGGAGATTCCTCTGAGGACACTGCCACCCAAGTTAGATAGTGTTGGATCGAAATTCGTGTAACGTTCATATCCTGGTATGGGAAAGAGAGCGTTGGAAAGCGGTATGGACTGCGCTTTAGGGATCACTTCAGTCAGAATGATGACATCCACTCGGTCTCCAGCAATAGTCATATTCAGGTCGTCATTCTTATTAACGAATTGATCACAATTTGTGTACATTATCTTCATCCCATTCTTTACCTACTATATGCTGGTTGGCAGGGCATTTTTTAAGGAAAAGTCAGCGGGGGAGCATTTCTTGTGCTGGCCATTATAGTGTCTTCAGGGGATGAAGACCCCATTTTGAGGGGAGTGTAATAAAACGTAGACGCGTTAGTGCTAAAAAATGTTTGTGTTATTTCATAATATTCCAGATTATAGATGCTGCCCAGGGCGGCCACATTATTTTTCGGCGAAAAAGGTCAAGCCGAGTTAGAAAAAGGGCCAAAGAGGGGTAACATTTCATTTTCACTAAAATAGCCAAACAAATATCACAAAAGCCAGATTTGAGGCTAAAAAAACCCCTAGCAGTAGTCATAAACCCACAGAAAAAAGCGACTTGTACTAGAAAGGGATGACAATATGCATAAGTCAGCATTTTGAACAAAGCACTTGGGAAAGCATTGAGTGGACACTTTTAAGCCACTTGACACTTTGGAAAGATTTATTCCTCCCAAAAAAACCCTTCCAATGAGGAATTGCAAAAACACTTTTCGCAGCATAATCCTTCACCGCCTGGTGAGTCCGACTGGGTTTCCTCTCTGTTTTTCGCAAATAAATTCAAGCGTATTTAAATAAGAGGCGCGTTGCCTTCCAAATTCTTAGAATGATTAATTTTACTGCTTCTGTCCAAAATTTGGCATGGGGTTAGGTCAGATCATTGAGTTATGACGTCATTTAAGAATCCATGTAAGGAAATTTTCTTCTGCTACAAGGAGGGTGACGAAACCAGGGTGTACCTATCTCGCTTTCTAGAAGAGCTATGCCAATTTTGTAGCAATCATTGTAAAGCTCTTTAAAATATAAATTGGCATGCTGTCATTTTTAGGCCAGGCCAACAGCAAGGTCACTAGAGGTCATCAAAGGTCATAGTTTTCGCGTTTTCATTCTTCAGCTTATGAATATGACAGGAGAAAACCATGCATTTTTGTCATAGTTAGAATTATGGTCATGATTTGAACTATTTGGAAGAAGACATTGAAAGGTCATTATTTTACCTTGACCCTAGGTCAGCTTTAGGTCAAAATTACAATGTGGCCTTGCCAGGTCATGCCGCGTATCGTTCGAATCCTTGGATCAAGACGAACTTATTGATGCTGGCAATGGAGCAAAAGGTCTATACCTGGACAACCTGGCAATGGAGCAACAGTGCGGAAGAGTGGATTACAGGCTCAGGAAGCTGCAGACTCTGCCGGCAGTTGGCCGCTCGATGATCCATGTAAGAGCAGGGGAGCTGCGGGAGGGCAAAGTCTCCGAGTTTAGGTCTTTTAAGGACTAGGTGCGGAGAAATAAGCAAAGGATGCTGGAATGGTAAAAGCAGACCAAAGAGAAGCCAGTCATGGGTGCCGAGGAGCGGCAGCTGGTCGCCCAGGCAGAGGAGAGGAAGAGGCTGGGCATGCTGGACATACTGAAGCGGGTGGTGGACCCTTCACGGACGCAGGTCAGGTGAAGAGGCATGTTGACAGCCCGGACCTGGAGGAGAAGGAGAAGCAAAAAGGATTTAAAAGGAGCTACAGTTCGCGAGGGAGAGCTCCACCACTCTGCCCAGAGCTGATGCACTTTTCGGGACCCAAACCACCCTTCTCAACTACAGGAGGCGGGAAAATGACTTCCAGGGAGTTCGCTCGGTCACTGATAGCCTTCCTGGGCAAAAAGGCCGAGATCACAACTGTCGACTATAGCCTGTTCAGGTCCTCTCTCCGGAGGTTCATGACAGAGAGCGACTACAAAAACTGCGTTAACGTTGAAATATAACATAACATGCTTAGAAAAGTGTGTTTCAGTCATTGTGGCGAAGACAGTTTTTTGGGTAAAAGAAATAGATTAAAAAGGCTAAGCACCTAAAAACTGAATACGGTTGAAGTGAATGGAGAAAAATTACTGCCTTCGCAAGTAATTGCCCTCCCTCTTCTTGGAGTCGAGTTTGAAAGAACTCCATAAAACCATAACGTTATAGTGGGTCAGGATGGGTCAAATTAAACAGTGACACATTTAGACCATCTTGGGGACAATTAAATCAAGGACAAAGCCCACAGCATCAATAGGTTTGTCTTGGTCCAAGGATTTGAACGATACGTGGCATGACCTGGCAAGGCCACATTGTAATTTTGACCTAAAGCTGACCTAGGGTCAAGGTAAAATAATGACCTTTCAATGTCTTCTTCCAAATACTTCAAATCATGACCATAATCCTAACTATGGCAAAAATGCATGGTTTTCTCCTGTCATATTCATAAGATGAAGAATGAGAACGCGAAAACTATGACCTTTGATGACCTCTAGTGACCTTGCTGTTGACCTGGCCAAAAATTGACAGCATACCGATTTATATGTTACCGACCTGTCCAATGATGGTTAGAAAATTCGCATAGCTATTCTAGAAACCGAGATATATCCTGGTTTCGTTACCCTCCTTGTAGCAGAAGAAATTTCCCTTACATGTGTTTTTCAATGACGTCATAACTGAATGGCCTGACCTGACCTGATGTCACATTTTTGCCCGAAGCCGTGAAATTGATCCTTCTAAGAGTATGGAAAGCGACGCGCCTCTTATTCGAATACGGTTGAATTTATTTGCGAAAAACATAGAGGAAACCCAGTCGGACTCACGAGGCGGTGAAGGATTATGCTGCAAAAACACCGTTTTTGTAATTCTTGCTTGGTAGGTTTTTTTGGAAGGAATAAATCGCTCACAAAAGTGTCAAGTGGCCTAAAACTGCCAACTGAATGGTTTCCCAAGTGCTTTGTTCGAAATTCCGACTTTTGAATATTTTCATCGCCCTCTATGTATCACTGTTTAAAACTAATTGTCGACAGTTTGATATTGACTTGACGCAATATTTTTTAGCACACTTCTCAGTTAATAGGAATCCAGGGGTGCTCTACCAATCCCGTGTGATCATCAAGTGATTTCATCCACATAAACCAGAATATTTGTTAGCATCATTATCATCTTGGCCGCACCACTCTCCACTAACATTTAATTTTTTCTCTGTTTTTCAACTATGTTTTTTTTTGCTCTTAAAGAGTGGCAGATCTAAGACTTTTGTAATTGGGGGAGTGCGGAGCCTCAGAGGCCGCACGTTGCCCTCAACTTTTCACGTAACGAGCGCCTATAGTATTACATC
Source organism: Lepas anatifera (assembly GCA_034440635.1). NCBI lineage: Eukaryota > Metazoa > Arthropoda > Thecostraca > Lepadidae > Lepas > Lepas anatifera. Next base: position 238,779 of record JAOTON010000736.1, read on the forward strand.
CTTCGTGTCCGGTTTTCGGTGGCCATCATTTTTTTGGATCGTGTTTTTAACAAAGTTCTGTCCCTCCTTCCCACCACCATACCAGTTTTTCTGCAGCTTTGCTGCTTTTTCGGTGTCAGAATACCGTATTAAAGAGCGGAAGAGATAAAAAGTCATATTTATACTAGGGACAAACCAGAAATAGCTTAGGTGCCAGCTGTTAGAAAAAGGGGCAAAAAAGGCGAGATTTCAAGAAAGGGCCAACCGAAAAAATCGCGGGGCCAAACACGACGAAGAAAGCCCAGTTCGAGATATTTGGCCACAAAATGGCCAACCTGACAGCCCTGACGCTGCCGCGGTGTATTCCAAATCAAAAGGTTATTTTCTTATTTTTCTTTATGAGTGTGGCAAGGTAAGTAAATTCCTAAAGTATCGAACACAAGTGGTCTATAGGCTAAATCGAGATCAGTTTTTATGTACATACCTACCATGGAATAGAGATACCTATTCCATTAGATATATCTCTATTTCATGCACCTACTATGATGTGAGGCTGTTGCTGTCAAAATCATCTAGGGAATGTAGTACACAAACCAGCTAATACATTTTTAGGCTTGTCGACGCACCAACTGTCAGGGTCATATGGCGTTGCCAGCTCTTTCCTTGTTGGAGGGGTTTCTCGGGAGACAGTTTGATGTTTCTAACGAAGAGCTGTGGCCGAGATATAATCTCTCCCAATTTTCAACATCAAGGAATCGATGAGAAAGGCCAGCTAACAAATTATTGACTTTGCAGAACACTTGATGCAGTGGTCTCACTACAAATTGCCACAAGCATCGGAAAAGGGAGACCAGGGGCCTGTACCCACCCCCCCCGTCCACTTTTTGGCAAGCAATTTCCTGATCTCAGTCAAAATGGGAGAAAACCTGAAATTTGTATAACCAGCCCGCTGCGGAAGGCAACGAGGATCCCAAATTCGAACAGTTTTTGGAACGAACGTAGATAGTTTGTTGTCAGCATCAGGTTGAAATTTGGCTGGCCCCTCACTTTTTTACTGATAGTGACGTTTATGTATGTTGCCACCACAATAATAGATAAAAAGGCTAAGCACCTCCCACCACCACACCAGCAACTAGTCTTACGCGTTTTAACTACACCGTGTCCAGTCTAATCCACGAACGAGCTCTAAGCGCTCACAAATGACCGCGTGTGAAATGATATACATCACACAATCTCACGATACTGGCTGGGGTGTGGGCTTCCGGTCGGATAGAACATGATGTATGATTGGTTGTAGGCCAGCGTTTATCTCCAGTGTTGTGATTAGTTGATGATGAGGGTGCTTTGCCGGGAATTCCCGTAACTACGCGCTTTGTTTGGTCTTTGCGCGATGGAGGAGACAGCCACGGATGGAAATGTTTCAACACAATTTTTGTGGATTGACAATTTGGCACCCGCAATTAAACCAAATTATTATTATCGGATGGTGTTCTGTCTTATTTTCGTAAGTGAGTTTGCATTTGTTGAAGTTTAAGTAATCTCCTGTCTATTTCACTGGGGGGGGGGCAATTTCCGGGCACTGGGGGCATTTCGGCCGACTGGGGGGCAAATGGCCCCCCAGTTAACATGTTAAAAAATGGCCTGCTGGTTGGATAGTCAAGCAGGATGCGCGTAGGGTGCTGAACCCTCGCTTCCCTGCCTGCTCGCCGTCAGACTGCAGGGATGGGAAATACCCCCAGAGCTGTCGACAGTGTCCACTCCACCTCCGAATGCATCTCCAACAGTTCCCCCCGTTGTATCTGGAGCAGCATGCGCAGTGATGGGAGAGTCTTAATCTCTGGAGCCAGGAGGCGACCCATCACGCACCGCGACGCCCCTGGTGCCGCCGCGGAACGGACTACTCTCCGCCCCAATCCCAAGCCAGCAGCAAGAGCAAATGAATGCAACTGATGAATGTCTCCTCAGAGCATTGTAGGCTGCCTTAGAAACATTCTGACAAGAAATGTGGAAGCATAGGGAGCAAAAATCGCACTGGAAAGTGTCCAGCGGACACCTGGTTGAGCATTCTTTACCTCCAATCCACAAGAGTCATTCGACAAACCACCACCACAATCTTTGACAAACTACCACCAATTCAATGACTTAGACGCCGCACAATATAAAAATATCCAAAACAAAAGTAATTAGTCCACCTTCAGGATCTGTAGGTACTGAAAAGATTAACACGCGCATTGACGGGGGTCTGAGCCACCTTCGCATTGACGGGGGGCGGGTACCCGCCACCCCTAAGATCTCGAGAACCACGGTAGGTAGCGAAAAACGGTAAACGGCGTTGGGCTGCCCATCCACTTCTCCATCGAAAACATTTGAACCATTTTTTGTCAGGTCACATTTAAGGTCACGAGAGGTCAAAACATGCCCGTCATAGGGATAACATGTGAATTCAGTTTTTCAGATATTACATCTGAACAAGTAAAGATAGAGCAAAACGAATTGAACTGCATGAATCCTCTTAGCAAGCCGAATCGAATGATATATAATTTGACCTTGCTAGGTCAAATCAAGGATTTGACCTGACCTGAGGTCAGGTCAAGGTCAAAATATATAAAATGCATATCATTAGAACTGCAAAGCCCAGGCAAGTCTAATGCAGCTAAAATAAATGTTCTATCACCATCCGTTACTGAGTTATTCCGTCCGTAAAAAAACATTTTTCCAATGTATTTCCAATAGAGAGGTCATGCCTCGTAGCTGACCTTAGGTCATCGATATCAAACATGCCGGAACATATCTTAGAGAACTCGGTGGGGCCATTATGTGATATGAGTTTCAATCGGATAAGTTCACCCTGCTCCGACTTATGCTATCTTAAACTTTTTTGAGGTCGGGTCACTTGACCTGTACTGGTGACCTGACCTGAGATGACCTAACCTTAAAATTTTCACAGAAGTTGTAAAAATGATGAGGGAAAAGGAATACCAAGTACGGCGGCGCTACGCGCTGCCGTTTTCCTGCTGTCTCCGAAAAACCCGAAGGGGGTGGGTACCCGCCCTCCCGTCAATGCGCGTGTTAAATATGCCGTGGATGTGCATCCAATTGCGTCCTCTAATAATAACAAGGCGGGCTACCCCACCTATCCCAATTTGAACTAAATTTAGTCAATTCCTAAAATATAACCGAGGAAAATACAATGTACTTTTATATAATTATGAAATGATGTGCTTTTTTGTGTATTTACTTGTTCAGCATTGAGTATATTTTTTTTATTCTAAATAATTTTTTTCGGAGTCCGCCCTCTACTACCCTGGCCTAAGCAGCTCATTAACACGCGCATTGACGGGGGGCGGGTGCCCGTCTCCCCTCTGGTTTTTCGGAGATAACATAAAAACGGCGGTGTGTAGCGCCACTGTACTTGGTATAATATTTGGCATCATTTTTACAACTTTTCTCAAATTTTTAAGGTCAGGTCATCTTCATCAGGTCACCAGGTCATCAGGTCACTAGGTCTTAGGTCATCTTCATCAGGTCATCAGGTCACCAGTACAGGTCAAGTGACCCGACCTCAAAAAAAGTTTAAGATAGCATAAGTCGGAACAGGGTACACTCCGATTGAAACTCGTATCGTATAATGGACCAGCTGAGTTCTCTTAGATATGTTCCGGTGTTTTTGATATCGATGACCTAGTCAGGTACGAGCCATGACCTATCCATTGGAAATACACGAAAAAATGGTTTTGATTGAATAACCTAGTAACGGATAGAGATAGAGCGTTTATTTCAGCTGCGTTAGGTCTGCCTTGTCTCTCCGGTTCTAATGATATGCATTTTATCTAATTTGACCTTGACCTGACCTCAGGTCAGGTCGAATCCTTCATTTGACCTAGCAAGATCATACTATATATCATTTGATTTGGCTTGTTGCGAGGATTCATATAGTTCAAGTTTTTTTTTGCTCTACCTTTACTTGTTCAGATGTAATGACCGAAAACCTTCATTTACATGTTATCTCTGTGACGGCATGTTTTGACCTCGAGTGACCTTAAATGTGACCTGACAAAAAATGGTTTAAATATTTTCTATGGAGAAGTGGATGGGCTACCCAACACCGCTTACCATTTTTCGCTATCTAGCGTGGTTCTCGAGATCTTAGGGGGGCGGGTACTCGCCACCCCCCGTCAAAGCGAAGGTGGCTCAGACCCCCGTCAATGCGCGTGTTAATGCGACATTTGGAGCGCGTGCAGGACAGAGTCGTGGCACAAAGTCTGGAAGATAATTTTTTTAATCCGTTCTCAAATCGATCGTATCCCGAAAAATTGGATGTCATAAAAATGAAGTGCCGAAGCTGTCTTTGAAATGGGAAGCTCTCGTGAGTACCTTGTCCTTCCCGGCTTACTTACCTACCTACCTATTCTACTTGAATCTTGCCTTGTACCTACATACACTGCCGCATAACCGTTTCCACAATCCATCGACAAATGTTTTTTTTTTTTGCTTGTCGATTTGAGCTTGCCCCCTCTCCTGCTGGATCCACCCCTGTCCACTATCTGGTAAAAAGCCTGGGCGACGTCCATACCTCTAAGATAATCGTGCCTAGGCTGTCATAATGTTCAAGCACCGTTACTGCTGTAACTGCTGTGCTGTAAACAGTTTCTAAGAGTCACCAGGCGATTTCAGCGTCAGTGCGGCTGAATATCAAGGCCCTGATTCTTAGCACAGTCAGTCATTGTAGCACTCAATCGGGTTATCCAGCATACCATGGCTTTTCAAGTCTCAGTTACATAAACACTGTCGCAAAAGACACACAAACACGCCATGTTCATATTTATTGGTCATAACAATCTTCATTGTCGCCATTTACTTCGTGCCCTTTTGCGCTCAGTCTGCATCATTATGTTGCCTGTCATTCACTCCCGCTCGAATTCCATTCCAATACCGCCATCAAACTAAAAGTGCGCTTCGCCAGCTCAGTTCTCACTTTGGAGAGCTCAGGCATATCGCGGTCGGTCCCACGTGTACTTTGGCATGAAACTTGAGAGCGACGCGCCACTGAACGTGACAGCGCAGATGAAAAATCGGTCCACAGCACTCTTCCAATCATTCATACATCTCCCTCCTAGACCGTAGCGTTGAATTTAAGCCAACCCAGGGAATTCAGTGCTGGAGTCTTTTCTCACGTCTGCACAACCCTTCATGATGCGAGCGCCAACATTTAACACTTTTTGGATACGATACTTTTGAGCGGTAACCTAGCCTCCCCACACAATAGGTTTTATAATTAAGGCACAGCTTCCGAAAGGAACTTGTATTTTCCATTTCCACAATGCAAGTTACTAACTGCTAAAGACACTTTTCCAGCTCAAAGTTGAGTCGACGTGAACACCAAAGACCTTAGCGTGTGACGAGGGTTTGATAACGATGTTGTCAAACTGGATGATGAGTTTCGAATCGGTATAATTTTAGCCGACCACCAGAGGCCGTGTCTGCCCAGCAGCTGACTCCCCCACCAGCAGTGGTGGATCCAGGGAGAGCAATAAAGGCATTTGCCCCCGCCCCCGCCCCCCAATGGACAAGCTCGGGGCAGAGCTATGTTTTTGCCCCCTCCCCCTCCCTGCCCCGAAGCGGTCGACCTCAAATTTACCGTGACTCCTCTTTAGTTTAGTAACAAGATTTTTGCGCTTGAACTCTCAACTTCAGACAGAACCAGTCAACTTCAGTGTAAGCATTAGGCCTTGGATAGCAAAAACCGGCATCCTGCGCCCATATCTTTCTCTTCGTGAGGTTTATTCTTCTTTTTCTTTGCGACTTGGGTACCCCCAAAACCTACGGCCAAGTGATATTGTGGTGTTATCTTTAACCGCGTGTCGTCCTTTTTCTTGCTTTTCGACTTTGACTTCCCCCTCCCAACCTACGCCTAGATCCACCACTGCCCGTCAGTGGCGGTGGCTGGGAGGTTACCCGGCCACTGACTCCTCTGCCCGTGTTGCAGGGGAGTCTGCCCGGCAACTGATTCCCCGTCAGTGGCAGGGGCTGGGAAATCACCCGGCCACTGACGACTCCTCTGCCCGTGTTGCAAGGCAGCTGAGTATGCAGCCGGCGTGACCTGTGTGGCTGGGAGGGTACCTGGCCACTGACTCCTCTGCCTGTGTTTCAGGGGAGTCTGCCCGGCAGCTGATTCCCCCGTCAGTGGCAGGGGCTGGGAGATTACCCGGCCACTGAATCTTCTGCCTGTGTTTCAGGGGAGTCTGCCCGGCAGCTGATTCCCCCGTCAGTGGCAGGGGCTGGGAGGTTACCCGGCCACTGACTCTTCTGCCCGTGTTGCAGGGCAGCTGAGTATGCAGCCGGCGCGACCTGTGTGGCTACTGGCGCTGCTGGCGTGGCAGGGCTCCAAGGCACGCTCCGTACCCAACATCGGCACCCCAGACGACGCGGAAGGACTGTACAGTGCACCGAGCCAGATGTTCTTACAACTGAAACCCCAGTCATCCTGGAGAGCCCTCCCGGACATCTTTCCCGAATATCTCAGATACATGGACCCAATAAACCTCGGGCGTTCCCGTCTCAACGATCTCAACTCGGAGGACCTTCGAGTGTGGACTGGCGACCTGAACCCCAAGAGTTTTGAGGACGTGCGTTCGAGACTCGGTAAAGACATTGTTATGCAGCTTGGGGAGCGGTTTCGCCGTTTGACCAGAGGCGGCAGGACGACTCGGCCTCCACGCGGATATAAGCGGTACCAGATTCGTCTGAAGAGAGGTCCAGGCGCCGAATACCACCGCCGGTATCCAGGCCAGGCGCTTCTCACATGAGTAGAGCTCTCGCCAGTCAGGGCAACACACGGTGCTGGACAGGACACTAGTCACCGGAGCAATGAGACTGGCCTAGTGTAATGATCTCAACAATCAGGCGTCATTGGTGGAAGTCCTTCAAAAGATCTCCCGGCCATTGGCTCGGCCAGTGACAGCATCGCTTATAAATACTAATAAAAGTACCGGATTCGTTTACTTTGATTACGTGAATCCTTTGCATTGTGCATCGCATCAGAGTACTGTATATTGAAGACAAAGCTGATGTTCATTCTGTTTTACTACAATGACTGGGGGAACGAAAGAAAAGGTCACCTCGGCGAGCACAGGGCAAAACAAACGCTTCCGGGTGCAGAACAAGTTCGTTGCCCAATCTTAATTCTGGCGGAGCTCCTTCCTGTGGCCGCCGAACATGCTGTTAAGGAGCTCAGTGACGTCGCAGTAGAACCAGCTCCGCGGGGATTCCGCGTTTCGCACCGGCCCGGCAGAGCTCACGATCGCCGCCGCCCGCCCCATTATGATGCCGGCTGTGGCAGATGAGTGGCAGCCAAACGCACAAGCATTTCACCAGAACTGCGCCCTACCTGGAACGATTTAAGCCCACCAAAACAGTTTTCACTTCTGCCTGAGCTGGGACCGAATGGGGCAATATATCATGCGCCAAGTGCCAATATTCATAATTTTGGATAGCGTTGCCAACACTTTAAAGCGACCTCTCGGAATCCATTGATCGGTAAAACTGTGGAACAGCTACTTTCTGGCTGCAAGAAACCAGGACGAGCCTGATAGTGAATAAAAAGCCAGCAGTGGTGTGGATTTCTGAAAATGATCGGGAGTGCCCAAATTTAAAACAATATCAGTTACCGCAACATGCAAAGGCGGTATTGAAAGCAAATGTTTTTTTAGCTTTTCCACAGGCTTGCTGAGGTGCATAAACCGATTAAAGGTCCTTAGAATGAAAAACACGAACGTCTAAAGAATATCTTAAACTATTCAGAGGTCTCATTGGGTCAATTTTCCGGGTACTCCTTCATCCATTCAAGTAATACTTTAGATCCAAAGCAGTTCAGTTACGTGCCTTGGCGTCTGAAATTTTCAGGCCACGTATCACATAGTAATCGGTGGTATATATGCACCGTGCAGTGTCGGTCACATCTGTTATACGTGCAGTACAAAAGTTCGCTCTCAAGACTGGTCTGCAAAGTTCTCGAGATGAGGTTCTTCTTAGGCAGAGGCCTTTTTCTGCGCCACATTTCTGCGATTAAAATTCCTGAGTAGGGCTGGCACCATGTCGCACTGCTCATGGTGTGGTGGCTTCGGTAAAGCTGGTGTGTGGGAACAGTGTATTTTCGCTGCTGCTCGCTCGACGATGATTTAATATGCCTCCGAAAAACTCAAGTCGAACATATATCACAGATCCGAGCTAAAGCACAATACAAGCAGAAATGAGCTGTCAAAGCTCTCGGCGAGCATTACTCTGGCACTGAGCTACGAGACGTTACGCGAAAACTGTGCAAATGTCACGCTCATAAAAAATAGCGCAAAAAAGTGATGTTATAAATATGAATGGTGCGAATCATCCGATCGAGAAATGAGCTAACGATTGAAGTCAGATGTAAAAATCGCCGCCGTCTGTACCAATTGTTAAAATGATTTATTCGCTTCCATTAAACATGACGCAGGATGCTAGATGTTGGAAAATAAGGCGGTCCATCAGCGAAGTCTGCCGCGTCTCATTTCGCTCACTATACATCCTCGTGATAGTGTAATGAGATTAGCCAATCTATCTAGATACATAACACACGCGAGTGTATCAGCGCTTCTTCGGAACTAAGTGAAGACGCTTCGATGCAATAAAAGCCTAAGCCGGCGCAATGTCTGTGCAGGCACGCGGCACTGTTCTGTTCCGGCACCACCTTGTCTTTGATGACGGGTGCAGAGTCAGGATTGTCACGGCAGCGACGCATGCATGTCAACGGATGAAAATGAAAAACTGGTGACGCCTTCAAAGACTTGTACAGCTGGCGGCCTCAGAACTTGCGAAACCCGATACAAGTCAACCATTGCGATAAGCAGGGATGGGATGATACCAAGAAGCAAGGATGATACCAAGGGCCTCGTCGCATTACGATCCTGGTCGGCGCAGATTTTATTGAGGGTCAGCCCTGAAAAATACCAGCTTACCATGGCCTTTGCAATTTGACGCCGCGTAACGTTTCAGATTAGTCGCTGGGCATCCTAACGAAATATTTTAAGAGACAGTATTTCCATTCAAACGCAGCTCAGTCAATATTATTAAAACAAGTTGAAGAGGTTTTCAGATTAGTGGGCAGCTCTCGGCCTCCCCGACGGACCGACAGCTGAGGTCATATGGTGTCGCCAACTCTCACCCTGTGGGTAGGGTATCAGGGGGGTCAGAAGGACTAATGCAGAATACACGCCCGGGGATCTGAGCCCGGGTCAGCGGCGTGGAATTCGGGTGCTCTTTGCCCACGCCACCGCAGCCCCTCATTTTGTAGATCAAAATTGCACCGAAATGAGACAATACTTGCAACACAATGAGACTTACGAATTGTGAACCTCGTGGTCAGGCCCGATAATAACGTTGTACGTTAAAGTATTGTCCCATTTCGGTGTAATTTTGATCTCAAAAATGCATAGCCGACAATGAGCTTGAATGAAAGCTAGAATAACAATGAGCTTGCCAGAAATGACCCAAGCAATAAAAGCAGTTCAGTCACATTGTAGTCGTTAACCCGCACCCCAACGGGGGTCCGGCGCCACCTTCGCCCCACCGGGGGCCATCGATGGCCACCCTTTAACTCTGAAAATATGGGGGTTAGCGCAAATCTGCAAAGTGCATTCGAAAGCTCGCGTGAATTCAGTAAGAAATTGCTTCGCATTTTTAAGCGCTCAGGTCAATGGTTTGACCTCCAGAGATCAAATTAGGTCACGATAGACTATTTTCACCCAAATATGCAATGCTTAAGAAAAGTGGGCCTAACTCTTATGCCATTAAAGCTATTGAGATCTGGTAAAGTACATTAGATAGGAAAATGCCAGACCTTTTTCCGCTGTGTGAAATTTAATGACCTCCCGCCAGTGGTTTGACATCCAGAGGTCACCTCGTGACCTCATATGACATGAGGTCACCGAAGGTATGAAAGTGACCTTGCCGTATATCAAATGAAAGCCAGTGATGAGATATACACGAGGGTGTTTGAACCAGCGCTCTAGCTTAATTAGGTCAAAAGTTATTGCTAAAATACTACTTTTGACCCCTGGTGACCTTGGATGACCTCGGAGAGGTCAAAGGGAAAATATGACCTCTGGGATCCGTGAAAGACTGTCCAAGAACGCTTTTCTGAACAAGCCGGGCATTTGAAATCGTTTTTGTAGTTTTTAGATCATAAGACAGATTTTTCCCATGCCTTTTCAATGGGAGAGGTCACCTCTTGACCTGACCTCAGGTCACGAAATTGAAAAATCCTGGATATATACCTTGTAGACCTCGGTGGGGGCATTAACTGTAGGAAGTTTCAAATCGATCGACTGAGAAAAGTAGCTCTTATAGAGCTCAAAATTTGAAGTGAGGTGACCTTGGTTGACCTCGCCTAGTGACCTGACCTTGGGTGACCCGGGGTAAAAATTTCAGGGATGGTGAGAAAATTATGCAGTGAGAGGTAGAGCCCTGAACCGCGGTCCTGCGTCTCGTCGTTTTTTCTGCTATCCCGAAAAACCTTAGGGGGACCATCGATGGCCCCGGTGGGGCGAGGGTTAAACCAAACTGATTGACCCGTGGCCACATATTATCTAGGGTGATGATTCATAATGTATGAACATACATGGTATAGATTCCGCAGCGATGCACTAAGGAGTACGGTTATGAGCTAATAACATGCTGTTGGGTCAGCCCCTTGAATCCTGGATATACAATTGAATAAACTCAGATTGATTATATATTCGGGCACATACATCCATCAGGAGCTTCATGTATGTAATTCAGAGGCATAGGAACAGGACGGGGCAGGGGCGCCATGGCCTCCAATCTTCAAGATCTTACCATTGACCCTATGGCGTTGAGTGGAGAAGAACGACTTCAGAATACACCTCCCCCTTTCTTTATGTCCAGGACCTTCCTACACATATGATGCAATAGTTGAAGATTCTGATGAAAAGCTGTCAAGTTGAAGATTCATATAATCAAACTGTAAAAGACATAATAAATATCAGTTTGCCGCCGATTCCTTCCTTTTGACGGAAAAGGGTAAAAAGGAATTGATAACTGTCCAGCACCAGCCGTACTAAGCATCGTCTATTTTTTTCTTCGACACTTTCAAGATGAAATAAAACGATTCACATGATTATCATCTTATCATGAAAAACGATTCACCTTTAGTATCTCATTTTCAATTAAATTAACGATTCCCTTGTGGACAGGACGCCTGACGTGTAAAAAATGACACATAAATAAAATAAGTACAGCAGTCTCTAGAAATATGTTACAGGGATCTATATGCCTGGTACGCATACAAAAATCTCAGCGCAGTACGGAAACTCCCAAGAGCTGCAGCATTACGTTTCGAATCCCCGAATGTGACCAAGTGATAGTGATTTGCCAGGCTACGTTGCCCACTTCAGCACGAACCAAGAGAAAACTGGCTCCCCATAGCGACATCCAAGCCAGGTTTTATTACTGTTATCAGGTGAAGGCTCCAGAATGGCACCAGTGTGCGGCCCATTCGAGAGCTGACGATTTATATACATCTGGTCTTTTTACAGTCACCAGGCCTTTTCAATACCTTGACATTGGTCACCAGCCAGCGGGAAACGGGCCGATACCGTCCCAGCCGTTTTAAGCAGGCTCTCACTCACGCTGCTTCAGCTCATAAATCATCAGAAATCGAGGAGACTACCTAACTGTTTTTTCTTGTTTCTGGTACAGTTTTATACACAAATTACAAATATGTAGGGGAGACCGGGGCTAGTTTGATGTGATGATTTTGATGACATGATGACATGATTTTTTTTTTTGGTCGCATATCTCAGAGATTGCTAAAGGTATAGACTTCGTTCTGCCATTGCTTGAAAGCCTATTCTTTTGGCTTTCAAGTGATGCGTGTGCCAACGCTTGAATGTTGTCGCCGTGTGAGATATTTGATCATGAATAGGTCAAAGTCAAATGGCTCAACTCGCCCCGAGTCGGGGTAAGTTGAGCCGCACTCCGGGGTACGTTGAGCCGCTTGACGAGAGTATGTCCTCATTTTCCATGTATATTGCCCAAACACCAAATATTCTCACTTTCAGTCACTGGTACTGTTTTTACACACAAACGTTGGGGAATCAGCTGTACAAAGACGGTGGGCCCATCCACGGCGCTCTTGGTACTGTATCCATTGCTCAACCGGGCGGCTGTTTGAGAAATTCTCGCAGTACACCAGGCATAGTGTCTCATTTTCATCGCTGGACCCTTCGACATCTTTGTAAAGCTTCCTCCTAACATTTCTTTGCTTCCTTGTGTTGTTATTGCACCCGTCTTGTCTTTGCTTCTTGCCTCTGCCATCTGTTGTACCTCTGTTCTTTGCTGGTTTTCTTGTTTACTCCTTTTCCGCCTCCTCTTCCAGAGGCTTTTTTGGTGTATCCGTCAACACTGCTGCTTTCCTCTGACGCGAGGCCCTCTTCCTCTGCCTCATCTCTTAAGCAACGGGCAGGCTGCTGCAGGCGAGAACTTATCAGGACAGTAGGGCAGGATCAGGGCAAGATCAGTATCAACGTCAGGGTCAGGGCAGACTGCTGCTCATTGAATAGTCCGGGAAGATTCTGCTGCGTGTACGGCTCAGGCCCATCTGCGGGGAGGTCCAGCTCTGCTACCGATGGTGCAAGGAGGCTCTGATGAAGATCCGGTCCAGGACTAGGGGCATTTGTTGACCTTCCAGGCAGGCTGGACCCTGCTGGATTTTCAGGCGCTGAGATGTTCAGTAGACTTCCTGACTTTTCAAGAGCCTACTGAGGGCTCTTCACATGTCGATCCGTCAGTTGGGCCGGTGTCCGCTGGGGATCGGGTATAGGCCCAGAGGCACCACCTGACGTTCCAGGCATGCTGGACCCACTAGAGGATCCAGGGGGGGTTGGCAAGGGGCCATTCCCCAAAATAACGGAATTTTGGCCGATTTTCTTTAAAAAACACCATGTTTTTACTATTTTTCCCCAGTTGCCTCCCCCAAAACGGCGCTCCTGCGTCCGCCAGTGGCTGGGCCCTGCTGGAAGTCTGGGTGGAATCACAGAACAGTGTTTGGAAAAATCGGCACATAGAGGGTACAATTTGAACGTTTTGCAGGAAAGGCCAAGGCCCCTGCATCCCTTAGAGTTGGAGGGGCTTTAAAGGAAGAGGAGAGCTCAAGACCAGCGCTGGAAGCTCTTCTCCATAATTGGTCGGCCTAGTAGCAGGTCAGGGGGCAGGTAACGGGACATTAAATCGCTTAACCCTATTTCCGGCAGGGGGCTAATATTGCCCCCTTCAGGTTTTTCAAGAATATCTTCGAAACGGCTTGCGATAGAACTTTGAAACTTCCTGACTTTTCCTAAAACTAGTACAGACAGGTTTTCTGAAATTTTCAAGATTATATATTTACCAGGGGCGGAGCTATGGCTGGGTTTTTGGGGAGGTTCTATCCACAAACCAAGTATTATCGTATGCGATGGGTTTTTGTAAAAGGAAGCCGTCTCTGCTGATCCTGATACCAGTTATATGGTTTTATTATATCATTTTTTATGTGAGATGATAGTGCATTCACAATTGTCACTATTTGTATTCATCAGGGGCGGTTACAGCAGTTCAAAATGGGGGAATGTTATCAAGAAGGACTAAACGTTAGTAAGTGAGAAGACTGCTTACAGCAGTGCCAGGGCGAATACAATTGGGTATATGAAAATTAAAAATAGTTATAACCCAATTCTAGATTACCAGAGGCGTGTCCAGTCACTACACATTTTCAAAATATATATTCCCAGCCAGTATCACCGCCGCGACTCAATATCGTTGTATATTGAAAATGTGTTTCCAATCACCCCCACCCCCACGACGAGTCCTTGATCCGCCTATGTCACCCCCTTTCCCAGAGCTGCCATGGGAGGGTAAAAATTATCAGAAATTAAATTTCAACTAGTCGAGGGACTAATATACTCATGCATACCATTCGCATATTGGTATGTATTTTACCCCACTGTTTTACCTTACTGCATCCGCCCCTGATGAGTTTTTCACTTTTTTCTCATTTATTTATGTGTCAAAGATGCCAAGCAGTATATGACGGCTTCTAACCCGCGTAACAAAAATTTTTTAGGTTGTATATATTTCCTCATAGTCCTGGTCCTGGAACTGCCATTGAATTTCAAATTTTTGCGTAACTCGAGTATATGAAAATTTTGGGTCAATTATTTGTAAATCTGAACTATTTTTGTGAAAATCGTACAACAGAGACAAGGGTTATGGAAAATCTAAAAATACACAAAAATTGTATATTTTGTACGACCTTCTCCTAAAAATAAAAATTTTGAAATTTTCTTTTTCAAAATAAAGTTTAGCAGCAGAGGAATCTATGGCACTTTGAATTTTCAAAATCGGCCGGTTAGATTACGAGATCTTAGCGGGGCCGATATTGCCCCCTTGCCGGAAATAGGGTAGCCGGGAGCCTGACGGAAATAGGGTTAAAGGGAATGTGGCACCTTCATAACGTGATTTTAACTGAGATAGCCAAGTTGTAAAGCAAGTCGGAAAACCCGGTACTCCACATATCATTTGTCTTGGAACTCGATATTTCCGTACAAAAAAAGCTAAAACCTACCTGACACCAGCCCCTCATCAGCCCCTCGCCGGGCGGCCATTGTTGTGAGCTGCTGGTGTGACGACATATGCTGACGTCACGATGAGCATCAGCCAATCGAAGCCCTTGAATCGTTTCAAGTATGGTAGTAGTTTCCAGATCATGACATCATCCACAGGCCGATATTTATTTTCCTAGAGGAGTGTTTTTAAAAACAAAATATTGAGCTTATTGGACATTTTTCAGAGAAATCATAAGTGGTTTCATTATTCTTTGGCTAAAAGTACGCCTAATTTCACTAAATTCCAGGATTCGACCAAGGTGCCATATTCCCTTTAAGAGTTTTGAAAATAAACGGGAAAATCAGAAGCTGGTGGTAAATGCCTTTCCCCTTCGCCAATGAGTCGACCCGATGGCAGACATTTTAGAGACAACTGCCCGGGCCGAATAACGTCCCCAGCCATATCTCTGTTGAAAGGTTTCTCGGAAGCTAGCTTGCTCTTTGATCAGGGAACCCGCCTGGTCTTGAACACGGGTCAGCTGCATGGAAAGTGTGCGTGCTATCCACTACACCACCGTGCCCCATTAGTTTTGGGGGTAAATTGAGGTATTCCATTTTTTCCCGGGGCGCGTTGATCATGGCTCAACACACCCCGACACCCTCAGGGCTCAACTTACCCCGAGACCCCGCCGCCACTCCGGAGGCAACTGACGCAGAAAGTGGGTGATCAGTTCTCATAGTTTTCAGCCTAAATAAGGCGTAAATACCTACATTCAACTCATTTAGTAGGGCTAATCTTTATCTCTAATATCAACAGTGCTATTACAAAATGTTTGACAAAAGTAAAATTCACTTTTGCTATAAAAAAACAGGTTTTTCCGTCTCCAAACCGCTATCGACCAGATACCACGACGGTTTCCTGCTGAAAGACAGAAAGCCGTTGCACGCATGCGCTGTTATGATTACAGCGCAATCTCTTCAGAAAGAGTGGAGTTATCGCGAGTGGCTCAACATGCCCCTGGCTGCAACTAGCCCCGGTCTCCCCTAATCCGCCAAATCCCTGTTTGCCACCATTTTCTGTACTCATCAGCTGTATTAGAACAACAAAAAACTTTTGACCCTAGCAGTTTCCAAAATATCGGACGAGAAGGTGTAATGTTTGGTCTTTTCCAAATCGCCTAAGCGCTGAAAATCCAGCTATTTGAACCAACTCTCGATTTGCATCGCGACATCTGTTATTTTGACGGGAAGCTGCAACAGTCTACCACAGAAGACAATGGCAGCTGCCGCGGAAGCCTTGTCGTCCCGTTCTGTTCATAGTTTGCTACGAAATGTAGCGTCTGTGTGCCTTTTTAACTCTATTTCCGTCAGGCTATCGGCTACCCTATTTCCGGCAAGGGGGCAATATCGCCCCCTAAGATCTCGTAATCTATCCGGCAGATTTTAAAAATTGAAAGTGCTATAGATTCCCCTGACGCTAACCTTTATTTTGAAAAAAGAAAATTTCAAAATTTTGATTTTTAAGGGGAAGGTCGTGCAAAATAGATAATTTTTGTGTATTTTTTTAGATTTTCCATAACCCTTGTCTCTGTTATACGATTTTCACAAAACTAGTTCAGATTTACAAAAAAATTGACTTCAAATTGTCATATACTCGAGTTACGCAAAAATCCGAAATTCAATGGCAATTCCAGGACCAGGACTATGAGGGGAAATATATACAACCTAAAAATTTTTGTTACGCGGATTAGAAGCCGTCATATACTGCTTGGCATCTTTGACACATAAATAAATGAAAAAATGAAAAACTCATCAGGGGCGGATGCAGTACCTAAGGTAAAATAGTGGGGTAAAATACATGCCAACAATATGCGAGTGGTATGCATGAGTATATTAGTCCCTCGACTAGTTGAAATTTATTTCTGATAATTTTTACCCTCCCATGACAGCTCTGGGAAAGGGGGTGACATAGGCGGATCAAGGACTCTCGTCGTGGGGGTAGGGGTGATTGGAAACACATTTTCAATATACGACGATACTGAGTCGCGGTGGTGATACTGGCTGGGAATATATATTTTGAAAATGTAATGTTACCCCCTCAAATACTGACACTTTTCCGCCATTGGTAACACGTTCCGTATGCTGTTGTCTCCGTGATCTGCCTATGGGCGAAATATTTCCTTAGTCGTTCCTGAAACTGAATACATAGAGAGCATGCTAGTCTCGCACAAAGCTCTAAGTGAACAAACGTATGCTGTTATATTTGTGATTTACTCTACATTATAGTGACTGGACACGCCTCTGGTAATCTAAAATTGGGTAAAACTATTTTGAATTTTCATATACCCAATTGTATTCGCCCTGGCACGGCTGTAAGCAGTCTTCTCACTTACTAACGTTTAGTCCTTGATAACATTCCACCCATTTTGAACTGCTATAACCGCCCCTGATGAATACAAATAGTGACAATTGTGAATGCACTATCATCTCACATAACAAATGATATAATAAAACCATATAACTGGCATCAGGATCAGCAGAGACGGCTTTCTTTTACAAAGAACCCACCGCATACGATAATACTTGGTTTGTGGATAGAACCTCCCCAAAAACCATAGTTCCTCCCCAGCCATAGTTCCGCCCCTGGTAAAGATATAATCTTGAAAATTTCAGAAAACCTGCCTGTACTAGTTTTAGAAAAAGTCAGAAAGCTTCCAAGTTCTATCGCAAGCCGTTTCGGAGATATTGTTGAAAAACCTGAAGGGGGCAATATTAGCCCCCCTGCCGGAAATAGGGTTAACGCGAGATATCTTTGGTCACATCCTAAAGCATCATACTGCCTAGTCACATCGCAAAAAAACTTGCCATCTTTTCAATTTTCCCGTAACTCCAGCTCCGTTAAGTTGACTGGACACATGTCCAAGCATCATTGCCAGACACGGGCACCTAGCCGACGCGGCCGAGCTTATCTATCGCTGATCAGCATTTGGTGTGGGGCGGGAGTCGGGCCTTTGAATGAATGTGACCGAGATGTCAAGCTAGCGTGTGTTTCATGTCTTCAGCAGATGCCATACAATCGCAAGGGCTCACAGTACGGTCGCAAGTACATGCCCACACAGACTGGGTCAGGGCCTGTGTCCGAACAGCTTGCAAGTTTAGCTTTACTAAGGTGGGAGATAATTTGGGACTATGATCAGACTAAAGAACACGCTATGACGTCAATGCATTTGTGCATCACCTGTCATTTTGCTTCAGCCCAAGGCCGTGTGAATGCCACTCGACTGCACGCGGGCGCCAACACCCGGGACCGCGACGTGTGTGTCGTGTGTGACAATGCACTCGGGAGAGGTACGAGGGCAAGGGCAAAGAAAGGCACAAAAACGTTGGCAACGCCTCCCTGCTTCGACAAGGTACGCCGCTGCTTTTTAACCCTCGCCCCACCGGGGGGCATCGACGGCCCCCCCTAAGGTTTTTCCGGGATAGCAGAAAAACGATGAGGCGCAGCACCGCGGTTGAGGGCTCTACCTCTTACTGCATAATTTTCCCACCATCCCTGAAATATTTTACCCCGGGTCACCCAAGGTCAGGTCACCAGACGAGGTCAACCAAGGTCACCTCACTTCAACTTTAGAGCTCTGTAAGGGCTACATTTCAAAGTCGATCGATTTGAAACTTCCTACACTTCATGACCCCTCCAGGGTCTACAAGGTGTATATCCGGGATTTTTCGATTTCGTGCCCTGAGGTCAGGTCACGAGGTGACCTCTCCCATTGAAAAAGCATGGGGAAAAGCTGCCTTATGATCTAAAAGTCACAAAAACGATTGAAAATGCTCGGTTTGATCAGAAAAGCGTTCTTTGACACTCTTTCACGGATTCCAGGGGCCATATTTTCCCTTTCACCTCTCCAATGTCATACAAGGTCACCAGGGGTCAAAAACAGTATTTGGACAATAACGTTTGACCTAATTAAGCTAGAGCGCTGAAACAAACACCATCGTGTTTGTCTTGTCACTGGCTTTCATTTGATATACGGCAAGGTCACTTTCTGACCTTTCGTGACCACAGATCATATTAGGTCACGAGGTGACCTCTGGAGGTCAAACCACTGGCGGGAGGTCTTAACGTTGCACATAGCGGAAAAATTACTGGCAATCTCCTATCAAATGTATTTTACCAGACCTCAAAAGCTCTAATGGCATAAGAGTTATGCCCAGTTTGCTTAAGCATCGCGTATTTGAGTAAAAATAGCCGATCTTGACCTAATTTGACCTCTGGAGGTCAAACCATTGACCTGAGCACTAAAACATGTGAAGTAATTTCTTACTGAATTCACGCGGGCTTTCTATTGCACTTCGCAGATTTTCGCTAACGCCCATATTTTCGGAGTTAGAGGGGGGCCATCGATGGCCCCCGGTGAGGCGAAGGTTGCGCCGGACCCCCGGTGGGGCGCGGGTTAAGCGAGGTATCTACGGGTAAATATCGGTGCAAGGCATCAGTGGCAGAAAGCACATTCAGTTTCGACCCGAATTCTCGCGCCACGATGCAGCCGCTTCCGGGGGGCTCCTGGACACGTTTAGACCGATGGGTACCCGAGCTCTTCTTCATATGGCGGAGTGTGGAAAGCCTGCAGGTTTTGGTTCCAATGCAGGACGGATCGTATTGAATAGGTTTGATTACCATTTGTAACTACATTGACACGAACTGGATTAGCTCTTCCATGCCCCGCTTTTCTATTCCATTTCTTACAAAAAAATAAATGAAGAGAAATTAATTGTGGCATCTCAAATTTCATGATCACGGAGAGCAAGCACCTGTATTCCGGTTTAGCGCCGAACCCTTTATATAAGCTCTTAGAACGGAGCGGGTTTTTTTCTGACGCTTTTTAGCTCAGATCCATATTCAGGTTAGAAGATGTCAATGAAAGTCAAAGCCCCAATTATTTCTAAGGGGCACAGCAGATTTTCACCTGAAAGTTATTACTGGGCAGCGCTATCGCAGAAGCGGATCAGAACTACCCATCCTGAGGAGAAAGAACTGAATTGGACATCCTTCGAACCACCCATGGGCTAGATCAGATATTGAGGAATCATTGAAGTCTTGTCATCATGGTAGATTGAATGAATACATGGCGTAAAGGTACAACGTTAATGCAAGGTGAATGGCAGAAATGACCTGACTTTGAGTCAGCCCTTAGTCCTCAGTTCACTTGGTATTGCTATAACTGAAATCATTCAACTCCCGGTGACAAGACAAACACAATTCTATCAAAAGTAGTTTCCATGTAATGTTAAGCGATTGACGACAAAACAGAATCGACCCACTGGCAATTCCATAGAACAATGCTATCCAGGGGTGTGTATTTCTATCTCTTTGGGGTTGCCTCGGCACCCCCAATTATGTGCTGGGCACCCCAAATTTGGTGATTTGGGCAACCCTACCAACAGGTAAAGCAAAGACCTTATAAAGTGCGTAAATAAAGCAGATGTTCAACAAATACCAGTTCCACAGCGTTATAATGACATTTTGCATCCGACTTACAACTTAATATTTCATCATACAACGGAAAGCCTCAGACATAATGAACAATACACATCGATGATGTTTCCAGCCCCGAATTAGATTTTGTGCCTTTCCACTATCCAGCACGGAGAAAATCAGCACGTGTTTCCCTTTTCTAGTATATTATCTGCACTGGCGGACGCAGGGCCATTCCGACCATGCCCCCCAAGCACTGGAGGGGGGGCAAAAAGTTTGCCCTCAAAGGCCGGATAATTTTTTTAAAGTTGTTTACACTAGGTCTGCAGAGCAAAAAAATATTCGCTCCAACCCTCCCCCAAGAGAGCGATCATGTATTTCGAGAGGTAGCTTATACAAGATCTGTCGAGCACCCAAATTGCACGTCCCCCCTAGGAGAAGAGGCAGACATGGGTTTGCCCCCCCAAACTCGGGTCTGCGTCCGCCCCTGATTATCTGGTTGTACTTCAGCAGCGCTCCCTATTAATCCTAACTCTCTATAACTCGTGCGAAGGTTAAGCTTTATATTTATGAGCGTCTCTCTCCTCCTTCACTCGCTTGTACCGAAGAGCAGCCTCGGATGGTGTGGCAAATAATCAAGCCAATAGAGAGCAAAGTATGGCTAGAAATGTTTGAAACACATAATGTTAATATATCTCATGATTAATGGTTTGAAGCTCTACCATTTTCATGTATAAATTTCCGTTGAATTTCTCGCGATACAAGCGAACGCGCCTCCACCAATCAGTGGCCGTCATCTGCCGGCAGCCGCGATTGCCTGCGGGCACAGAGGTTACAGAGGTCACGCTGGGCGCCGCTAACGCCAAGTTCAAGCCTCGGTGGGGAGGGGTCGCGGGCGGATTGTAATGCCTACATGTGTGGTGTTGAAAATGGTGGTCGTTGTGCCTGGTGTCAGACTGGGGGAGGGGGACCGATGTAGGGGACATTCTGTGCACGTGGGTGAATATAAAGGTTAGGTGTTTGTGCAATGTGCATTACCGATAACACTGGAAAACATGAGTGCGAATTCATTAAATGAGTTCGGTATATGAGTATGCTTGGAGGCCAAAATTGCAGGCACCAATTTCGAGTCCATAGTATTTTTTCGGTATCATGGTAGACGATGCAGCTTTTCAAGACTTTTTAAAATTGACTAATTTCTTAGTAATACAAAACACACGATGTGTGTGGCATACCCGCCTATCTGAAATTTCAAGCGTATGCAACACTAGAAGTTTAAAATGCTAAAATGACAATTTGAGGCGGAGAGATAAGTAGTTCTGATCGTGTAAAAAAGGAGGGTCCAGGGTAAAGCACAAGACGCCCAAGAGAATTAACTGACAAGTATGTACTTTTTGGCATGTATTGAATGGCATGAACGTCACTCTATTCCTTTACCATACGCCATTCTCCTACCAGTTACCACATCCTTTCGACGTCGCCGCCACTCGGCCTCCAGGCAGCCACAAGCCACTGTGCACGGCCGTCTAACCGTGATTGTTCAGCCTTCTGTCTTTAGGCCTACAAAAAAGTTTGTATGCTATAATACTCCGCTATTAGTATCCCAGGTGACGCCGTTCCTAGTTAGTTATTTTTTATTACTACCATTAGTTGTGAAAAGTTATGTACCGTTGTTAGATCAAGACGTTCAACTCTCAGCATTCGCATTTTACCTAAATTGGTGGAATTGATGCAGTGGGTGACCTCACAAGTAGTGTCAAGCATTGAAAGGGCGAATCCTGGCGCAAGACATTCTTTTGTTGATAGATATTGAGCTTTCGGGCTAAAATTTCTGAACTGACGGAAACAATACAGTGTATAAGAATTTTGATACGAGGATGGGAAAGGACAATAATTGAAAATCAAACACCGTTACAGGGAATGTGGCACCGTTATAACGTGATTTTATCTAAGATAGCCAAGCTATAAAGCATGCCGGAAATCCCGGTACTCAATATATCATTTGTCTTGAAACTCAAAATTTCCGTGGAAAAAGCTAGAACCCTACCTGAAATGTACACCAAATCTACCCCAGCCAGGCGACCACAGTTGTCAGATGTTGGTGTTACGATAGCGCTGACGTCACAGTGAGTTATCAAGCAAGTGAAGACCTTTAAAGGGAATGTGGCACCTTCACAACGTGATTTTAACTGAGATAGCCACGTTGTAAAGCAGGTCGGAAAACCCGGTACTCCATATTTCATTTGTCTTGGAACTCGGTATTTCCGTAGAAAAAAACTAAAACCTACCTGACACCAGCGCCCCTCAGCCCCCCGTCGCCGGTGGCCATTGTTGTGAGCTACTGGTGTGACGACATATGCTGACGTCACGATGAGCATCAGCCAATCGAAGCGCTTGAAGCGTTTCAAGTATGGTAGTGGTTGCCAGATCGTGACATCATCCACAGTCTGATATTT
Organism: Lepas anatifera; assembly: GCA_034440635.1. Classification (NCBI taxonomy): domain Eukaryota; kingdom Metazoa; phylum Arthropoda; class Thecostraca; family Lepadidae; genus Lepas; species Lepas anatifera. Next base: position 261,317 of record JAOTON010000736.1, read on the forward strand.
ATTTCTTTTTCTAGAGGAGTATTTCTAAAAACCAAATATTGAGCTTATTGTATTTTTCAGAGAAATCATGAGTGGTTTCATTATTTTTGACTAAAAGTACGCCTAATTACACTAAATTCAAGGATTCGGCCAAGGTGCCACATTCCCTTGAAGCCTATTGAATGTGATAGTAGTTGCCAGATCATGATGTCATCCACAGGCAGAGGTTTATTTTTCACCCTGGAGGAGCATTTTAAAAATAAAAAAATTGAGCTAATTGTACATTTTCCGAGAAATCATGGACGTTTTCATGGTTTTCGGCTAAAAATAGTCCTAATTAAACTAAATTACTTGACTCGACCAAGGTGCCACATTCCCTTTAAATAAAATTATTTTGAGCGGCGGCAGTTTTTTAACCGCTGATTTTTTAGCATGTTAAAAATGTTTAAAATTTAATTGTGAAATCTTTATAGCACGCACATGTCAGTGGAAATGGTAGCTGAACGGTCTCTATATAAAGCGCTAGTGGGTTTTTGCGTAGATTTTAATGAGCGGTACCATTCAGGGCTGTAAACTTTTATCTCCTTGGGACTGGCAGTCCGGGCACCCGGAATGAAATATCTAGTTAGCGTTAAAATACAGTTTAAGTTTTATTGCTCAGCAATTCAAGGATTCAAAAGGACTGTGTGATGGCTAAAACGAAGACAATATTATGTTATCTCCTTTCATATGGTGGTCATTAAAATTGTCCTTCCCCAACTTTGGGCACCCCCACTGATGTTCGGAAATCCACACCCCTGATGCTATCAGGATTTTTAGCTTCTTTTCTACTAAATTTTCAGAAAACAAGGCCTTTATCCTTATTCATATTGTAGCATATTCAGCTTATTCAGCTTGTAATATACCTACTGGCGACAAATGTTACCCCAAATAAGGTTAGCAGTAAGGAAATACTTAATAGTATACGTTTTACCTGGGTAAGCTCCTAATATATTAAGGACTAGTTTAGAAATAATTAGTCGGCAAATTTCGACGTGGTGCGATCTCAGACTAATGATTGTAGGGATAAGGTATGCACATACATATTTTCTTCATCTACGTATAACGCTGAACAAGTCACGAGGGACGAATTTCGCTCTTCAGCAAGCAAGTGTTAATTAGGTAAAGAGTCAAAGGAGTAAGATTCATATTTGAACATTCAATCCAGTTAAATATCCATTTCTTAGAACTGCAAGGGTATACCACCATTATTTTGTAATCCCTTCCCCATCAAAACCGAGGATGAAATTTTTACCCAAATATAAATATACCCTCTTGTTTTGACTTGTCACTCTCCAAGTTTCGCAATATTCGCACCAGTTTAGCAACAGTCTATTTTGTTCGCCGGGCCCACCCCGGTCACTAAGCCAGCAATGGGTACAGTCAGTCTCTGATCCTGGATCCCTGAACTGAGGCCAGCGGGTTGCCGAAAATAACGACTTGAACCAACGGTAATTTCATCAGAAACATGCATTCGGAGACTGTACGAAAATATCCAGCAAAGCATCGAATAAAACTATCTTCGGATATTGTGAAAACTATACATATTGTCATGTAGCCTTCAACTTCTCGCAGTGGGGCTACTTGTTCTGACTGATGCCTGGCTGCGTCCCGTTACAGACAGAAAGCATATATTTGTGCCAACTTTGCCCCTCGAATTTCGGGTATTGCAACCGTACCGGAGTTTGTCAAATGTCAAAATTGCATTATTCGGGAAAAGTTATTTCGGAAAATATCAGATTTCATGCAGCAGAATATAAAATAATGGACCCTGGATGTTTGCCAAGATATAGAAAAGCGCAGTGAAAAATTTCAAATTGCAAAAAACGGCGCCACACAGAGATCAAATCGTCTCCTCAATGTCTTATAATTAGCTGAAGCAGAATGCACCCGGAACGCTAAGGCTAATAATGGACCGGTGTCATGTCCCAGAAAATACCAGGCCTCACTGTAATTGCTCCTACTGAGAGCATTCGAATTACCAGTTCAAATACTGAAACATTCCCTTCAGGATCCAGCAACACAACATACATTCAAGACAACTCCCGTTTTTGCGCGCACATCGAGCATTTTCGGTGGCGCGGTAGTGGAGTGGTCAGCGTAGCTGGCTTCCACGCAGCCGACCCGGGATCAAGGCCCGGCGGCTTCCCTGAACAAGGAGCAAGCTGGCTCCCGAGTAACCCTTCCAACAGGGAAAGAGTTGGCGACGCCATATGACCCTGGCAGTTGTGGCGTCGATAAGCCCCAAAAATATCATTACTATAGAGTATTTTCTCTCAATAGACGCGATATTTGGAATAATGTGGCAGAAAGCAGCGTGGGGATCAATCCACCGCCTCAGCCTAAATACTTGCAACAATTACTTTTGACTTCGGAAAAAACTTCAATATACCACAAAAAAATGTAACTCATTTCTTTCATAAACTTTTTTAGCGAAATGGGAATATATAAGACTGTAGCACGAAATGACAGGGGAGTTCGGAATATCGACATATGCTTTATTTACATAATATGTCCTTGCCACCTTTCAGGTTTTTTCATCATCTGAATTGTCCGGTGTCGCTATATTACCGATAAAAACCATTCTGTTCTTTAACACGCGCCCCGCTCAGGTCCCTGGTATGTAGCACCCCACCGGGGAGGGGGCGTATTTTGCTCCCCCTCCTTATATAATTTCCCAGGAAAGTTTAAGAAAAATTACGGACGGTGTTCAGCTCGGGTCAAACTTCCCTTTTGGATTCTAATGGTGACGCGGGGCAGTGACAATTAGCTGATATGTTTCTCCGACGAATAACGGAATAACAGAATTGACATGTTATTTAAACTCGATGTTTTTAAACTAAAATGGTCGGGTATCCTTGGTATCTACTAACTAAATGTGCTTGCGCTTGGCTGGTGCATTTTGGTTTGGTTTTTAATGTTGAATTTTCGAAAGCTCTTGATGAAGAGACGAAGATAAATTTTAGGAAGTATTTTTTATGTCAGGTCGATATTAACGTCAGCAAAGGTCAAAGAAGGTTCAATAGGCTTACAACAGGGCAGTGTACGTTTCCATTTCTAGATTTTTACTCAGAGGAGCTAGAGCAAATATGTATGCATCACTGGATTCCTCTTATCGTGGCTAATCAAATAATGTATATTATGACCTTGTTAGGTCAAATTGTGAAAATGACCTAACATCGAGCTAGGAGAGGAACACAGGGACACCTGGTAGGGTAATGCTGCATATCCATCGACTCCCCGTGACAATAGAAGCACAATGCAAGCAAAATGGGAGCTTTATCTAAATTCAGTGAGATGTTATTGGCAAAACAATCACTGTATGCTCCTGTGACCTGACATGACCTTTGAGGGGTCAGATGATCAAAAAATCAACTTTATGGTCAAGATCGTGGCAAGAATACACGGTTTGAGGATTTTCAGCTCTATCTATCTAGCATTTACTGAAAAGTCATTTATATTTTCTACCATAGACTTAAAATGGGGCGACAAAAAATTGACCCTACCTTAGGTCAGCAATATCAAAATTTCGAGATAGCAGATTTGTAAACCCTAACAACCTTATCATATTGTGAAAGTTTCAAACTGATCGGTTGGCTGATGTTTCTTAGCCACCGCTTCAAACTCGTGATTTTAGGTTTTGAGTCGGGTCGCTTGACCTTATATAGCTCCTTGACCTGACATGACCTGACCTAAAACATTTGGTCAGATGCGTAAAATTGATCAGGGATAAGGTATTATAAGTTTCGTTATTCTGCGTCTCTTCGTTTTTTGCCTTATCTGGGGAAAACCAGGAAGGGGGCAATTTCACCCCCTCCCAGCGGGGCGCGTTTTAAAAGAAGAAATTCCTATGCACAGCTTTAAATAAGGATTTGCACAATACTCAATGGACAACCCCTTCCACTACGCTACCCCACAATAATGACAAACATGCTTTACTCAGTTTGACTTTCAGAAATATAGGTGGATGGAACCAGAACAAGTAAGAACCTTGCTTTTCTCATTTTCAACCGCGTTGTCCTGCGCAATGTGCATTGTCACAAACGAGACCCAAACAGTCACTTCCTCCCGTGCTTGGGTCTAATATATTGACTTTCCATGGAAATAATTTAACTGCATAGCAGCTAACTTACGACGGAGGGAAGAGGCTTTAAAACATACAATAAACAACACATCTCTAAATGTGCATAAAAATTGTACACACAGATTTGAATCACGACGATTGAAATTCACGCATCGTATGTGTAGCACTCCGGCAGCCTTGCGACGTTGACGAGTTTTCGCTGCCTGCCAATAACTGTCGCTGTTCCGCGACCGTAGCCTAAGGTATTCACTAGCACGGGACACTTCAAACAGCACCGAGCTAGCAGCAGAAGGATTAAATACAAAAAACAGGGCCAATCGCTACGCGCCTTATACAGATGGTATTCACACGAAACCAGCCCACACACGACGACGGACCGGTGATCCGCCGCAGCGGCACACTGCTGCGCCAATACACAGACACACACACACACCACGCGCGCGTCCAACGAGCTCTCACGGCAATCAGCCCGGATTCACGGGTGGCGGGACGGTCGGCCCGTTCCTCACGCGGTCCGCGTGTCCCGAGGCCGACAAATGGCGTCACTCGGTTTATACTGCGTCGTCATTTCCAGGTCTCGCCGGGGCCAGCATGTCGCACTCACAGATTTTCCTCCCTCACAAAAACAATGAGCGGTGTTCTTCCCGCATAAATCCCCCGCAGGCTGGGACGCGGTTCCCGGTTATACAATACAGACTGGTCGCCGGAACTTTTAGGCGCGCCACTCTCAGGGGACGACCTTCGCACGCTTCTTCTCACCCCTGCAAATACAGGTCAGTGGAGGTCAACTGCGATGAAGCGGCCTGTTTTTTTTTTTTTTGGAGGGGGGCATACTTAATAGTGCGCACAGTGAGGCCCACAATAGTCAACAGAGAGGCCCACGCAACTTTTGACCATCCGCCGAGACTTGAAGGGGGAAATGGGAGTAAATAATTAGTCCGATAAGTTACTTTATTACAGACAGGGACGCCGCCACAATGAGGGCCATGCCCCCTGGATTTTTTGCAGGACCTCTACCTGACTCAGGAGGCCCCCTGTGATACTTGGTCTGGGGTAGCCCCTTGAGTATTAAAGAACCTAGCTTCCCTGCTTATATAGAAGGCCTCCTACTTGGCCTATGCAGGAGGCCCCATTACCAGAAAGGAGGTCCCATAATGAATTACCTAAGACATCCCTTGACTTAAAAGGGATGCCCTTAAACAGCCCACACAGGGGCCGCGTAATTTATACAGCAAGTCCACTAAAAGGCCTATCCAGGAGGCCCACTTACTTATCAAGGAAGCCCACTAACTGAACTACGTACAGAGGGCTTTGCTTATAAAGAAGGCCCCTAAACGACCAAAGTAGGAGGCCCTTTAAAAAACCTCAAGGACAAACAAAATGGAGGACCCCCAATCCAGGGCCCAATGGAAATAAGTCCGTGGCGATGCCCCTGCGTGCAAAAACACGCACTGAAAGTCGTTAACCATGCAATAGGAAACCCCTTCTAATTCCTTATCCCCTTATCTGCTGCAGCCCCTCAGATCAAAACGTAGGCTACGCTGCTTTCTGAGAAACACGACAACAAATGTACCCGCAATTGGCTGCAGTCAGGCGCAGCGAGAGCACGCTCGACGTGAAACAGGTCGATTAATAAACTCGCCCTTTACGTAGGCGCCTCTGCACACACACATTGCAACAAAACTATGTGCTACCATTATCAGCCCGTTCAAACGACACCTCAAGTAGGCCACCACCACTTTGTGGTCTGAAAATAGCATGCAACTGACGCACTTATGCTCTATGTACCCAAAAATGACACTTGGTCCCAACACGTCATGTTTACAATAGAATCTAGCTGTGACAAAACAAACACAAAATCAACTTTCGGTCCTGCGCCGATGACCCGCCTTTTAATACATGTTTACTTAGAATAACAATGCCAGTTGATTGACAGTCAATTCTGAACGATTAGTTATATACCTCGAACGAGAATGAGTGTCCGGAAGGCCGATCAATTGGTAATGGTCCGTAATTTTCCGGCAGAAAGTGGCTAGATGACTAGAAGCGTTTGGTTTGTCTCCCTCACTTACTGTCTTCCCGCTGACGGTGTTATCGACCTATCGTGTTCGCATACACACCAGTAAGCTAGTAATCGCTGAGCCCCCGAATTAAGACAGCTGACGGAAGCAACAGTCAGAGAAAGCTGGATGGTGTGAGCGGCGACAGCACCCTGAATTTAACTTGGAGGGGGGGCATTAAAGGACCTTATGACAACTGGGAGGAAGGAGAGCAGGCGATGCCAAACTAGTGGCTGAACCAGAGGCTGTTACGTGAGCACAGTTCACCAGGAATACATTTGTGAATAGTTCTGAAGCTTTCCGCTGATAAGCGGTACGAATGGCTAAAATAGCCGGATCGAGTGCCGACATTTTGGGCGGATTTCCCCTCTGTCACCACTCGGGGGTCTCGTCCCCATCCTCTCTGCTTTCGACGCCCATGGGTGCAGGCACGAATCCTCGACAGCAAATCGACAGAACAGCTGCTCTCCCTGGCGTTACGTGAGAGTCAGTACGTTTGTGAGTGAGCATTGGTAGAGTTGCTTAGAGGGCGGCTGCGGTAAAAGCGAGGCTGGCCTGTCATTAATCAGCGACGGCCTTTACCACTACCTGATGCCGGCTCCGGGGCCGCCGCGGCGCTCATGTAAGAGCGCCCACGGAGCAGCCACCGCCGCCGCGCTACTGACGAGGACCGATGTATCGCCACAGAACCTACCACGCGCGCCAGCTGCGGGTGTCCCACGGACAGAACTCGGGCCACCGCCGTCTCAGACCCAGACCATGTTCAGATTGCTCACAGGCCACGTTGACTCTTCTTCAGGCCCGCACAGGCGCCCCGGGTGCCTCGCAAACGCCCCGGGTGCCTCACAAACGCCCCGGGTGCCTCACAAACGCCCTGGGTGCCTCACAAACGCCGGTGCACAGCCCCGGGTGCCTTACAGGCACTCCAGGTGCCTCATAAACGCCCCGGGCGATTCACAGGTGCCCCGGGTGCCTTACACACGCCCCGGGTGCCTCACAGACGCCCCGGATGCCTCACAGACGCCCCGGGTGCCTAAAAGATGCCCCGGGTGCCTCAGACAGCCATGTGCCTGTAAAGGCTGAGTGTGCGGTACAGGCAACCTAAACGGAAAGTGCCACCTCCATGTGATTGGAACCACTCTTGCAGATCATAACGGAAAATCCTGATGATATTCCATGCAGCCACAAACTCAGTTTTCGGACAACTAAGCGCACCCAGAGCGGAATCATGCCGCACTTCTGCACCCGCTCCAGGTACGAAAGAGGATACCCGACTGGGGCGGGCGGAGAGGAATTCCCCGCGAGAGCCTGACTCCCGCTCCAGAGACGCATGTGCTGATAACAGGAACACGACACCCACGTTAACTCACCGTTTGCGGAAGAATGCCATTTTTAGAGCAGATCCGGTTCCAATTCTACCCCGCTCCATCTCCAGTCAGCGCAATGTCATCCCACCCACGGGCCTTGTTTCTGAACTTTCAAACTGCTGCACGTTCTAACGTCTGCAGCCCTCACTACAAACGACAGAGGCTACGAGCATCACTTGTGGAGAAACAACACCTGTGGCCGACGGAGCTTCAGAATATCCCCGCGATGAACATGCAGCACTTATGAATGAGCCGTACGATGACTACACGGATAGTTAAGTAGTTCCGAGTGTCCGCTGTTGAAACTAGTGCCTTGTGCTCAAGCCCCGGCGGGTTTCCTGAATAGTTAGTGGCACCATTTAACTTCCCCGTTTCTCGTTCAATCCCATTAAATACATTAGAATGAGTCGCATTTACGACGGGATCCTAAGCATTATGGCCTTCCTGTGCCAACAATATACCGGCGTTGTTGAATGGCACTGCGCCGCGGGGCGAGGCCATTCTCAAGTTTATTTCAACCCGGAACACATTCATGAGAAAACGGTGAATTTTGAGGGACACGAAGGATAAATCCCGGGTTTTGCTGTGAGCTCTAGAAGACTTGCATCTCGGTTCAACCCCATTCCCTATATGTCTTACATTGATCTTGCACACGCCCCTCTGATTTCTTTTTTGGAGCAAAACAAATCCTTCTGCGACCAACATGTTTCTCAAGATTCTCCGAAATCGTTCCGTCCTCTCTGGTTATTACAGATAGGCTTGATGTTTCTGTTGTTTTTAAGACAGGTCAAACGGTGAAATTTTGGGGAAGACCTATTTTGAACTGTTCCTGTGTGCTTTTTACGGCAAACTGGGGATGGCGTAGTTCGAGGCAGAGCACCTGCCTTCCGAGCCACAGGTCCCGGGAGGTCATCTGAATAAGTTGACCTCATCCCCCCAAATCACTCCCAACAGGGTGAAAGTTCGCGACTCCGCATAACCCTGGCAGTTGGTGCGTCGTTAAGCCCACAAAAAATGTAGTGCCATTATAACTGTAAAATGGTATTCGGTGTCATTTATAGAGCAGTACTTGTCCCAAAGCCGTGTATTTCTAAAAAAAGTGACCACTGCCTGGTCCAACAAAGTGAAGAAAGCCCGGCACGTCATGCAGCCTAGATAATAATAAAATTGACCACAGACGAAAGAACTCCGATTAACGCAGAGGACACTTCCGCCGTCTGTCTGAAAATCGGACGGATTGTAGTTTTAGTGGCTAAGGCTATATGTGCAGATGGGACTGACCCGTCCTCGCCGGCGTTCTTCCGTTTGGCGATGATGGCCGAGATCTTCTGCCACTCGCGGTCTAGCTCTGCCTTCTCATTCTTCTCCTTGGGTAGCCGTCGAGTCTTCCGACCGTCCGCCATCTTCACGCCGTACTGGAAGGCGGCCTTCGGCAGCGCTTCCTTCTGGTTCATGTAATTGCTGTATTCCTCTTGGGTATCGAAGTCCCAACGGCCGATGGGACCCTTTTTGTTACCCTGAAAAGAGAGATTAGTGTGTAAATAACGCGGCATGTAAGATATGCATTAAGAGCAATAAATGCACATTATTTCCACATCACGAATTTACTGTCAACATTTGAATATGCAATTGCGAACTACACATTCTGTCCAAGCCAAACCAATATCCTATCACTATTCCACCTTACCTTCCCGACAAGACGAATGAATTATCGCGCTTAACATCTCACCCAACGATCACATATCTGATAAAGCAAAACAACATATCCAAGCACGAACTCAAAAATAAAGAGGCGGGACTAGAGAAATGCTGGCGCTTCCGCTGGTAAATGTCCTGGGAATTACGCTCACACTGCATACCACAGCCGTGCTTCGAAGAACCTGACCTGGCCTGAGACAGCATTCCGAGAATAAAGCTACGTGCAGCTTGCTTTTAAACGCTAAGCCAGAATAAGCGCGGTCGGCGCGCAGCCTGCCACTTACCATGTCCATTTTGGAGTAGTCGGCCTCGTCGTCCGAGTCGTCGATGGCGTCGGCCATCTCGTCCTGACCCGGGTAACACTCGGCGTAACCACTCAACGCTGTGCCCAGCTCCTTACTGGAACGAGCCACATCAGACGCCGCCGTTACTACTGCAATAACCACGGCGGCATTTAAAGCCGGAGACAGCTCACGCAGTGCCGCAATACTTCTCAGGGCCTCCCATGCTTAGTACGAGGTACACAACACCAGTGGAATAGTCCAGTAGTGATCATTAACGATGTTTCTATCATGAATACTGGGCTGCACCCGCGTGCGACTTTCAGAAGGCTCAGCCCATGTATGCATTGACACATAATAGTCAAGTTTAAATCAATCCATATTGAATTATTGATCCAGGCCAAGGTTACAAATATTTTGTTTTTCATCAGAAATTATTATCAGGCCTCGACATAGTAGTCAACAGGAGTGAAGAGCAACAAACTTCAAACCAGCCATTACATCATTACTAGGACCAAATCATAAGCAGAGAAACACAATTGTGGGGAACACAAAGGAGACTAAACTACCTGTAAGCAATATGGGCTGAGCTCGTAAAAGTATGCCACCAGCCTGTGTGTTTCCACAATGACCATCCGACCAGGTGAGACGATTGATTCAGAAACAAACGCTAGTGACACTAACACACTAATGACTAATCACACTAAACACTAATGAAAGTATTGAGGAGACATCAAACAGGCAGCGCAGCGCATTTTTGTTCCAAATGGACTTTAATCGCTCATTTGCAATGTCCCCAGTTATGAACTTTTTGGCCAAAACACGCGCCGACGCGGAGGCTTTACGTCATTAATCGGGACCTCAGCAGTGCGCCACGAGCACTGATAAAGGAGCGGCGGCAGTGGCGAGGGCAGGCGGAACCGACCTGTTCTTTTTGGCCGCCGCAGCCGCCGCATCCACGTTTAGCCAGTTGGATTCCCGGCCCTTCTCTCGTTCAAACCTGCCGCACAGTCAGCCGCGTCAGGGAGCTCAGCACACTCCCCTGAACCTGCCGCACTAACACCTTCAAAACACCGTCAGTAACACCTTGTCCCTGCAGCTTTCTAAAAAAAAAACATTCAGTGAGCCTAGCCCCAGCATCTTTCTAACTATTTAGGTCATCACCACACGTGTAGGAACGTCCAGAACATGGGGGAAGGTGCATTTTGAAAGCCTTCCTTTCCGGTAAATACCCAAAGGTCAATGGTTAAGATCTTGAATATTGGAGGGGTCACGGGCCCCCTGTCCCCCCCCCATTGTTCCCACCACGCTTACGGTCATCGCTGATGGTCAAATGCGGCACCAGCCATAACATAGTCGTCAGTGAGTGAGGAAAACAATCAACTCAAGAAACGCCGTTCATCTCAGCTCATCTTAATCCAGTTCCCATTTCTACATTGAACACATGAATTTCAAAAGGGATGCAATTGTATACCGCAGGACGAAGCCGGGCTTCAGGAAACCCATCAGACTACCCACTGTGTAGCTAAGGAGGTCTGCCATGGGATAAAATACGAAAAAAAGTCGCCGTCATCATGGGTGAAGATCCGGGGGGTTGGGGGGTCAAAACCCCTGGATTTTGGGGTCTCCCATTGGCTTTATATAGGGCTTGTACTGCCGTGCCAGCGTTAACCCATCCAAGACCCCCTGGGTCGAAAAGAGATATCCAGCATTGGCTGCAATACAGGAGGATCAAGAGCTCGGGCAAAAAAATGGGCCTATTAGCAAACGAGTGACCTCAATGCTACATACACACCACATTTAAACTGCATGTGGTGCGAAGAAAAGCGTGAAAGGGAGACACTATCTCTTCGTTTCCAGCTGCCAATAACGTCGTTTCCAATCAAATGAAACCATGTAAAAGGAAATGAAGGACGCATATATCAAGAGGGTGGCAATACATTTCCACGCCTCCTCAGGGCAAAAGCCTATTTCAGGACGCAATTTCCTGTGGGACATTACAGAAACATTACCACCCGCTTTAAACTCGTAGAAAAAACACCGAGACTTCTAACCCACAAATACATGGAAAAACAAACAATGATAACTGACAGTAGCTTAGGACGTGCAGCCGTTCATCCTTTCAATAAGCCCATTCGTAATGTCATCTGCGCAACAAGGTGGTCAGCACAGCTGAACACTAGTCCGCGACCCTGGTTCGAGCCTACAGTCGTGAGCCAAACCCGAAATCTGCACAAAACATTCCGGTGAATACCAACTTACCGTGCTGGGTACAGATTCAAACCTTATGATAACAACTCAGTTCCAGCAAAACGGATCATCAGAACTATCGTTCAAAACCGGCGCACCCGCCCCAGCCGCGTCCCCGGCGAAGTGACCCCGGGTGGTGCGGTACACCCGGAGGTACACCCGGGCCCGTACCGTTGGTGACGGCACACCCGGGGCCGTACCGCTGGTGACGGTACAACCGAGGCTGTACCGCTGGTGTGTAAACCTTGTGTAAACCCCGACCAGAAATCATAAATTAACTATATGCAAACTGTTAAAAGTGTACACTGAAACAAAACATATGTAAATGGTTCAAAAGATGACCCAATGTGCATAAACGAGGACCGCTCGCAATTGAAGCGGACGTTAAAATGCAGTGAGAACCACTACAAGTGGCTTACTTTTCCTTGTCGCGTTTATCCTGCTCTGCCTGCTGTTGCGCCCGTTCGGCCTCCTCCCTCTGCCGCTCCCTCTCCTTCTCCCTGGCCCGCTCTCTGTCGCGCTGCCTCTCCCTCTTCTCCTCGTCGGGCTGGTCGAAGTAGGAGCGCCCCTTCCGGTCCCCCTCCTGCCGGCTGAGGGCGGGCCGAGTCACCGCGGCGCTCACCGCCCGCGCGTGGAGAGACTGCAGAGACTGCTGCTGATGGTACACGGCATACGCAGGTACGACAGGTATTGAAATACTCGGACGCTGCACTGGGCAGCTACCGACGACAACATACTCAAATTTGGAATACTGGAATGTCGTTCGAACAGCCTGCACTATAACCAGGTTCCTTACCTTATACGGAAACAGGGCAAACTGTAAAAGGACAGCCTTTGCATCAAGTATCTCCGGAGAACGCAACACTATTTTCGTCTTCACAAATTTCGAACAATACACGACCAGTGATATTTGTGACACCGGGCCCAAAAAGGGACCCGGAAAGTACCAGTGTTGAAAAGGAAAGGGGGTCCGAGAAATCGTTCCCGATTGGAACTCATTGCACATGTCCATTGATATAATTTCGAAACCAGCTGCACGGATGGATTTGTAAAAACGCTAAATTCGTCAAAAGTGTTCTATGGTCGATGACATAAACACACGACTACTATGGTCGATGACATAAACACACGACTAAAACCAATCATGGTAAGTGAAGTCACTTTTGAGCCATCCATCCATCCCAGCCAAAATTTAGTCGCTGGTTTCTAAAAGAGCAGTAGTTACAGGCAGGGATGAGGAGTCGATCGAAGGCACCCAATCGACTCTGGGCGAAAATATGTAGCAAATAATATTTTCAAAGCCGAGTTCAGAGCTGAGAAATGTCGGAAAACCGAAATTTCACGAATGCTTAGAATACATATTTTTTTGTTGAAATCTTGCCTTGAGTAGATATTATCTCAGTCATATATAGAGCCAATGACACTGAGCCGACTCCAGATAATGTGTTTAGTTTTGGACACTTCTATCACCACCAAAAACGTAAAACCTTAATCTCCTATTTTAAGTATTCTTCTAACAAACATATAATTAATCGGATGTGAATAGTGCCTGAGCAGTCGTGGTGTTTTGTGCGTTGCAGCGGCGTGGCGTCCCCGCTGGCGGCGAGGAGGTCCATGCGGGGGCCCGCCAGTCCCTCGTGCGGGGCCCCGTCGGCAGTGGGGGCGTTTACGGCTGGTAGGCGGTGGGGGCGTTGACCCTGATGTCATGACGCCAAGCAGCCTTTTTTAAATGATCTATGCACGGCGGGGGCGGCTACTGGGGGACCGGGCGATATGGATGTCATGTTTCTCGTCTTTTTAACAGCTTTTATGATGTGTGTGTGTGTGTGTGTGTGTGTGTGTGTGTGTGTGTGTGTGTGTGTGTGTGTGTGTGTGTGTGTGTGTGTGTGTGTGTGTGTGTGTGTGTGTGTGTGTGTGTGTGTGTGTGTGTGTGTATGCGTGCGTGCGTGCGTGCGTGCGTGCGTGCGTGCGTGCGTGCGTGCGTGCGTGCGTGCGTGGTGTGTGTGTGTGTGTGTGTGTGTGTGTGTGTGTGTGTGTGTGTGTGTGTGTGTGTGTAAGTACACGCGTTGATGATAATTACAAAAAAAGAACAGAGGGATTGTCTTACATGCAGAAATATTCGCCGGTATCGGAAGGCCACTCTGCAGAGCCAGCTGTGCAGCGTCCGGGTCTAACATCCAGCTGCCATCAGTCAAAATGCGCTGTTGGTCGAGGTATTGACTGAGCTGATGTGGTAGTTTTTGGACCGTAGTTTTTCAGAAATTTTGCAGATGTAGGAATATGTGTGACCGGCCTAAAATTTTCCGCAGCTGACGCCTCTCCTTGCTTTTACAATGGCATCGCTAAGATCTTCCATTTTGAAGGGACTGATTCTGGAACAAAAGTTTTGTTCAAAATCCCGGCAAATGTCGTCCTTATATCGGAAAGTTTATTTGGAATACTTTTACCGGTATATCATCCTTGATGGGTGAAGTTTTGTTTGGCAAGGAAGATGTGCCCTTCCGCTGATCTGCGATGGTGGCTGGACAGACTGCGTTAACCCCCTCTCTCTCTCTCTCTCTCTCTCTCTCTCTCTCTCTCTCTCTCTCTCTCTCTCTGTCTCTGTCTCTGTCTCTGTCTCTGTCTCTGTCTCTGTCTCTGTCTCTGTCTCTGTCTCTGTCTCTGTCTCTGTCTCTGTCTCTGTCTCTGTCTCTGTCTCTGTCTCTGTCTCTGTCTCTGTCTCTGTCTCTGTCTCTGTCTCTGTCTCTGTCTCTGTCTCTGTCTCTGTCTCTGTCTCTGTCTCTGTCTCTGTCTCTGTCTCTGTCTCTGTCTCTGTCTCTGTCTCTGTCTCTCTCTCTCTCTCTCTCTCTCTCTCTCTCTCTCTCTCTCTCTCTCTCTCTCTCTCTCTCTCTCTCTCTGATGCCAATCGTCCCAGTGGCTGACATCCGATATAAAAATGAGCCACCCTGACGATGCTATCATTCCCGATCATGTCTCTCAAGAATCCTTTGTCACAGTGACCCACCTCTAAAACTTTAAAACGAACATACAAATTAGTCTTTTCACAATCTGTTGCACAACCACGAACTCGGAACGCTGAAAAATTCAGATTCAAGTATGTTCAGTTTCTGCTACACAAACACGTGTAAAAAAGCTGTGCTAAAAATTATCAAGGACAACCCAGTCATGACATAGCAGAACCGCGGCCAGATTAGTCGGTTTAATAAACACAGATAACACTTAAGCGAGACCGAGTCGTCGCTGGCCAGCTGTTGTTTCCCACTACTCTCCTACTGTCCTCATGGCATGTGAACCGACCAAACACAACAGATAGGTGACAGTCACACTCCCGACACCTCCAGACAGGAAGGACAACCGGGAGCTGCCACAGAACACCCTTCACGCCGCGCGGCTCATCCTTCCAGTTCCCTCTGAAAAAGAGCGGAACTCTAAGCTCCACACACCATACCTCCACCACTTCATTAACAGGTTTCCGTTCAATCTAATCTACCGGAGAGGTAGAAGAGTTTGTTCATGGATCAGACCCCCTCTCTCAAGAAAGATATGTCGACTTCCACTGCAACTGTTCGATCCCCTATCAGACGTTAAGCTGCTAACGTCTCCAGGTCCCCATTTCATAAAAGGCGTAACTTATGCCTATAGCGTAGAAGTAGCATAATGCAGCGTAAAAAGTGAATAATACACCACAATCTTGTTTCACAAAAATGCAGCGTAGAACACAACTACTTGCAAAGTTACGCTGCTCTAAACTACGCTGTACTGGAATGCAGCGTAGAATATTGCCAATATTGTTTCATATAGCAGACAACATGTACGTTGAATATGTAAAACACTCATGAAAAGCTACGCAAGATATAGCGGCGTAACATTTATCAGACAATGAAGCAAAACATGAAAAATATATAATTTCTTATGAAATTCTGAATCTGAGGCAAAATTAGGTAGTGTAGCGAAGGACAAAAAGAGTCATGAATGTAAAATCAACTTAAATAAAAAAGGTGTGCAAGTTCTTCCTTGCACAGGTATGAAGTGCAAGCTGCACATGCCAAATTGAGCTGGTATGTAGAATTCTATGGCCATTTGGTATGCTAAAAATGATGATAGCTATTGATGCAAATACACAGGAAAGCTGACATTGATTTTTACTTTAGACTTCCCGTTTTTACTGTTATTTTACAGTCTAGTGAGGACAGAACCCTAGATAGGCTGACACTGACAGTGTTATATGGAGTCTATGGAGGGTAAAAATTCAATTTAAGGTATCTGTCACCAACAAAATCCAAGTATCTCTACTGAGGCCTCTGGCGAAAATGATGATATACGTAGGTACCTAAGTACCAGCATATTGATCTAGTTATTCTTCAAAGATGTTTAATCACTATTCCTTTCCCAGTTTCACGAAATTATAAGGTTCACAGATCTTTCACAGTTCACTCATAATTAGTAAACACAATTCACCGCAAATTCCACTGAACTACACTCGCACAACAATACAAGAACCTTTTTAAGGCCTTCTCGACAGAAACTACCTAAAAAAGAATGGGGTACTGCCAAAAACAAATACGTCATATTTTATTGCGTCAGCTGTTAGTGCATCTTCTTCCGCCGTATTTGTAAAAATGCATTAGAAACTTAAAAATCTAATAAAAGCAAATAAGTACGATAATTTTCATTCAATTTATTTATTTAAAAATATAAATGCTCTTTTTAATGTTAATAAAGCAGTTATATGCCATATTAGATAGGGGTAATTCCATTCTGGAATTGGGCGTAATTCACGCTGCATTTGATATCTATGCCGCTTTCGCGTGAATGTCACCGCTCTTTGTGAAACGTGATTCTGAGTACGGCGTAACTTTGCAGGTGAATGTGGTGTAAAACACGCCGCATTGCTACAACTTTTATGAAATGGGGCCCAGGACGCTTTCCATGCGGTGACAGCCGGTCACTTGGTTCTCCCCATCTAACCGGTTCACACAACGATCCTGCAGGTACTTTAGTTCCTACCGCGGAAACGACCAGGCGCGAAAGGAATGGCACGCTGCTCCGGAGAATGTCGAGGGCAGACCAGTTATTGACAGAAGTATAGTGGTCAGAACGGCGCATGGCTTCCAGTGACACCACATATCTACGCCAGCATCGCACTCGTCTAATTGCGTCTTGACATTCCCAAGAAAAAAATCCTATCAGAGGACAAATTGTTTCCCACATTGCACACTAAGGGTTTTAGCTGAGAGCCATCGCTAAGCCGCAGGATGAGCGGGAACTGTGACACAGTTTGCAAACTTTCCGCGCCAAAGACAGCGCGCGGAAGACGATGCGCGGTGATACTTGTCTGTACCGCATATAGGATAGGTGCAAAATAGCATTGCTGTGATATTTTTAGACATCGGCACCACCAACAAATAAAAGCTTGTAATCGCTGGGGCCTAGCCCCAGAAACTTTTTTTTCCTCTGTATGGTCGGAGAATTTCAGCTGCATAAAATCCCTGGAGGGGCTTATAAACAACGTATCCTTCCACTGCCCTTCAGCTTACCGGAAATCGCTCTCATCCGTTAGCTTAATCACCAGACCGGATGGCTCTAAATAAATTACATTTCCACCCGACGATTAGGACTTGAGTGAGTCCCCAGCCCAGGCAAAACATTTTCCAGTTTTGTGTTCTCGCCTTGTGTGAACGAAGTTTTGGGATCAACGAAATGTTCAAAAAATCAGTTTTGCGAGTATCCCCAGAATCTTCTCCAAACATCTCCAGCATAGCAGAAAGAGCGAAACCCAGACCTGTTGAATTCCGTTAAAACCATACAGGTCCCTGTCCTGTAGTTGTGGGTTTCTCATTCTCTAGCGAAGCCACCGTAGCCTCAATTCACATTCCCGACACACGCAATCTACGTCATACTTCAAAGCCACTTAACGCACACTGCTCACAAAACAACTCAATTATTTCTCGAGAGTTCACCCAAAATGTACCCTAAATAGACCAGATGAGCTGAAATTTCATCCACCACTCATAAAGAGCTACTACAAAAAAAACATGACAAAAAACATTTCAGTGGTTTCGGTCATTGTTTCACCCGAAACCCTTAGCTTAAAAAATGTCCTGGGGGAAGGGAAGAGTGAGAAAATGTATCAAGACAAGCAGTAAAGCAATCGAGAAGGGGTGAAGGGGTCGTGCACCACGCAGACTAGGGCCACAGCTGAAGAGACCTGAGCGTCAGGTCCACCATATATGGCAGCGAAATGGTTTTGTCACACTCAACATGGCTTAACTACGTAGATAATATGATGCTGTATTCTTTACCTTTATTTGGTATTATAAGGGAATTCAGGGCAAAACCTGCTTTCAAAAGCGTTATGGACGGCCAATAGTCGGAGACAGGGGAGGAGAAGCCCGTCCTGCTATCCGAGAGTGAGGGAAGGCGATACCTCCCACTCCTCCCCTGCTTCATCATGACGTTTGGCACTCCACAATAACGCTGTATATTCCCGCCCAGCTTCTTGCACGTCTCTGCCGTCGCTGGGCCCTCACCTGGCCTTCTCGGCGTCCCGGTCGGCGTCGCGCCGCGCCGGCGCCGGCACGTACTCGCCGGCGTCGGCGTAGATATCGTCGGCAGCGGCGCGGCGCTCCTCGCCGGCGCGCGTGCGGTCCCGCTTCTTCAGCCGGCGGCCCTGGCGGCCTTGCCGCAGGTACGACAGGATCTGCGTCAGCTTGTTGATGACGATGTCGTTGGTGGTGAGAGTGGTGGCCGTCTGCGCGAACGGCGCAGAAGGTCATAAGGGCCTCAGGCGTAAACTTGAGGGGGTTTGTTACGATGCTGTGAAACAAAGTTGCGTGACAGTGATTTAGCTGAAACAATTGCCGTATAGGGACTCCTCTAATGACATTTAGTGCTGACCAGCAGTCTTAATGTCCAAGTTATATCTCCACTCAACATAACGATTGCACACTTAGTGAAGTACAACGTCGGTTATTATTTTACCGGATACGTGATTTTCGCCAATACGTTACAGATACCCAGAGTTCGGTTGTCAAGCCTACCCACACACGCCCTCGAACAAGGCCGCCCTGCATTGGCACAATATCTTGTTTCATTACTCGAAGTGCGTGCAATTAAGATAAGAGAAGCCCGTACATCCAGGGTGGGAATTTAGAGGGAGGAAATACAAAGATTACCTTATATATATATATATATATATATATATATATTGACGACCCCGGCCTCATGATGATCAAAAGCACCCTTACACAGCCCGCACGGCACCTGGGGGATTCCCGGACAGATCGACCAAGGCTTGACACCACCATATCTAGAAAAAAATCTGAAACTTTGTCTCCGGGGTAGCTTTGGGCCAGGGATACGCCTGTGAGAATCTCAGCCCCCTCCGACCAACGGTGACCGAGATATAGCCAGAGGCATTTTCGGGAGGTCACCTTATAGACTCAGCTTTGATGCTTCATAACTCAAAAACGCATTGCCTGATTAACTTGTTTTGTATATCATTGAACTCGTCTTAAATTATACATTATCTTGAAAAACAACTCGCAAAATTTTAAAAAATTTTGACTTTTAATTTGTTTGACCTTTCTTTTTTACCTAGCTTAACCTTTTCGCAGTTGAAATTGCCCTTTTAGATACCTAAAAATTTTGTTTCATAAAATATCTTTGGATAAAAATGAAAAATGCGTTCTTGCTATAAATTCCACATTTTTAGCACCTAAGGTAGGTATGCAGACGGTTTTTGACCACTGCGGTAGTACAGCCTTATGTTTAACACCGCAGACAAAGCGATTGCTTTTGTAGTCGGTTGCTTGCAACCATATTGCATTGTCTTTACGAAATTTTCATCGTGCAAGTGTCAGAACTTATTAAAAATTAACACGCGCCCACACGAGGGGGCGGGCAACCGGCCTCCGCAGGTTTCCAAAGGTAGTAAAAAACACCTTCGCGCAGCGCCACCGTACTTCATCTACCACTAACTCGAAATTTTTACAGCTTCTGGAAAATTTTTGGGTCTGGGTCATACCAGGTCAGACCGCCAGCCCAGGTCAAGAGACCTAACCTCGAAAAAAACTTTGGAGGTGCGTCAGTAAGATCAAATTTCGCCTATCGTGCTTAGATTCACATCACATAGTAAGGTCACCGAGCAAGATAATTTTGCGTAGCAGGATTTCTACATTGATAGCCTGGGACAAGGTCAGGGTTACGATCTTTCCATAAGAAATTCATGGGGCAATCGGTAAATTTTGATAACTTGCGAGAATCGAGAATTGTCGAGAATTGCGATGGAGGTTTTATTTTTACGTTGTCGGGTCTGAAGTGCCACTGCAATTTGATTAACATTCTTTTTACCATACAGACCTAAGCCCGGCTCCAGGTCAAAGCAGGTTTATTTTGAAATTTGACTAGACAAGATTATAAGATATATAATCCGATCGGGGTCGACAAGAGCATTCCAATAGTGTTGAACATTTTTTCTACGGCTCTCCTCTGTCAGCTACTACGCCACAAAATTCAGGTTTCCACTTAGTTCCTGTAAGGAATACTTTGACCTCGAACAGCCTCAAAGGTAGCCCGTCCAAATGCTTGTATGTAAGAATATCGGTAGTGATTAAAACTGGTCATTTAGCAGCGTCGCTCCCATTGCACTTTTCATTCTACATGGTCTACTGAACAGCAGAGATAATCCACAATTAGGCCCGGAACATGTGTGATATAACATTCCTCCAAACACAACACTGCAATGCCTTGTGCTTTTTTCAGTACTTATGCCTGGAACATGAAGCAAGAGAAAGGACTCAAGAATGTACATCGCCTGACGGAGACTGTAGTGCACAATGCAAAAATATATTTAAATTCACCAAATGGTGTTGCCATGCACACGATTTCAAAGCAATGCAAAAGTTTAATTCCAGTGCAAAAGTTATATCGAAGCAATATTATATTATGTAAATGAAGTGTTTTCCCTACGTCTCACAGCAAGGGCGTCTGCGACTATATCGAGAGCACTGCGAAACCGGCAACCAATCGCGATGGTTTAAAAAGTCCAGTGAAAGATCAAATACGTGATGCCAAAGGTACTCATGCTTTTCTTACGCATACTTTTCCAGCACGATTAAGTTCTTGTACATTCCACAATCAAGCATAGCCAGTGTTGCCAGACAGCTCCAAAGTCTGTTCGCCGATGTGATTATGGAAAAATGAATACAAGTTTTAAAGAATACCAGCGGTAAATAAGACTGTTCATGAAATATCTACAAATAAAGGAAGAGAGATTCGGGTTTCCTATACCTATGCTCGAACCAGACAGTGTCGTGCTGTGCAGATAGACTTTTTTATGGTTGCTGCGTGAATGGTCGCAAATTTAGTCATGACGAATGTCCAATGCAAAGGGAATATTAAACATACTGGTATAGATTATTTGGCTTAAGTAATGAGTGATCTGACGGCCATCATTGCACTTGAATGAATGCGTCTGTACAGGACAAAGTCAGTGTCAGTGTTGATGTCATCTCAATGTATTCCCTTATTCCTCAATGATTATACAAGGCACCAGGAGTGTAAAATTATATCTATTTATGGATGCCCGACCACCTCCAACGAATCGCGGAAACAGTGGTAAAAGTGGTAAAACAACCTTTGAATGTTCTCTTTTTTCATTTCAAATACTACTTTGAAATGTTTCTTTTTACATTGTATGAATCCTATCAAACGTATGCTGTGCTGCACTGGGTCACCTTGCATATTTCTCCATCTCCGGGAACGATGTAATTGTGTGAGTTAGTGTGGCTTATAGGATAAGTTATACTTGTTTCAATTATTGATAAAGTCGCGACATCTTTGTAAATTTCCGTTTAAGGCTGCAAGGTCCATTACTAATAAGCTCCTTTGTCCTCGTCTCCCTCGAAACAATGGATCCCTTTCTATCACTTTTAATGGCTGCTATTATTCTTTTCACAAATCTTGTCCAAATTGTTGTCAGTTCAGTTTTAGGAATCTGAGTCTCACTAGAGTCATCAAGGGACTTTTACGGAGACCCCGATCCCACCACCCAAACGAGCAACTCCAACGATGAAGGGTTGATTTAGGAACCAAAGTTGAACGTCCCACAAGGCATAACGATGGCCATCTACCTCAGGTCACCCCCTCACCAGTCAGTTGCCAGCTGACCTACGGTATTAACGGTATCTACCATCTGCCAGTTGACCTAAATTACTTTGCCAGGAGTTGAAAAAATGTCGAATTAGAGTTAGGTGAAGTGGCGTTGCGCGAAAGTGTTTTTTTACTACTTGTAGAAACATGAGGAGGCCGGTTGCCCACCCCCTCGTGTGGGCGCGTGTTAACTCCCATAAATTCTGACACTTGCACGATGAAAATTTTGTAAAGACAAGGTTGTTGCAATTGAAATGATTGCAAGCAACCGATTACAAAAGCAATCGCTTTGTTTGCGTTGTTAGTCATAAGGCTGTACTACCGCAGTGGTCAAAAACCGTCTGCATACCTACCTTAGGTGCTAAAAATAAGGCATTTATAGCAAGAACGCTTTTTTATTTTTCTATCGAAAGACATTTTATGAAACAAAATTGTTTAGGTATCTAAAAGGGCAATTTCAACTGTGAAAAGGTCAAGCTAGGTAAAAAAAGAAAATGTCAAATGAATTAAAAGTTTTTTTTAATTTTGAAGTTTTCTTTTTCAAAATAATGTATAAATAAAGACGAGTTCAATGATATACCAAACTTGTTAATCAGGCAATGCGTTTTGGAGTCATGAAGCATCAAAGATGAGTCTACAAGGTGACCTCCCGAAAATGCCTCGGGCTATATCACGGTCACCGTTGGTCGGAGGGGGACTAAGATTCTCACAGGCGTGTTCCTGGCCCAAAACTACCTCGAAGACAAAGTTTCAAATTTTTTCTAGACATGGTGGTGTCAAATTGAAATATTTTTTGGTCGTTTTGTCCTGGAATACCCCACCTGCGAGATTCCAAGCTGGTGTTCGCAATTCAACCACAGAAAACTAATCTGACTCCATTCGCTCGTTAAACCAAAATTGTCCACGGGATCACATTGGTCTTTAGTGACTGGCTAAAATTATAGCATAAGCTTGTACCGACTGAAACCCCGCATAATATGTAAATTCGGCTCAAACCTTTAGATAAATCGTGGAATTGTGTTGAAAAAAATCCAGAAGTCCATTTCGTAAAAGGAAAGAAACATTAACCGGTTCCAGCGTCATTTCCCGAAGGATTGCCGTTGAGGGAAAATCAATGTCGTGAACCCCTTGCTATTTCCCAGTCCATCACATGAATGTTGTGGTCCCACTCGATATGCAGCACTCAGATACGACCTTATTCGCATGGAGAGACCGTCTGCCGGGAGTCGCCCGGATAACCAGGCACTAAACGACGCAGCATTCTGGCTAACGTCACCCTACAACACCACCAGTCAGGACTCCTGCGCTGGTTTAGATGAGAGGCCGATCATCGAGATGGATGCAGTGACGCTGGGAAGCGTGCTCCATTTCCACGCTGCTGATCCCGGTTCAAATCCCGAGGCGGGTATTCTGTTTTTTATCCCCTTCTAGCGGGGTGAGATTTGGCGGCGCCACGTGACCTCCGCAGTCGGTGTCGTTAAGCCCCAATGCGCCCGGTTTCCCCGGACCCCTGGCGCCCCGGCCGGCTCACCTCCACCTGCGGGCAGTCGGCCTTGCTGCGCACCACCGTGGTGGGGATGTCGAAGTCGACGTACTCCTCGTCCAGGTCAATGCGGTAGGCGGTGCGACCCGGCAGGAACAGCTCGTTCCTATGTGGGGGCTTGTCGCGGAACAGCACCCTGCACCGTCACACACACGAGGGGTCAATCCTCTGCGGAGGCGTGTCGCGGACAGCACCCTGCACCGTCACACACACGAGGGGTCAATCCTCTGCGGAGGCGTGTCGCGGACAGCACCCTGCACCGTCACACACACGAGGGGTCAATCCTCTGCGGAGGCGTGTCGCGGACAGCACCCTGCACCGTCACACACACGAGGGGTCAATCCTCTGCGGAGGCGTGTCGCGGACAGCACCCTGCACCGTCACACACACGAGGGGTCAATCCTCTGCGGAGGCGTGTCGCGGACAGCACCCTGCACCGTCACACACACGAGGGGTCAATCCTCTGCGGAGGCGTGTCGCGGACAGCACCCTGCACCGTCACACACACGAGGGGTCAATCCTCTGCGGAGGCGTGTCGCGGACAGCACCCTGCACCGTCACACACACGAGGGGTCAATCCTCTGCAGAGGCGTGTCGCGGACAGCACCCTGCACCGTCACACACACGAGGGGTCAATCCTCTGCGGAGGCGTGTCGCGGACAGCACCCTGCACCGTCACACACACGAGGGGTCAATCCTCTGCGGAGGCGTGTCGCGGACAGCACCCTGCACCGTCACACACACGAGGGGTCAATCCTCTGCGGAGGCGTGTCGCGGACAGCACCCTGCACCGTCACACACACGAGGGGTCAATCCTCTGCAGAGGCGTGTCGCGAAACAGCACCCTGCCGGGCAGTTACTACACCGTACATGGGCACTGTAAAGGAAAAACATGGAGGGAAGAAAAATCACCTCTAGGCGGCGCTATACATCATTTGTATCCTAAACAGTCCGCGGAGATTCTGAAGGATATTTTGTTTACTTGAAATCAGACTAGCAAACTGTGCACGGCTGGGTGAACATGCCACTTGCAAGCGCCTGACATAGGACTGAAGCAGCAGTGCTCTATTTCTAGTCACATCTATTAATAACATTCACTCCTATTTCCACACAGCGTAGCTGTGGACCCAGGCTCATTAAAATGTTAGGTTTCCGATGCATTCCGAATGTACGTACATGCAATACCACCTTGAATGTACCGTGCCTAAAATCAGGGTCGTATCCAGACTGACGGTTTGGGGGAGGTGCAACAGGGCCCAACATCGTGAAAGAAATGTTTCTTAAAGAAAATAGGCATAAATCGGGGCGTTGGGGGCGGTTTGCCCCCCCTGGATCTACCACTGACATTTCGCAAAAGGGCTAGTTAAGAACAGTTCTGCAATGACTGACAAATAACTAATTCGCCTAAGGAAAATGGGGTATATTTCAAAGGAGCAAACCTTGGTAACCAAATAAACCCGGGCGTCAGCGCACCCTGTGATGAGAGAAGTGAACTTAACACAAGTAAACGTGTAAAAGGCAAGGCCTCATAAACCAGGAAAACATATTTTCCTGCCTATTCTACATAACCAGAATATCTCCACGAGAAAGACTGGCTCAAAAGATTAATGTTCATACCAAAACTTTGTGAAAATCCTACAAAAAGCATTTTAAGAACAAGAGAGGTTTGAAAATCAGGAAACAGCATTTTTCCCCACTTCCATGCGCTAAAAACAGAAATATGTCCTCTTTTCTAACAGTATGTGACGTCATCAAAATAATACTGTTGATAATCAGTGAAATCCCAAACGTTGATTATAGACTCGCTATAAAGCTCCATTCACAGCATTTCCGCACGGCGAAAATAGCATGCAGCACAAGGTCTGCACTGGTGCAAGAAGTGAACGTCAGATGTCACTAAGGCGGCCAAGTTTATTCAGTGATGGAAAGATTATGCATATGTCTGAAGTACGCAAACAATTTTAGAGTTGGATTTTGAAAAAAAAACATTTGTAACGTGTTGCGACAAGTACGGGGGAGGGAGGATATGACGTGTATTGCTGTTATTGGACTAATTTTGGCCCAATAACGCTCTGAACTGGACAACTTTCGCTCTGAACTGGACAACTTTTTGCCTAAGCTCCCGGTCGAGAGGTAGTTGCGAGCTGGTTCACTCGCTAGCATGGTATTATCAGCGAGTGGGCGAGACGTAGGGCTTACGATCAATCAGATTACTGCAACCATATGGAAGGCATTCCTTAAGGGTTTAAAATAAGCCAATAGGCCTCTTTACTTTGAACTTTAAAGCCGGCGGAAATTTTATACCGAGAGCTTTGGGTGAAATTAAATATGCAGATAGTGGTTTATAACACGCTCTAAAAAAACTGCTATCACAGTTCAAAACCCATTAAAAAGTAGGATACTCCCTTTAATGCAGCGAGAAATGCGAGGCAGAATATCATTATTATTGGTTGTATATTATTATCATGGCTTATAATAAAACGAGTTGGTAGCTTAACGTCACGATGATTACCATGAGGAAGAGCTGTACACGCCGGTGACGTGTACATTTCAAGAAATAAGCCCTACTTATTTCCTGCCCTCCTCACACGGAGCCCCACTGACTCTACCATACCCGTACAAGCCAGACACAAGAAACTCGAAATATACAGCTGTCAAAGGCACACACCGGTGGATGTTTTTGCCGAGTTTGGTTTTGAATTGAATCTGCTCCTCCTCTTTGGCGTCCTCCTTTTTCTTCTCGCCAGCGCCGTCGGTCAGTGCCTCCAGCTCGTGCTCGTGCCCCATCTCCATGGCCTGGATCTCTGCTCGCACCTGCGTCCCAGTCCCGAGTAAGACACATACTTATTACCTGTACACAGCGTGACCATTTCATAGTATATCCCAACGGAAAATTTTCAAAATGTTTGAGACGTATGACTAGAGATGCTGTAATGTCATACCTCAAGTGCCACGAAATTCCGCGATCAATTACACCCGCACGGGGCACAATGATGAACCGAACATGCCACACGTACGCCAATAAGCCTAGTCTCTTCATCGAGTCAGAACATGCAGGGGGCACCACCACGGCACAACAGTTTACCGAGCAGGCTGCACTATTTACCGGCAGGTGCAGGATCTGCGGCTCACCTTCTGCAGCAGCGCGTAGTCGAGTCCCTTCACCAAATGCGTGTGCTCCATGTCTCCTCCCAAGAACTTGGACTCCTGGATCTGCTGCCTACGCCGCTCAGCTGCGTCAAAACCCCTGGCGAAAACGACCGTGGTGTACGACACAATCCGCAGTCAAACATTCTCCTGACGGCGTGGATCGCTTGCTAGCCATGTCTACCGGTAAATCCTAGCACGAAACAAACCCCCATCTTCCCTCCCCCGTCAGCCAGCATTCTAAAGCCCTGGCGATTTTAGTGCTCCACGCAAAAATAACATACGGCGGGGCTTCCGTTTCCACTTCCACCACCTACCCAAAGCCTTGGTCGCCTACTCACGACTTGAGGTCGGGCGCCACGGCGCGGTAGGCCCCGGCGGTGGCCATCTGGTCCTCGCTCTGGTTGGGGAACTCGGGCACGCCGGCGCCGCCCTCCTCGTCACCCTCGCGCCGCTCCTTGGCACGGTCGCGGTACTTCTTGGCCAGCTCAGCCATGATGTCGTCCTCCGCGCGCTTCAGCTTGGCGTAGTAGCTGCCGGTGGGGTGAGGTGAGTGGTGCCGTAGGTGAGGACTAGGCTGCTGGCCGGGTTTGGAAGAAGCCACGCACATGTGGAGCTTCGTAACTGTACAGTGAACGTAACTAGAAATATTGGAAGAAATGATGCAGAATTGAACCATTGGCTGTGAGGAAGTCACAGATTATAAGAAACAATGCCGACGTGGACAAGTAGCTTAAAGTTATGAGGGATGGTAACGTTACCATTATCATGGCCCATTGCCCGTACTAAAACATATCAACACTGACAGAGAGCGAGCTCGGCAGTGTTACCATCAGAAGTGCATCTCCATGTTTATCCGCAGCGTTACAAAAGTTAGCGCCTGAAATCAGTCACCAAGAACCAGCTCCAGCCATTTGAGGCTTGTTGGCAGTTTTACCCCCCAATTTATACCAGATATACACCTAGCCCTCCGCGACAAGCATTCCGCTATTGCCTTTTCAATGACGACCATCCACCCCCGACAATGTCCACACTCGGGAGCCATTCGGGCCGGGTGCTATAGAAGCCACGTACCTCTTCTTTTTGCGTCTCTCCTCGGCCTTGTCTATTTTGCCGGTGGTGTGAGGGGTTACGGTGGGTGTGGCGGCGGGGGCGGGCGTGGCGGCGCCGCCCGCCCGGGGCGTCATCAGCAGCCGCCGAAAATCGGCGTTGGTTAGCCGCGCCGGCCTGTGGAACAGGACACAGAGTAACACAAAGAACCGGAACGACACAACTGTTCATCAAGGGGGCGTTCAGACAACCTAGACAGGTTTTTGGCTCATCCACGATCGGTCCATTAATAAACTATGAGCGAGACAAACGAGTTTTAAAAGTAAATTGTGTGGCCTACTCTATATGCAGCTGACAGTCACGGGTCAGCATGCCTCAAGTGATGACGTTTTAAAAACGTTTAGAAATGAACAGCTTCAGCAAAAGGCACCACAAATACTTCCAGGAGATTAGCAAGCGGCGAGATGTCGCTAATTACTGTACGATGAAAAGTGCCGGTATTCAAGCACGCTATCCTTTTTCGTCGTACCAAACCACTTCTCATGTTTGCACCAGAAATGATAGCATGGCGACCAAAACGGTGAGAGAACAGCCATGGTTTGGCCGACTTACGTGGACTCCACGTCCATGCTGCGCTGCGGCACCCCGGCGGCGGCGCCGGGTTGGCGAACGGCTCCTCTTCTGTGGTAGGAACATACACCACGTCAATATCACCAACAACGGGCAGCAACATTCACACAGGTCAAGTCGTTACTCGTTAGGCTAGTCCACACAGTCCAAATAGGACACTTATATAACCTAATGATGCCAAGGCTACCGACACCACTATATAAGAGGGTAATATTTTCACAAAACATTCACATAGTGGTTAAGTACACACAGGAGTACATGGAGCATCAAAATCAGACATTTCAATATAAAAGTCAATTAAAATATTGTTAAAACACTTTCCATCTGTAACAACAAGTAGGTTTAGTTAAATTACTTTGAGGTCTAACCTTCCCATTCCCATTCCTTACTGTCGGGCATTATTGTTTTCCTTTCTCAAAGACTTTGTATCCTTCCTTCCTGACTTATCCAGCCAGTTGGTAATCTGCAATCCCAATCTGAAACAAAAAGATGTGTTATCAGTATAACTCATCGGCAATTCATTACCGAAATATCGAACGCATGCGACGGAAGTCGAGAACTGCGCCTAATCAGGATCATCCTCAGGAAACTAAAAAAATCACATTTTCTTCTCTTGGAGCTCCGACTAAAGAAAAACATGATAACAGCCGTGTTAAGTTCAAACAATGCTTCAAATTCAGACAAGAAAGAAGAGCTCAAAACGGTGGACATTCTTTCCAGTTGGGAAAGAGAATGCTCTTTACATGGTGGGCCCTTTGGCAGAAAAATGCTCCATTCAACCTTAAACAAGGTCACTGACTGAAAAGGACTATGTGCATCTTGGTTGCAGCTTTTGAGAGCTCCCGTGCTTCTGACAAAGTTGGAAAAACTCGTTTTTTGTATATAAAAAACACGGGTGGTTAGTGTGGTTAGTTTTTGTCTTATCTGTTTCTCTTGTGGGCAAAATTACTGACACTGATTCGTGACTCATGCACATCTGCGGAACAGACAATGCACTGTACCGGCCGCCCTGTGCATGGAAGACTTTGAACCCCGTGTGTGGACCATGAATGGACCATAATGGACAAAGAACCATAATTACAAAGGATTCAGATAGCTGAGGGGGGGGCACTGATGGTTGCAATATGATGATCATTATTCATAGGCGGTTGTTGAGCAGCACTGGTAATATACGATGCCCTTATGTGCTTCACCGTCTAACGCGGATCTTTGGATCTCACCCCTCATTTATTGAGTGGGCGTCTGGTGCGAATTGTCGTGGCATTGACTTTTAATACTCTGGTCGGTTCACATACCTACATAACTGATGGGTTTCTGTGAAATTTGCTCAATGCTGACCCCACACCATATCAGGTAGGCTTGCGCTGTAGAGCCTCTGTACGATGAGCATTTGCCCTCCTCACTGGTGGAAAATTGCAAGGCTTGTGGTTTTGAGCACAGTTGGATGGATGCTGTGTGCTTTTTCTCAGCTGTTCAGAGCGGCAATGCGGTTGCCAACAAGGCCCTTAAATGGAGTCGCCAACGCTCGTCACAGTACAATCGGCTCGCGAGACTGCTGGCTAACGGCTCGATGGCGCCGGCTAGCGACCGAGCACACAATGGTAGATGGCTCGGCGGGCGCCGCCGGGCCATCGACCTCGCTGCCGGAGGCAGGTGGTGCCGCTGCTGGAGCCGACGTTGGCCAGCTCGCAGGGCCCGAACCAGCCGCCCCACTCACCACCCAATGACCTTCACATGTAGTAACACAAATTGTACCAAACTAAGTCGCGCCCCCACGTGCCAGAAGGTCTAACGCCGATTCTTCCCCCACATAGTGTGTCGTTTTTGGTGCATGTTGTTGGCGAGCTCACCCCCTACACATCTCATCTCTGATTGTTTTTATCATGTGCAGGGTATTATATTTTAATGTAAGGATCAATATATGTTGATGGATTCAAATGTATCTTTCAGAAATTTGTAACGTCCAAATGTTTATAACGTTAAACGTTAAAGGGAATGTGGCACCTTGGTCGAGTCCTGGAATTTAGTGGACTACAGAGAGTCTCTCTGAAGTCAAACTCTCATGGATCAGGCGACCCCTCTTCGGGGGCCTTGTTCTCTGTCTATATACAGCATCCCTCTCGGCCAAGTTCACGAACCTCAGTAGGACAGTGTCTTTGTTTTTTAGTCGGTGACACGCAGCAATTGCAAGTGGATGGATACAAATTCCTAAATACTCCTTAATGAAGCTGAGGACACCTGATTGAGTATCCTCTCCAGCTCGGTAAGGAGGGACAGCTTCCCCTGAGAGAAGGAGTGTTGATACGCGACTGTATTGGGCTTGGGCTTCAACCGCTTTCATGATCTTGACCTGATCATTGGCCACAATAGAGCAGGACTGGTAACTGTGGCCATTGCTGTTTCAAGTGCAGCAAACTAGGAGTTTACTGTTTCCTCAGGATAAGGCGCTGTCCAAGCAGCGGAAGTTGAAACTGAGAATTGGGAAGTATCAGTATCAGTATCAGTATATTATCGGATTACTCCTCTTGTGAGGCTTTTCAGTTTCCTCGTCAAATCACACACACACACCATGGATCGCACAAACTGAGGAACGTTGCACCGCGACACCACTATCACTCGCAATATGGAAGAGAAAGCAAATCATTCGTCGTACACATTTCATTAAAAAGAGGCAGTACAAAAAGTAAAAATAAAAAGTATAAAACATAAAATACTCAGCAGGCTAAATCCGAGTCTAAAAACCTGATCATTATAGTAAAACCAAAAACTAAAAAATTTACGTTAAAATTCACACTAAAATATACAACTCGATGACTCGGCTGCACCCAGCTAATCTTCCTCCCTGAGTAGAACATTCAGTCTACTCTTAAAACTTATCATGTTACAATTTCGCATTTCGGTTGTCAGGCTGTTAAAAGGTGCCGCCGTCACATACGCTAGTCTCCGCTTCCCTGCATTTGTCCGCGGTCTGGGTGGGCGTAGATGCCCAGTCTGACGCGTTCGGTGGTCATGATCGGTAAAACGGAACAATTCTCGTAGGACCGTTGGTTGACCTGTGCTGAGTACACTTTTGGCTAGGCATAGTTGGTGGTACTCGGTGAGCTCATTGGCAGACATAAACCCTAGTCGTCTCGCTTCCTGAGATATACGTTCAAACTTCCGCTTGCCAGAGATGACTCGTGCGCAAAAATTGACAACTTTCTGTACCCTATGTAATTGTGAAGCGCAGCATGTGCCATAAATAGCTATACAATAACGTAGTGTGGACATAACTAGTGCGTTAACTATTTGTTTTAGTACTATGCGAGGAATGACATGACTGGCATGGAGAAGTCCAACTAGGATGCCTGTGCACTTTGCAGTTAGGTGATCAATGTGTGTTTGGTACGTCAGGTGTCTATCCATTTCTAGTCCTAGATTTTTGACGACTTTTGTCTCGGTTACTACAGTGTTTCCAACTCTTATCCTAACTTTGGGCATGTTTTGTAGCATCGCTCGTGTTCCAACTACAATGACTTTGGTTTTTGAAGTATTTAGTTTCAGCTTATTCTGGTTGAACCAATCTAAGAATAATGCAAGCTCGTTTTCAAGTCTTAAAATCATGTCAGAGAGTTCAGATTTTGGTCCGCTGATTAAAAGTTGAGTATCGTCTGCAAATTGAACTACTGTGCTCTTGTCTGCGTATAAACACATCTCGTTGGCAAAAATTGAAAACATTATACAAGAGAGGGAACCCCTTGATAACATCCGATCGTATTTGGCAACGTTTTTGACAGGATTGTTTGACCCTCTTTGGTCCTAACCTTGACTTGCTGCGTGTGACCACGCAAATAATCTTCAAACCAGTGCCTCTCTACTCCATAGAGCTCAAATTTAGCTAAAAGTAGTTCATGGTCAATTACATCAAAGCATTTTGAGAGGTCGAGTAGTACAAGTATTGAGATTTGGCCCGAATCCATAGCCTGATATATCTTATCTGTAACTACTGTAAGCGCTGTCTCCGTGGAATGGTTTCGTCGATACCCATGCTGCGCCTCAGAGTACAGAAAGTTGTCATTAAAGAAACCGTTCAGTTGTGTATGCACTACGCGCTCAGTGATTTTTGCTATAGCCGGTAGAATTGTTACAGGTCGCCAGTTTCCGGGCTCGGTAAAATTGCCCCCCTTAGGAATCGGCGTCACAAGACCATGTTTCCATTGGTGCGGTACTGTCCCGGAGTTGATACTAGAATTAATTATTTCAAGAAGTACATTGCCCAGACCAAAGAAAAATTTCTGAAACATTACAACGCTAAAACCGTTCGAATCGACGGAAGGAGATGCTTTCATACGGCCTAACGTTATACATAAGTCGTTAAAAGAAATGGGTTGAACACGCATGCTGCAATTTGGTACACGAGGTAACCTAACCGGTACACTCGCCCTGGGTGGTGGAATGCTTGCGGATGTTTCCGGCCCAACATTCACAAAATACGAGTTGATTGCGTCCGGGGTCACATTTGGCACTGCACTCGACGTCTTCTTATTGCCTATTATTGGTTTGAGTATTTGCCACGTCTTGGCCGCACTCGCTTCACTCAGCTTCTCCTGCAAATGTTCACGGCAGTCCCTCCTAGCGAAGAAGATAGGCTCAAATGCTGCTGTCTGTTGCAGACATTTTCAGCCATCTGACTTCCATTCACATCCACCTGGCAAGCGGCTGTGAGGCCAGTGTGCAAAGTATGGCATTTTCGACGAGACCTCGTCGGTGCGAGTGCCCTTGGAGACAGCACCAAGTGGTGCGAATTTTATCAACCTGGTGCGAATTTGCCAGGTTAGTGACATTTAAACTAAACAAATAATGACTGAATGGCTATTAAGACACAGGAGAGGGCCTTATAAAAAGTCCTTAACTAACTGACTAAAGATTGAGGTAGCATTGCATTGTAGGGGTAGGAATGGGTGCATTTTTTTCCCAGGTATGTGGCAGATTGGTGCGAATTTTTGGAGGCTGGCGGTGCGAGAATTTTAGATGGCTGGTGTGACTCGTCTGGCCTGCTGCCATACTTTGCAGACTGGCTGTGAGGCAATCTCCAGTTCCGCTTATGCCTCCTTCCACTCCCTTGAGCCTGCTTCTAGCAGGAATTAGCCTTTATCCTTGGGCCGTCATTATAGGCGGATCCAGGATTGCCCATCAGGGGCACCTTCCCGGGGGGCGGGGCGCCATTCTTGACCGGGAAACCCTATCGGATGGGAGCAAAACCCTATCAGTGGGAGCCGACTTTCGTATCCTGGGAGGGGGTGGGGGTGGGAAGCGAAATTTCAGGGGGCGTGGCCATTTCAGGGGGCGCCGGGGGGTTGATGGGGGCACATACTCCCTTTGCCCCCTGGATCTGCCTATGGGGCATGTGCCCACTTTGCCGTCCCCCTGGATCCGCCTATGGCTGCATTCCTTTTAGACTGGGAAACTGACATATTGAAATAATTCGGTAGTTAGAGGTGGGACTTTTTGGAAAAAGCTGGTCCCGGCCAACATTTCTTGGTCCCGGCCTAGTCCCGGCGAGAAAGATGTGGTCCCAGCCTGGTCCCGGCAGCCTTTTTCCCACTTATTGGCTTTTAAACATACTAATTCTTGTGGATTAACCCGCGCCCCACCGGGGGTCCGGCGCCACCTTCGCCCCACCGGGGGGGGGGGCCATCGATGGCCCCCTCTAACTCCGAAAATATGGGCGTTAGCGCAAATCTGCAAAGTGCAATAGAAAGCTCGCGTGAATTCAGTAAGAAATTACTTCGCATGTTTTAGTGCTCAGGTCAATGGTTTGACCTCCAGAGGTCAAATTAGGTCAAGATCGGCTATTTTCACTCAAATATGCAATGATTAAGCAAACTGGGCATAACTCTTATGTCATTAGAGCTATTGAGGCCTGGTAAAGTACATTTGATAGCAAATTGCCAGTACTTTTTCCGCTATGTGGAACGTAAAGACCTCCCGCCAGTGGTTTGACCGCCAGAGGTCACCTCGTGACCTAATATGACCTGAGGTCACGAAAGGTCAAAAAGTGACCTTGCCGTATATCAAATGAAAGCCAGTGACAAGACAAACACGATGGTGTTTGTTTCACCGCTCTAGCTCAATTAGGTCAAAAGTTATTGTCCAAATACTGTGTTTGACCTCTGGTGACCTTGGATGACCTTGGAAAAGTCAAAGGGCAAATATGACCCCTGGGATCCGTGAAAGGGTGTCCAAAAACGTTGTTCTGGGCAGTCTGAGTATTTGCAATCATTTTTGTGGCTTTTATATCATGAAATAGCTTTTCCCCATGCTTTGTCAATGGGAGAGGTCGCCTCGTGACCTGACCTCAGGGCACGAAATCGAAAAATCCCGGATATACACCTTGTAGACCCTGGAGGGGTCATGAAGTGTAGGAAGTTTCAAATTGATCGACTTTGAAATGTAGCTCTTACAGAGCTCTAAAGGTGAAGTGAGGTGACCTTGGTTGACCTTGTCTGGTGACCTGACCTTGGGTGACCCGGGGTAAAAAATTTCAGGGATGATGGGAAAATGATGCAGTGAGAGGTAGAGCCCTCAACCGCGGTGCTGCGCCTCGTCGTTTTTCTGCTATCCCGGAAAAACCTTAGGGGCCATCGATGGCCCCCCGGTGGGGCGAGGGTTAAGAGCCAAACATATTAAGCAAATTTATATCATCATTACATAAACAAATCAGCGTTAAGTATGAACTATAGCTTCAGGAAATCCTTACCTACTATCATGAAAAATGGCCACAATTATCTGAAAATGCTCCCTGAGGAAACGTTTGCATGTTAAACCCTTAAAAGGTGCCTAAGAAATTATACACCAATCCAACTTCAAGCTGTATCACACCTCCCTTCAGTCCATCCATAAAAATTCAATCAATAAGCTTACCTAAATTTTATCAGGAAAGGTCAGGACAAAAATACCTTCAAGAGCCTTAAGATCAAATCACCCCAAAGCACAGGAGGAATTTGACATATCACTTTTACAGATGCCATGTGACTACAGGACTGTTTTTGGCTGTTTATGAAGAATTATTTCTGACCTGATTTCTTACCTGGTTGGTTTCCTTCTGGCACAGAGAAAGGAATGACAAAGGAGTAACAGAAGGACAAAGGAAACCACCCTTTTAGGCGCGCCAGTCCAAGAGGCCATAGATAGCAACGCATTTAGTCATATTAGAGGACTGGAAGTGTGCGCCTTCCAATAGATCAGACACAAGAGCTAGAATTGGATACAACATATTGACAAGAAGCACATATAGCCTACCTAGTGAATCAAATCAAATGAGTGAGAATACAAGACCAGTACAGACCAGGTATGACTAGTTCAGGTGAACTCATAGAGCTTATCTCCAATGGACCTGGCCAATCAGGGTACTTTAACTACGGGTACAGTTAGTTAGTTAGTTAAGGGCTTTTTATAAGGCGTTCTGTGCAAAGCACCTTTGCCCGCCTCTAAAGTGTGGGGGAGAATTTTCCGGGAGGGGTGTTTACTTTAATGTCGCAGAACAAAGGGACGAATCTTATTTCAAGGAATGGGTCGCGAAGTGTAGCAACACTTGCGAGGGAAGGGGATTGCTACGGCAGAGATGCCGAGCCTGGGGCACAGGTAGGATTTAAAAGGGTACGTGAAGAGTCTTGCCAGCGTAAAGATTAGTTTTTTGAATTTTGTTCCTTGTTATCGAATAACCGTTTGCTTACGTTACTCAAGTTCCTCCATTGAAAAATAATAATTTTGGGTTATTAGAAATACCCGCAAGCACCATGACGTGATGCCGCGGGTCTTCATCCTGCAACCAGGAGATGAGGTTACAGCACCCTCTCTGGCTGGGTAGCCGCCGCATAGAGGAAGAGAGAAGGGTAATAGAACAGATAGAGTGTTAGGGAGGGGTGTGAGTTGGTTAGTTGTTAGTCTTAGATGTGGTTAGTATAGTTAGTAGTCCTTAAGTTAGGGTTAGTTGGTTAGCAAATATGAACGGATGGTTAGGTAGGGTTAGTTGGTTAGTTAAACTTTTTTTGGTTTTGTTTTTTTTCCCTATGGTGGGAGTTATTCTGAGTCTACCATACCTTAGGACCAGACAGTTAAAACCTAGTTTGAAGCACCTATTGTTTAAATTTGTCAGAGGACGTTTCTAGTGTAATTGTTATTTCTAATATGAGGGGTGCTATTCGGATGCAGGTATTTTCCATACCTGCCACCATAGACGTTCAGATAAAGCTCTCGAGCCTAGAAGCCTTCAGGAATGTAAAGAGCTTGTCCAGCAGCTCAGGGTGATCATTGCCGAGAAGAGTGGAAAGGTTTACTGGGATGTTTCTGATGCGGCAATAATCTAGCATGGGCTGCCTATGGGCGTCGTGCTGGGGACAGTCGATGAGGATATGGTAGGGATTTTCCATGGCAGAGCAGGTACCACAGGTACCTACACGCCCATAGGCATTTAATTTGGTGTGTCCGCTTCTGAGTCTGGTCAGGATGACCTCACGCCGACGACTGTTTTGGTTGGAGCTGGGCCAGTAGCCGATGTTAGGCTTGATATGGAATAAATGGGCGCTGTGGTTAGTGGTCCAGTCATTTTGGATGTACTTCCGGATATGGTTCTGGAGGAGAGCTTTGCTATCGTCTCCGGACCATTTGAGAGGTGCGACCTCTCTGAGTTCAAGAGACTTTTTGGCCTGTTCGTCGGCTTTTTCATTTCCGAGAATTTTGCAGTGGCCTGGGATCCAAAGAAAGGAGACATCTGGGATATCGTCGATACCCTTCTGGATGTCTGCTATTACGTGATGGCTGGGGTTGACTACGTTATTGATAGCTTGCAAGACAGATTTAGAGTCTGAACAGATGACGGCTGAATTAATATTTAGGGTTCTAATCTGGACTAGTGTATCTAGAATGGCGACAGCCTCGGCAGTAAAGATTGAGCAGTTGTCCGGAAGTCGTTTTTGGAGGCAAATATTTTGCCCCCAGATGCCGAGGCCTACTTATTCGCCTATTTTAGAGCCGTCGGTGAAAATGAAGGTTTTGCCAGTGTTGCTAGACTGGAACTCTAAGAATTTCTGGGAGATCTTCTCTGTGGTGAGGTTGTCTTTGCGTGTGGTGAAAAGAAACTCGACTTTGGGCTGTTTGCAAGGGTACAACCAAGTTTCCTACTAAATATAGCCCTCCCATGATGACATCACCGCCCTTTCCTACTAACTTCTAAGAGATTCTACTAAGTTTTTGGAAGGATCAGCCGGAACATACCAAGTTTGGGCGTATTTGGCAGCAATCTAGTATAAATCGAAATCAACTTGTTTCACCCATTTGACAGTAAACTTGATCTCAACGGCGAGCAGCGTATTTTACGTAAATCTAATGAAAAACTCATAACATTTCAAAGAATTTGTTGAATGGGCATGCATTTATTTGATCAACTCAGGCCTACTGAACACGCGCACTGGAGGGGGCCTCGGAGGCCCCCCACCTGTTTTTCCAAGGTGGCCGGAGAACCGCTTGTAGCCGAAAAACGAAACGTGGCCACATTTAACAGAATTTAATAACGCGTCGATTGGTGAAGACTTTTTGAAAATCGGCCGACAATTTTTTTACTTATAGGCTTTCAAAGTCAGACCTGCATTTTGAGATCGCCGTAAACGCGCGGCCGGACCAGTTAGCTTGCATTGAAGACAGAGTGGTGACGCCATAACGTCATATAAGCGGGACTATATGTCATGGTCACTTCACATGAAAGTCAAGGTCAAGTTCAAAGGTCACAGGTCAAGGTCATATATGCACTTTCAAGGTCACTGACCACTGTGCGTCCGGCCAAATGACGTTACCCCGTCTGACATATATTATGCTATGACGTCATCGGTAGGGTACCCAAATACAAAGGTCAAGGTCAAAGCTCAAGTTCAAAGGTCATTGGGAAAGGTCAATCCTCATTTCCCGCCAAACAGTGGCTACAGTGTTAGTCAAAGTGTAAACAATAAGTAGTATACCATATGGTGACCTTAAAGGTCAATGACCTTGAATGACCTTGACCTAAAAGTTGTAGGGAAACCTCTTTGAGACCTCTTCTCTATGAACCTTGTCCGCCTTTAGCTTATTCCCGCCATTTTCCTGCATAATCACAGCATTTACTAATCGATCCCAGCATGGCCAATATTTGACCTTTACGACCTCGTTTGACCTTGCAGATATTGACCTAGGTCAATGAAAATTGATCATCATGTAGATCACCATAGCCTCCACCCACCTACCAATTAGCGTTTTTCTAACCCTCTTAGTTTCCGAGATCTTAGGGGGCCTTCCAGGCCCCCTCCAGTGCGCGTTAGTGCCAGATCCCCCTCCAGTGCGGGTGTTAATAGCCGAGAGAAATAAGTTTACCTTCGCTCAAGAGATCACTGGTGTTTATTGTCTTCTGCTGCAGGTGCCACCAACAGCCAATCAAAGGTCAGAAATCAACAGCCAATCAAAATCGAGATTAGTCTTACTGCAAACAGCTGTTAGTGCTGAACCTGTCCTTATTTTGACACGCTCTGGAAAATTTGTAAAAACAATATTCTTCACTGGAGTTTTTGCAAACCGTTTGATGGTTTCAAAAATAAAAATCTTTTAGCTTTCTGTTCAACCATATAAGTTTTGTTGATACAGTTCTAAAATAGGTTATTTAGAGCTTCGAAAAAGTGCAATTTCTCCAATACCCTGCATAGTAACTGTTGTGCCTCTCCAGCCATGATGACGTAATGCTGCCAAACAACTTGAACGGGGTCTGTGGCCAATAGGCCCTTGAAAGTATGAAGATCATGTGCAGAAACCACTTCTCCAGGCAGGGAGTTCCACATCTGTACACATCTCATGGAGAATGAACGTTTTCTAACATCAGTATTGGGTCTCTGCACGAATATTCGATGACTGTGACCCTTGGTCCTAGAATTGGCAGACAGAGGCCCGAGGATATCATTGGGCGACAAGCAAGACTTCCCGTTAAACATTTTCCAGCACTGTATCATATCGGCACGTAGAAGTCGGCCTTGTACAGAATACAAGTCGAGGGCATGCAGGCGTTCACTATAGCTTAACAGTCCAAGTCCATCTATCTGTTTCGTCCAACGTCTCTGAATGTTTTCTAGCAAGCGCATGTAGGTGGCGTAACCTGAGTACCATACACATGAGCAATACTCAATTATGGGGCGGATATGAGAGGTCAACAGAAAAAGCATGAAATCCTTAGTACGGCAAACTGTTGACTTTAAGAAACTCTGACCCAGGCCACCGGTCATGTGAGTCACAGTGTGAATATGGGTGTGGAATTTGAGATCAGTGTCCACAGTGACACCAGGGTCCATGTGGGAGGATACTGTCGGTATCGGAGACCCATTTAGGATGTATGCAGGATTAAGGAAGTCATTCCGTGGTCGAGAAAATCGCATTACTGCACATTTCTTGGAATTCATATGTAGGCTCCATGAGAGAGC
Source organism: Lepas anatifera (assembly GCA_034440635.1). NCBI lineage: Eukaryota > Metazoa > Arthropoda > Thecostraca > Lepadidae > Lepas > Lepas anatifera. Next base: position 301,068 of record JAOTON010000736.1, read on the forward strand.
AGTACGATGCAGGGTGTCAATATCATTTTGAACATCCTGGGTGGAGGCGGCATGACTGTCCTGTGATCTTAGGGAATCCTCACTTACACAAGCATATATTTTCAAGTCATCTGCAAATATCTTATAGCTTGAGGTCAACTGGCATGCAATGCTATTGATGTAGATTAAAAACAGCAGGGGGCCCAGGACAGAGCCCTGGGGAACTCTGCTAAGGACATTTTTTCAGAACTAAGGCATCCTTTTACACCTATGGTCATCTTTCTGTCAGTAAGGAATGAGGATATCCAGCGAAGTACATTTCCTTGAATTCCAAGGGAGTCTAGTTTGGCAATTATCAGGCTGTGACAAACAACATCAAAAGCCTTGCTGAAATCAAACATGGTAGTATCCAGGTATCATCAAAGCTTAACCTATCATCATGCCTGACATCACATGCAAGATTCTGAAGTTTACACTATGATTGCCTCTTGAAATCAGTGCCCATTAATGGGCATATACCTACAACAATTATATTAAATTTTTATATGTTTATGTTATATCTATGTGTCTATATGTCTATATGTTTTTATCGCTCATTACAACTCCGTAATAACATGAATAAGAGATACCTGGATCGGAGACTCCCTGTCGGCGCCTGTGATGTGAGCGACAGCGGTTGTCCGCCTAGCGGGAAAAGTGGGAAGCTTCGACATACAGGGCGCCGGCCGCCGGATGTCTCGGACGCAGGCGCGTCAAATGGGGAAAACGGCCACGACTCGTCGAAATTGAGGCCACATTTAGCACATCTCTGCAGACAGCGTGGTTCCAGCTGACCGATGAGCATGTTCTGTACCACGCTTTTCATTTTCCAGGACATTGCCATTCACAGGGGTCAGGGAAAGGGGAGAGGGTGGCAAAATAAACCCCTCCAAAAGACAAATTTTCCCTGCATTACACGATGACGTGATGTCAGAGGCGGAACAGCAGGGGAAGGGGCGGATGCGGCTGCCCCATAACTTTCGGACTGGGGGTAGTGCTCCCCCAGCCCCCCACTCGAGAGCCGAGGGGCCCCCATGTCTCAAGGACGTCTTTCTCAGGAGCCAAGAGTTCCTTTCAAGGGGCCCTGAAAGCTAGTCTTGGGACCCAGAATTAGTCTCATGAATACCCGGTTGGTTTCGGGGGGCCGAGAGGTAATCTTGGGAGCCCTTGAGAGTTAGCCCCAGGTTTTGCCCCCAATTTTGATCTAAGGGGCCCGAGAGTCAGTCCAGGGAAGCAGCCAAAAGTTAGTCCCAGGGGACCGCCGGGAGTCAGTCTCGGGCATCCGAGAGCTGAGCCTGTGGACCGGAGCAATCCCCAGAGGTGCTCCCTAATTTCGGTTTAAGTGGCTCGAGAGTCCGTCTCAGAGGGTCCCGAGTTAGCCGTGGCCCCCTGAGGGCTAATCTGGGCCTTCGAGATTTAGTCTCAGGAGCACCAAAGATTCAGTATCAGCAGTGCTCCCCACTCGAATGTTAGTCTCAGGACGCGCCCCAGGATTAGTCTCGGAGGGCTGTCGGAAATCATTTCCATCCCCACCCACCGAGAGTCAGCCTCAGGGGACCCCGGGCTAATCTGAATGCCCCTGACAGTAAGTATCAGCCCCCTCGCCCCACTCGGAGCAAATCTGGGGTCGCGATATATAGTCCCAGAGGTGCTGCCGAGAACTTATCTCAGGAGCCCCGAGATATTATCAGGGGCCCCCTCAGTTTTTCTTCTAAGAGGCCCCCAGGAATCAGTCTGAGTTTCCTGAGAGCTAATCGGTGGAGCGGCCGAAATGAGCCTTATTGAGTGCCACCAAGTGTTGGTCTCAGGGAGCCCCAGAGCCAGTCTCCGGGATCCCCTAAGAGCTCAACGGGGGAGGGGTTAGTTATCCCAAGAAAAAAAACTATTACAAACCATTAGGGACCATTAGCGATTTCCTAGTGGTTTTAATGGTGCTAATGGTTCCTATCGGTTCTCTAATGGTTCACCTCCCATCCACTTCATCACCCCATGGAACCATTAGGACCACTAAAGGCACTGACACCATCAGGGACCATTACGCCCATCAGGACCATTAGGAACAAAATGGTTCCATTAGGAACCAATAGGTCACAACCCATGGAACCATTCGGTGCCACTAGGTAACATCAGGCACACTCGGAATCACAAAAACCAGCCATATTCCAGGGGACCAGTGAGTACCATTCAGAAAACGCAGTGCCATTTGGAATCTCCAGGAACCATTAGGAACAACTGGAAACCATTAGAACCATCAGGACCATTTGTCTTTCTGGAAACCACTCGGCACCATAATACAACATTTGTACCATAAAAGACCTCTCGGTCCACCAGATATCACAAGGACCAGCTGTTATCAGTGGAACCACTCGGTTCGATTGGGACAAGGTGGTATCATCAGGGTCTTCCAGGAACCATTAAGAGCTTCTGGGAACCATTAGGACCTTCAGGACCAGTCGTCTTCTCGGGAACCACACGGTACCATTAGGAAACGCTCTACCATCAGGGACCTTAAGGTCCACTAGTGACCACAAGGACCAGCTGTCATCTGAGGAAGCGCCCGATACCTTGGGAACAAGGTGAAGGGGCCCCCAGGAACCATTTGGAACCTCTGGGGACCATTAAGACCTTCCGGACGAGCCTTTCCCCCGGGAACCACTCGGTACCATTAAGAAACGCTTTAAACATTAGGGACCACAAGGACCAGCAGTCATCCGACTCGGTACCATTGGGAGCACGCAATACCATTGGGGACCACCAGGAACCATAAGGAATCTCTGGAAACCATTAGGACCTATGGCCCGTATCGTTCCATGGTCAGGCCCTCATTTTCCGCCCAAGGACTGCTATAGTGCCATCTGAATTGTTCACTGTTGGGACCATGTTGAATTGACAATTTTGTTTCATACTGTTCGTCTCTCGTGGAAACACCCAGTGCGCAGCTTGACACTGGGAACTGAGCCAGAGACATATTTACTGTCCGTCATACAACGACGCGTTTTGTACATTTAGGATGATGATGAGGTGAGAGCAACTGAAGATGAGAGCATGAGTGAATATAATTCCCTCCGTCCCCCCCAGGGCCAGCAAGCGAGGTGAAAACATGTTGTTCACCAGCCCCCGGGAGCGACGAAGGGAATGGTGATTTGTCGATCCAAGTGATGTCCATGTCAGAAAAAAGAAAAATTCATGTCTATACTCACCTTTTTGACTTCAGCGGCTTCTATTCTGATAATGTGATGATGAGATGCGAGTGACTGAAGATGAGAGAATGAAGTGAAGCATTACCTAATTGATATGTACAATGTGACATACTCCCAATAGTGAACAATTCAGCTGGCAGTGCAGTGGCACTAAGCAGTCTTTGGGCGGGAAATCTGGGCCTGACCATGGTTGAAGACTTTTGTCACAGGACCAACCCATTGATGTGGGATGAATATCAATATGGAGTCAGCGTGTCTCGTAGGGCAAATCGCGGCGTTTGACCTCTGAAGGGGTCAATTGTGGACTTCGGGTATTGCAAGTTTGCAGAAGTTTGTCTAGTACTGCAATGCTAAGACCTGCAGCATTCAGCCTGTGGAAAGATGGTAACGATATACGAAGTTGAAACAGAGAAGCTATATTGAGGTCATCCGAGTTCAAAGACCCCAGTTGACTTTTATTCAAGCTCAAATGCATTCACGGCGATTTCCGATTTTTTTATGTCAAATGAGCTTAATGATAATTCATTTTAAAACAAACACTCAAACTGAATACACAACGCCGTGCAATAAGCGGAGAGGAGTCCTGCACTATTGGCGGATCCAGGAGCAACTTCTGGAGTGGGCCAAATCAACTTGGCGGGGCGAATTGAGAAAAATGGCGAAAACAAAGTATTCAGAAAAAACGGTTAATAGTTGGTTCTTTTGGGTGCCAAAAGATACTATTTTAGACTTTGGATGCATAGGCGGATCCAGGATTGCCGATCGGGGGGGGGCACCTTTCCGGGGGCGCCACTTTCGACCGGCAAAAGCTATCAGGTGGGCGCAAAACCCTATCGGTGGGCGCCAATTTTCGCATCCCGGGGGGCGGGGGCGGGGGTAGGAAGCGACATTTCAGGGGGCGCTATCGACCTTTCAGGGGGTGCCGTGACCATTTTAAGCGACGCCGAGGGTCGATGGGGGGGACATATGCCCTTTGCCCCCCTGGATCCACCTAGTTTGGAGGGGACCACGGCCCGTTTCCCCCCTCTCTCTTGAATCCCCCAGTGTCCTGCACCGCACTAAGGAGTCCTGCATGACACTGTCTAGGAGTCCTACACAGGAGAAAAGTATGGGATTAGGTGTGGTGCAAGCTTAATTTGCATCTTGCTGCCCACATAAAATTAATAATTAGGCACTAAATACTGGAGCTAGGACCCCAACTGCCCACCCCGCTGTTGACGCCTCTGACGACCGCCGCGGCCGCCGATGGAATGCGGCACCTCCCCGGTCCCGCTATTGTTAACCCCCGCGCCGGAGGGCAGGCGAGGGGAGTCGGGCCTGTTTGTCACGGGTTTGAAGCGGCCCAACGGCAGCAGTCATGGCCAAGTCCTTCCAGACAACAGTGCTCTAAAATTGAGGCTGAACTGCTCCAAGTGAAGTGATGCTTGAGGTACACACTTGGTGTTCAACTCTTAGTGTGATTTTTTGTGAAGCTAAGGCATATCATTGTCGACTTATCTTGGAGATCCGGACTACGCAACCAACACACCAAGGACGGAAGATACTGCGTTTTAGGGGAGCACTCCGCGTACATGCGCTGTAAGTACTCATAGTTGTTGGCTCCCTGCCGTAGGGTGCTATAAAAAATAATACCTGTCTAATTTATGGTTCTTAGCCCGCACCCCAACTGGGGTCCGTCGCCACCTTCGCCCCACCGGGAGTGGGGGTATCGATGGCCCCTTCAACTCCGAAAATATGGGCGTTAGCGCAAATCAGCAAAGCGAATAGGAAAGCTCGTCTAAATTCAGTTTGGGTTTACTTTACATATTTAAGCTCTCAGATCAGTGGTTTGACCTCCACAGAACAAGTTGGGTCCCGATAGGCTATTTCCTCTAAAATATGCAGTGCTTAACCCTCGCACCGCTGAGGGGAGAGGATGTTTGAACACCTTGTCGGTTTTTTTCCGGTGGCACTAAGAAACGGCGGCGTGAAACGCTGTTGTGCTTGGCACACTTTGTTTTTTATTAATTTCGCAACTATCCTCAAAATTTCAAATTTAGGTCATCTCAGGTCAGGTCACCAATGCAGATCAAGTGACCTCACCTAAGGGAATTTGGCACCTTGGTCGAATCCTGGAATTTATTGTAATTAGGAGTACTTTTACCCGAAAATAATAAACCACTCATGATTTCTCTGAAAAATGTACAATAAGGTCAATATTTTGATTTTTAAAATGCTCCTCTAGGAAAAGAAATAAATATCTGCCTGTGGATTATGTCATGATCTGGCAACCACTACCATACTCGAAACGCTTCAAGGACTTCGATTGGCTAATGCTCATTGTGACGTCAGCATATGTCGTCACACCAGCAGCTCAAAACAATGGCCGCCTGGCGAGAGGTACATGAGAGGTACATTTCGGGTGCGTTTTAGTTTTTTCTACGGAAATCTGGAGTTTCAAGACAAATGATATATTGAGTACCGGGTTTTCCGACTTGCTTTACAACTTGGCTATCTCAGCTAAAATCACTTTACGAAGGTGCCACACAGGGTACTTTAACTACGTGCCACATTCCCGTCAACACGCGCATTGACGGGGGTCTGAGCCACTTTAGCTTTGACGGAAGGTGGCGGGTACCCGCCCCCCTAAGATCTCGAGAACCACGCTAGGTAGCGGAAAAAAGCAAACGGCGTTGGATAGCCCATAGAATTCTCCATCGAAAATACTTGAAATTTTTTGTCTGGTCACATTTAAGGTCACTAGAGGTCAAAACATGCCGTCATAGGGATAACATGCAAATGAAGGTTTTCGGCCATTACATATAAAGAAGTAAATATAAAAAACAACTTGAACTGTATGAATCCTCGCATCAAGCCAAATCAAGTGATATATGATATGTCCTTGCTAGGTCAAATCAAGGATTTGACCTGAGGTCAGGTCAAGGTCAAATTAGATAAAATGCATATCATTAGAACTGCAAAGACAAGGCGAATCTAATGCAGTTAATATAAACGCTCTATCACCATCCGTTACAAGTTATTCAGTTAAACCCATTCTTCCTATCTATTTCCAATGGAGAGTTCATGGCTCGTACCTGACGTTAGGTCATCGATATCAAAAATATAAAAATATCGGAAGATATTTTAGAGATCTCGGTGGGGCTATCATGTGATATGAGTTTTAATCGGATAAGTTCACCCTGTACCGGCTTATAGTATCTTAAACTTATTTGAGGTCAGGTCACTTGACCTGTACTGGTGACCTGACCTGAGATGAATTAACCGTAAAATTTTATCATAAGTTGTAAAAATGATGAGAAAAAAGGTATACCAATTACGGCGGCACTACGCGCCGCCGTTTTTATGTTATCTCTGAAAAACCCGAGGGGGGGGTATCCGCCCCCGTCAATGCGCATGTTTAGGTTGCATAAATAAGAAACAGGTAAATATATCGGATTGAAACTTATACCACATAATGGGCCCAGCGAGTGCTACAAATACTCTACGGGAATCATCAGACGGCCGGGCCGGCGTACGCCGGCGTGGGCACGTACGTGCCCACGGCCGATAAGATGAGGAGGATGACGTATATTTGGTATTAATTATTATATGAGGACGGATTACTGCGCATTTCTTTCTAATGACGTGATGTTGTGTGTATTTTATTTTTTTACGTGATGAGGCCTATCATGTCAGACCTCCCCTCATCTCCCAAAACTCTTCTTAGTCTCTCTCTCCTCATCAACTGACGTGATGTTGTGTGTATTTTATTTTTTTACGTGATGAGGCCTATCATGTCAGACCTCCCCTCATCTCCCCAAAACTCTTCTTAGTCTCTCTCTCCTCATCAACTGACGTGATGTTGTGTGTATTTTATTTTTTTACCTGATGAGGCCTATCATGTCAGACCTCCCTCATCTCCCCAAAACTCTTCTTAGTCTCTCTCTCCTCATCAAACGAAAACTATTTTCTGGTTATGTATTCATCACTCAGCAACAGAGTACATATGAACATTCTTAACCCACACGTTAACACCATCGGTCCACCTCTCTGGGGACTGCATCTTACACAAACTCCACGCCAAAGTACGGCGACAGACATGTGGCATCCAAAACCTAACCAGCATAGTCATCTTTGTAGTCATAAGACAACGAATATACGTTTTTATAGCCGGATCCAACTGCTTTACACGAAGATAAACAGCAGTAACATCAAAGTCCCTTCTTTGCCTGGGAGGAGGCACATCATCCTCTGGATCAGTCGGAATATACGACTTTTGGTAATAAGGAAAAACAACATGGGTCTTTAAATTCCAACTTAACCACCTTTCTTTCATAGGTTGTACAGTCCAAGCTTTGTGGTCTGGTCCTTGTATTACACCTCTATCATTGAAACACTGAGCAGTAACAGCATCAGTGAGAGTCAATTTATCGCCAGACGTATTTTGCATTATATCCTTAAGATTTACAACAGGCAAACCACCATCTTTCTTCAAATAATCAAATTGCTCATTTTCCTTAAACGAACTATGCGTAAAAGCACCGCCAGTATCAGTACCCCATTCCAACTCAGCTTGAGCATTAGGATGTTTCTGTTCAACAGTAGTACCACCTTGGGACACTTGCAAGACATCATAACCACGACACTCCCTAACATCTTCGTAGCAGACAACACTTTACATCCCATTTGTTCACACAGATTAGAATACATAGCTTCCATTCCACCACTAATTCCTTCGGTGCCATTTCTTTTCAAAGCTTCCACCATATACTCCCGTGCATTCACTAAATTCAGAATATAGTATTTCCCAAGCTCTTGCGGTCCCAACAGTAGATCATGTATAGTAGTAACGGTAAACTTGTGGACTTCTTCTCTCCCCGGTGTGTAGAGACGACATCATAGGCACCGATGGCACCAATCTCCTTGTCGTTGTCCTGCTGCTCCTCCTCGAACTCACTTTCTGCCTCTTCTGAGACGGCTCGGCCATCCCGAACCCGAATCCAGGTGTCACAGTCTGAGCGACCTGAGGAGGAGAACAGCGGTTAGAATTTATTTTTACCAGATGAGGTGACGAACAAGAATATATTTTTTAACAGATGAGGTGACGAACAATGTTTCATAATCATACAACATCAGTACCTTTTTCCTTATAGGGAAATTGATGCTACCGCTAGCCATAGCAGCAAGAGACTGACCTGTGATATGTTTGAGCTCGGCATTTATAGCCTTGGCGTGGCGTTTGTAGAGTCCCCACCAGTCTTCCGCCGTGATGATACCAGGTGGCTCGGGGATACACCAGTTGGCCTCACGATCTCCCCGACTCCTGACCTCAAGATTGAGTTCAAAGGTCTTCGTGCGGGACTGAAGGGCATCACGATCACCATCAGCCAAAAGCCTCCCAGACGGTTGTTCGTAGACGCAAAGATAGGGACACGTCCCAAAACCTCTGGAGAATTCTGATACTTGACTCCAACATGCATCGGTTCACCGCCGAGAAGCTTCTTAAAGTCGTCTTTGTTGGCGTCGGAAACGGTGATCTCCTCCATCACACCCACATGAGAGTTCAGCAACTGTGCCAAATAGAACGGAGAATTCGCATTCATGGCAGACAGCTTAGTAGGTTCCCGAAGCTTCAACAGGCTATCCAAAATGAGGGTCTTGCCAGACGTGGTCTTCCCAAACAGCAGAAGTGTGTTGACTTTAGTGAGCAACCTGTCAGAGATGACTTCAACCCAGGCAAGGAACTGAGTCAGGTTCACCTTATTCTTCTTGAACAAATTCGATATCCACACCTCATTATCAGTCATCGGGTGCACGAGCTCATCCAAAAACTCATTGTAGTACGTTTCCCAAAAACGTTGACTATGCAGAGCCATGGTACGCTGAGTAGCCCGATACTCAATGATGGTCCTGACGCGATCCTTAAAACTTGTACTCATCCCGTACAAAGTCTTAAACTCCTCGGCGTTGATCACTTTCATGAATCCGCCAACAGAGTTAACCTTGTAACGATCACACAAGCTGTTGATGTAGTCCACCTCATTCTCAGACGGTGCAGCCCTCTTACGACGATTCCTCGCTCCCTCCGCGCTGCTGTGGTTCCGATCACCCAAATTAGGAAGACACTGCTGAGGCAAAGCACCATCAACCACATCGCCACCACAGTTTACGAGATATTGGAGGACTCGTTTGCCGAACTTGATGGCAGCGTGGGATGGACTATGTACAACGACCGCAGAAACTCCATACCTGGCGAGATATACCATCCAGTCGGTAATGCAGCGGATAACCTGGTATGTACGGCCGAGGGCATCGAGTTGGCGGTCGGTGAGGCCGAGGCGTTGTCCAATCCAGCGGAGGACACGCCATTTGTTGCTCCCTGGGGCTGGGAATGTGATGTGTGAGTGGCCGGGTTCCCCTGATTCACCTGCATGGAAAGCCACTGTTCCAGACCATCGGGATCCTGCAAAGAACTCTCGAACATCTCCTGAGACGACGCAAGTGGCGCACTCAATGCCTGACTGACGTTCTTCTCTCCTGAATTCGTTGATCTTGATTTTGAACTCTCCACTTGCGGAACCGTATAAGGCGTCCATCCAGGGTTCATCAGGGTTGCTTGAAACATCTCGGGGCTCTGCAGACTTACCTCGGCTACCCACAGATACTGATCTGGCACGACGGGAGCTGATAATTGGGCTGGGCGGACACTGCCCTCTTCCCAAAGTTGTCCTTCAGGACCCTGGTAACTTCCTGAAGGTTCCGGGGATGATACTGCTCCAGGTTGAGAGTCCCGCTGTACCACTGGATCTGAATCCAATGAACGTTCATCTGGGGTAGCTGGCTCAGCATCTGAAGGATACTTTCCTGGTCACAAAGGAACTCGTGTTGTTTAGATTTAGCTGCCATGTCGCCCAGGTGTCCTCCTCGTTCAACAGAAACAGTTGAAGACTTGGTTTTGCTTCGCTCAATTGATCCGCTGGAGGGGTCGGTAGAAGCTCCGCAACTCCTGGAAGGGGTTCCTGCCAGCTGTCATGGAGAAACAGATCCCTAAGGTCCTCTGGTGTAGCTGTACCGGAACCTTCCCCTCCTTGCGATAGTAGATCGGACCGCACGCCACGGGATACGTCGTCAGAGACATTCTGAAAATAATAAGAAGAATTAAATACAATTCACAACATCACCTCATCAACAAAAAGAAAGAAATCAAAAATCACCTCATCAACAAAAAGAAAAATCAAACTTCACAACACCAACTCACCTGCATGTTAGAGATGTTCACTTCAAAAGATCCTGCACTGTACTAATCAACTGCCACAAAAATCGTGCAGTAATCCGTCCTCATATGTTTTTTTACCGGATGGGGGCTTATCTTATCGGCCGGGGCACGTCTGCAGTCGGCGTTATCATATCGATGACCTAGGGTCGGGTACGGATCATGACCGCATGGGGAAAACAGGAATCGGGCTGTATTTGTGTAGATATAGCTAACATTATCTTCGTATGGTCAAAATGAGAGTACCCAAACCCCCTCTCTAGGTCCATGCTGCAATTTTTGACATTTGACCTCTGAGAGGTCATCTGAGGCTACTTAAGCAGTTTTCAGACTTGGGTCAATATTTTTGTAGGAAATGATGATACAGCTTTTATTTTGATACCATTACGTTCGGATTGCTATTGCGAGTCGATTGATATCCGTATTTAGTGTGCTAGGCTGGAAAGTGATCTTGACCTGACCTGATGTCACGCCATTTTTGTGTTTAGACCTAATATAGCAATATCATTCATCATTCGATTTGCCGTGACGAGAGGAAGTGAATAGTACCTAAAAATGATTCTAACTCAACTCCGTCATACGTCATATACTAGAGCCAAAAACACTACTATAAAAATGCAACTTTCTTTGACCTGCCATGACCCTCAATATTTATCTGAGCTAAAAAGTGACCGATGTAGTTTCTTCATGAATTTGTATCAGCTATCCAACGACTCTCGCGTTTTTTCGCTATCCCCCATAGGAGTCGAGTTCGATAGGGGGGGTGTTTGTTACACCCCCCACCAGGGCGAAGGTGGCTCGGAGGCCCACCGGGGCAGTGGCGGCGGATGCTATTTTCGGATGGGGGCAAGAATTTTATAGGGGGCCCCTTGACGATGGGCACCCTCGGCAACAAAAAGCCCCCCAGAGGCTGCAGTAGATTGGTTGGGACGTGCTGCCTGAGGTCAGAGGCATAAGCGCAGGGGCGGATCCAGGGGGCTTAAGGGGCTTCAGCCCTTTCCCTTGCCCCATTTTTCGCCATTGTTCGCCCTTTCCCCTTTTTCGCCATTTTTCAAAGTTTAGCCATCCCCTAGCAAAATCCTGGTTTCGCCCTGAATAAGCGTCACAAATGGAAAAAGTTTTTTTGCCCACTTCAAAAATGGGTATTCCTCCCTGTTGTTGCCCATGTAAAAAAAGGGGAGAGACTGAGACCAAGCTGAGACCTGAGATCAAACTCGGGGCCCTCTGAGACCAAGCTCCGGGTCCCCTCATACCAAGCTCAGGGTCTCTGAGACCAAACTCGGGGCCCCTTGAGACGAAGCTTGGGGGGGCTACTAGAGATCAAGCTCGAAATCCCCTGAGCCCAAGCTCAGGGCCTCTGAGGCCAAGCTCGGGGCCCCTGAAACCAAGTTTGGGGGCCTCTGAGACCAAGCTTGGAGGCCCCTGAAACCAAGCTCAAGGCCCTTAAGACCAATCTCGGGGGCCCCTTAGACCAATCTGGGAGGCCTCCTTATACCAAGCCTGGGGGCCCCTGAGACCAATCTTGGAACCCCCTGAGGTCAAGTTAAGGGGCCCCCTGAGACTAAGCTTGGGGGCCCCTGAGGCCAAGCACGGGGGCCCGCTTAGACAAGCTCCGGATCCCCTTAGACAAGCTCGGGCCCCTGAGACCGAGCTCGGGGGGCTCCCTCAAGGCTAAGCTTGGGGGCCCCTGAGACCAAACTCTGGGGGGGGCGGGACACAGCTCGGGGGCTCCCTGAGACCAAGAGTGGGGGCCCTGAAACCAGGCCCGGGTGCCCCTTAGACCAAGCTCTGGACCCCCTGAGACCAGGCTCGGGGGACCCCTTTAGGCTATGCTTGGGGCCCCTAAAGGCCAAGCTAGAGGCCCCCGAGCCCAAGCTCAAGGGGCCCCTGAGATATAGCTCGGGCACTGTTCAAACCGAGGAACTGTTGAGGGCCCGGTCAGATCATTCATGAACTTTCAGAAAATAACCAAGCTAAAATTGTGTATTTTTTCCAGGGGCCCCTCTGATAATTTTGGGGGCAACTGCCCCTCCTGCCCCCCCCTTATCCGCCACCACTGCACCGGGGTGTGCGTTAACAATCGCACTGGAGAGGGGTCTGGTATACTAACGCGCACTGGAGAGGGGCGTGGTAGCCCCCCTAAGATCTTGGAAACTCAGAGGCATAGCAGAAACGCCGGTAGGTGGATGGGTGGGAGCTATGGTGATCTACATCATAGCTAATTCATATTGACCTAGGTCAATATCTTCAAAGTCAAACGAGGTGGCAAAAAGAATATCAGGGATGGTGGGAGAATGATGGGGTAAGAGGCCAACCTCTCAACCTCGGTGATGCACCTCGTCGTTCTTCTGCTATTTAAAAAAACCTTAGGAGAGGGGCCTGGGGATCAATGAGAGACCATCACCGAGGATCGATGGTCCTCGGTGGCGCGAGGGTTAAACTTATTCATGTAGTTGGACTGTCACATAGAGACTCGAAATATATTTTGCCTAGGTACGTTCTTTAAGGTATTCTGCTCATGTGTGCCCCCATGCAGGAGTTCTGACTGAGCCACTAGTGTTTCGTATAGGTCGCACGGCTTGTATGAAACACCAACAGTTGTATTTCTGCTTCAGGTGAGCCGCGGGTTTTCATGCCGTGGAACGGGAGGTCCGAAGACTTTCAAGACATCATCATGAGCAGCTTCTCAACATATATGGGTAAATAGGTAATGAGAAAGTACAAGACCTGCAGGACCAACCACTCAAACCGCCTTACAAAGGAAGTATAGTTAAAAATGAATATCTCATTGTTAATATGCTTGAGATGTTCTCCTTTTCCCTTGTACGGTAGCAGTGACACGTTACGTCATCTCGCTGCTGGAACGTGTTGCTCGTACAGAGAATACTTCAGAGCCGATTTACTTGTCAGTTGTTTTTATTTTCTTGTTTTTTTCGGATTTTACTGTTTGGCCAATACATGGCCATAGCTCGGCATTTATATTTGCTTGTGGAGAACCCCTACGCTTTACCTGTATATCTAGTCGACAAAGTGACTTCGCTCTGTCGCGTCATGCGTTTTGTATTTGTATACCTGTAGACAAAATTATATTTAAAAAGGGGTCCGTCGTGCAAGCCTTCCATTCTTTGTATAGAAATAATCCGAAGTGTATGTCAAAGTTTGAGTTTTTTGCCTGAATAGCTTGTAAATGATTGTATTTTTGCTGGGCAAAACAGCGCAAGCATCCTGAGTATTGACATTATCTGAGTTTAAAAAAAAATATTTAGACTAATGTCAACAATCTTGTCAACTTGACCACTCCCCTTTCATTTCAGAGAAGCTAAGAAGACATTTGAGGATTTCGGAAAATCCAAGGATTACATCGATTAGAAAGTGGGCCAGGGACCGAAGTACCTGAACGAAATACTTCACGACCTGCGAAAGGCCAGTCAGAGGCCAAGACAGTCCTGAAGGCTGACTTCCGCCTCCGATAGTGTAGAGGCAGTGGGATCTGAGTGTGGTGCAACCTGCTGAGAACCTAGGAGAGGGAGATGTCGGTATTGTAACTGAGCGCAGAAATACTTATGTATTTACTTGTCTAAATAAATGTGAAGTTATCATCCTATACCCCTTTCGATCAGTGAGTTGCCTGAGGCTATAATGAGCTTGGGTGAGTTGCACAGTTGGCAGAAAAAGAGCGGACATATATGGGAGAGTTGTCATGACCAATGTTTCTGTCACTGTCAGCCTATTACTTAACTTGGCATTGTGTTCCACAATAGGGGTTCGGGCATGCCTGTCCAAAAGGCCCAATAGGGCCATGCGGAGCGATGCCGTTGTCCGAAACAAACTAATAAACTCGTCGGAAACGGTTCCGAGCGTGACTATTTATTTGAACAGTCATGTATAAGAAATCTGGTACTGCCTTTTCCAACTTGAACCACTAAGACCCGTCAAACCATTAGGTCCGTTGGGGACCATTCTCGCAATTCAAACTATTATGGCCGACTTACCATTTTGGTCGTCGAGATCATTGGAGCCGACAGTTACTATCAGGACCACTTAAGCCATCTTGGCCAACTGGTACCATTAAAACCACCTGGACCTACTGGTGTCATAAATACCATTAGGTTCAATTGGTACCAATGGAACCGTTAGGACTAACTGCTACCATTAGAACCATAGAAACCTACTGGTACCATTAGGACCATAGAAACCTAATGGTACCATTAGGACCATAGGAACCAACTGGCACCATTAGGACCATAGGAACCAACTGGCACCATTAGGACTGTAGGAACCAACTGGCACCATTAGGACCTTAGGAACCAACTGGTACCATTAGGACCATAGGAACCAACTGGTACCATTAGGACCATAGGAACCAACTGGTACCATTAGGACCATAGGAACCAAATGGCACCATTAGGACCATAGGAACCAACTGGTACCATTAGGACCATAGGAACCAACTGGCACCATTAGGACCATAGGAACCAACTGGTACCATTAGGACCATAGGAACCAACTGGTACCATTAGGACCATTACAACCACCCGGACCGACTGGAACCATTAGGACCATAGGAACCAACTGGTTCCATTAGGACCATTAAAACCACCAGGACCGACTGGAACCATTAGGACCATTAAAACCATCAGGACCATCAGACCATAAGGAACCACTGGGTGGTGTTTCAATTTCCCATGGGTCAAACCATTAGGAAAATCCTAATGGTTTTTTTCTTGGGTAAGGGCTTTTTATAAGACGTTCTGTGCAAAGCACCTTTGCCCACCTCTAAAGTAGGGGAGAGGGGCCAAAAAATAGCGTTATATGAGTGCCCCATGGACCTAAAATAACGGTCCGCTGATGGACCTTTCATTTCGGGGGATTGTGGTCAATGAGGTTAGACACCCGGTTGTGATAAGTATTCGATGGGGGCTACCCCATGGTTCCACATCGCACATATGCGGGATAATCAAGTTGGTAGAAAAAGGTAGTCATGTAACGAAAAAGGTCCGGAAATGGTCCTTGGGGCCCCTGAGACCGACTAACGGGGGACCCTGAACCGACTTTCGGGGAGTCCTGAGACCGACTAACGGGGGGCCCTGAACCGACTTTCGGGGAGCCCTGAGACCGTCTCTCGCAGGCTCTAAGACCAACCCCTCGCGGTGCCCCTGAGATAGCCTTCGGGGGCCCTGAGAACAACTCTTGAGGCCCGCCTGAGATAAACTCTCTTGGAAGGGAGCCCTGCGGCCGATTCGGGGCCTCTGAGAATGCATCTCGGAGACCTCCAGAGTCTGACGCTGGGGCCCCTGACCGGCCCAATGGGGTCCACAGACCCCTAGGACCCACCTCCTTGGTTACGCCACTGATTTCAACACAACCTCCCCGCCCGCCTCATTCGAACTAATGCATTCGGAAGTGATGCGCACTGTACGTCGTTTCGCGCATGCGCAGTACGGAGTGATCGGCGCTGTCGGTCGGAGGTGGCGAGTCTCCAATCCAGGTGTCTCTTATTCATGGTAATAACACACATAAGATCAGATGCATAAAGGTATGCCTCAGTTGCGCACAAATAGCAAATCTGGCAAATCTAGCATCATACCAGCCTAGAATATACTGGATCTGCAAAAAAACATACTATTTTCAATTAAAACGTTATAATACAAAATAAAGACCTGATTTGTCTATAATATTCTTCTTTGGTATAACTAATTTAAGAAAACATTGTAAATATTTTGTTTTGAGCAAGATTTAAACAATTTACCGTGAGGTGCTAGTAGGTGCTTGGTAGGAAACTTGGACCAACCTTATCTTTTAGGGCCTTGTATTGGCCTCGGTCATCGAAAGTGTTGGCACCTGGCGGATATTTTTGGAAACGCCAGGAGAGGGACTGACGTCTGGCGTGGCTGCTTCATATCCGGCGCATTTTTGAACTTCGCACAGGTTTTCAACGTACTTTCAGTCGTTGTGAACTCGTTGCTGTGAAAGAGTGTGGTTATACGTGACGTTGGGTGGACGTGAATATTGAAGACTGGCGTTATTTTCTTGTTTGTTATAATCTTGGAAGGTTCAAAGGAGATGGAGAAGAGACGGATAACCATTAGATCCAATCAGAACTGCTGCGTTCCTCAGTGTGTATCCTTCCGAAGAAAGTGTCAAAGTCTCAGCTTTCACAAGTTTCCTCAGGATAAGGTGCTGTTCAAGCAGTGGAAGTTGAAACTGAGAATTGGGAAGAAGATAGGCTCAAATGCTGCTGTCTGTTGCAGACATTTTCAGCCATCTGACTTCCATTCACATCCACCTGGTAAGTGGCTGTGAGGCCAGTGTGCAAAGTATGACATTTTCGACAAGATCTCGTCGGTGCGAGTGCCCTTGGAGACAGCACCAAGTGGTGCGAATTCTATCAACCTGGTGCGAATTTGCGAGGTTAGTGACACTTAAACTAAACAAATGATGACTGAATGGCTATTAAGACACAGGAGAGGGCCTTATAAAAAGTCCTTAGCTAACTGACTAATGATTGAGGTATCATTGCATTGTAGGGGTAGGAATGAGTGCAAAAAAACGTTTTTATAAGGGCCCTCCTGTGTCTTAACCCTCGCTCTGCCGGCACCCCGGGAGTTACGCGCCCTGCCGGCATGGCTGAAAAAACCTCCTCTGGTTTACTGATAGAGAACTTGAATTGTAGGCGGTTGTATGTGCCTTACAGGGACTCAAAAGAATTCTCAATCATTTTTCACCTTGTTCATTTATTTATTTATTTATTTAACTGTCTTAAATCTCCACAGGGGCGGGTATTACGATTTGCGTCAATACAGGTCATGCCAGATCAGAGCACAGAAAACAACAATGGTAAAAACATATGAGAACACGTCAAGTAAAATGAGCACTCGAATTCACGCATGAGAGTGATGCCACAACATAGCGAGCCTAAGGCTAGCGGTTGACTCCGGCTGCTCTCAGCTGGTGCCGACATGCGTGGATGTTCACTGCTGATCTGACAGCTTCAGGGACAGCATTCCACTCCGATATGGCCCGATAGTTAAAAAACCTTCTTGCCCTCTCCGTGCGCACACGCGGTAGCTGGAGCAGGCCTCGATCCACGGCTCTTGTGCGGTGGAGAGACACCTCACCGCGACATTTGAGGAGACACTTCAGGTTTTCAGGCGCATTGTGCTTATGTAAAAGTTTGTACACTGTGACAACATCTCGCTCAAAAATAAGGCTGTCCAGCTTTTGCCACATCAGCTCATCAAAAAGCGGTGTTACGTGGTCACGACGCTTAGAGCACATCACAATGCGGGCAGCGTGGTTGAGCACTTTCTGCACTCGATGCTTCTGACAAGCAGTGCAGCCAGACCACAGAGTGATGCAGTACAGGATGTGTGGAAAAACGAGGGCTTCAACAATCATTTGTTTCACAGATCTAGGGAGGCGATACGAAAATTTCGTGAGTCCAGACAGAGTGCTATAACAACGTCGTATCACCTGCGAAACATGGCCCTCCCATCTGAGTCCGGAATCTACAACCACCCCTAGAATTCTGATCTTTGGCGAAGGACTTATACGAGATGCCTCAAAATTTAGTGAAAATTGATCTTTTAAAACTTGTTTTTGAGATGAGAAAATTATCAGTTCAGTTTTTGTGGGGTTTATCTTAAGTCGGTTCTGACTATACCACTGTTTCACCACTCCAAGCATGCTCTCGAGATCCGCCATGTGCCCCTCTGCGTTTTCTTGGACGAAGCTGTTCAAAAACTGAGTGTCGTCCGCGTACATGACTAGTTTTTCACATGGAACGTGTGATGGTAAGTCGTTAGTAAAGATTAAAAAACAAAACTGGCCCTAAAATACTCCCCTGGATCACCCCATGCGAAACTGGCCTCTTTAAAATGCCCCTTTGACCACTTGTACGCGCCCCGACAGCCAGGCATCAAACCAATCACCCTGTATGCCGTACCAACCCAATTTCTCAAGAAGCCGGCCATGCTCGACGCTGTCGAAGGCCTTAGAGGTGTCTGTTGCCACTAGGGAGACGAATTTACCCGAATCACGATTTTCTGAAATGTAATTGTTGTTATATGTTTCACATATAACATCTTGTTCGTATATGTTTCACACGTGAATTCCTATCAAATGTGTCTAAATTAGTCCCTTTAACCAAACCTTGCAGTTTCATTCCGACCACAGCGGCCGCCACGCGCGGCGCGTGCCGCTTACCCCCGTGTCCCGGGTACAGCCTCAGACAAGCGGTGCCGGCACCTGGCGCCGGTGCAGTGCCTGGGCGCTGAGTGTGGCGGCCGGGCCGAAGAGCATGTGCATTCGCTGTGTGATGACGCCCCAACGGCGAAACAATTATATGGGACCATTTCAAAAGCGGAAAAGACACTTTTTGACGTTTGATATGCCATCTGCATAAACCACTTGTGACCTGTCGGATATATCCTAGCAAACAACTGTCGCAGTCCCCTCTACATTGTACTTATACACATTGTGAACATATGGATTTTCGGGGAATTAATTTGACATGTTTAGATTGTTCGTGCATAGTCTTGTCTTGGATACTGATGGAAATATCGCACCTCAGTTCGCTAAACCTAGCCTGACTGACATGCGCTCTACCTGGCTATAGATGAAAGAAACTGGCATCCATAGGAAAGGGATGTTTTCGGGGAATTCGGACACGAGTTTCAGAGTGACGTGGTGTCAGAAATAGCTAAATAAAAAGGAAATGTCATAATCTAGGCATGCATGGAGAGAGGGTGTGTATGTTTTTCGTCATTCAATTTTTTTAATCACATGAGTATTCAATTAGATGTACAGGAAAACTCAAGGAACTAAAAGGCTAGGGATAATTGCACCATTACTACGAATGGATCTTTTTACATCCCCATCCGTTGACTACCCTATTACATGGCAAATTGTCCCTTTGCCATCCAGCTGTGAACCTGGCACAATGTCAAGTTTGGCGTGGAAATCTCCCCTGGGTAACCATGATTCAAGGAGGGTGACCTGAGACCACCCCTCTCACCCCATTAGCCCCTGCTGATGTTGTCGAGCCCCCTGGCGCTGTCGCCATGCCGTCTGGGGACGTTTTCCAGGAAGCAAGCGTTAGAGATGCTGGCTGGGCCTTTGTTCCGTATTTTCACGTGTGTCCTTATCGTCCCCTCGCTCGCTATCAGCTGACCAAACCACGAAAATTGTCACCCTTCTACCTGCCGCCTGCGCTGACGAGCCCGGTCTGTGTCAGAGGCTGTTGCGGGCCCCAGCGGGCCGCGGCACGGGCCGCCACTGCCCGGCGTGAGTAAAAAAGCGCGAACGTCATCTCAATAACTTTCGCTTTACGCAAAAAGTTGAAAAGGTATCTACTTTCTGTTTGTCGGTAATGATGCAGAATTGACATAGGAACAGCTACCCCGAGCATTATCATCGGGACGGTTAGTTGGATGTAGATATTCGCATTGAAACGGCATGAGGAGGAAAAAACAGCACCGCCGGCAGGGCGCGGGTTAATAGCCATTCAGCCATTATTTGTTTATTTTAAGTGTCACTAACCTCACAAATTCGCACCAGGTTGATAAAATTCGCACCACTCGGTCCTGTCTCCAAGGGCACACGCACCGACGAGATCTTGTCGAAAATGCCATACTTTGTACACTGCCCTCACAGCCGCTTACCAGGTGGATGTGAATGGAAGTCAGATGGCTGAAAATTTCTGCAACAGACAGCAGCATTTGAGCCTATCTTCTTCGCAATTCTCAGTTTCAACTTCCACTGCTTGGACAGCACCTTATCCTGAGGAAACTTGTGAAAGCTGAGACTTGGACACTTTCTTCGGAAGGATACACACTGAGGAACGCAACAGTTCTGATTGGATCTAATGGTTATCCGTCTCACCTCCATTTTCTTTGAACTTTCCAAGATTATAATAAACAAGAAAATAACGCCAGTCTTCAATATTCACGTCCACCCAACGTCACGTGTAACCACGCTCTTTCACAAAAAGTTTACCACGACTGAAAATCCGTTACTATAGGAACCGTGTAGAAACCAAGGTTTGTTTAAAAATGCGCCGGATATGAGGCAGCCACGCCAGACAGCAGTCCCTCTCCTGGCGTTTCCAAAAAAATCCGCCAGGTGCCAACACTTTCGATGACCGAGGCCAATACAGCTTCTTATTTACTTATTTCTGGCGCATGAGTGACGTACTCTGAATGTGGGACTGCTGGTATGTATGGCCTTGGGACGGGACGGACTAAAAGGCCGATGGACCGTGCAGA
The DNA here is from genome assembly GCA_034440635.1 of Lepas anatifera. Lineage (NCBI taxonomy): Eukaryota > Metazoa > Arthropoda > Thecostraca > Lepadidae > Lepas > Lepas anatifera. Next base: position 321,803 of record JAOTON010000736.1, read on the forward strand.
TGGACCAATACAGAAAAAACCAGGACATATAGAGAAAAACGGTTTTTACGATACAAATCAGCGCTAAAAATAAAAGATACAGTTTTATTTTCAACCCAAAATTTGACCCATATAGGCAAAAAATTGACCTATACTCCAGATTCTAGAGGTTTTATTTGCAGACGAACCGTGCAGATGGACCAATACAGCCAAAACCAGACAAGATAGAGCAAAACGGTTTTCACCATCAGAATCAGCGCCAAAAATAAGGGATACAGTTTGGTTTCCGTCACACCCCGTCACGCGCTTCTCTACATAATTGCCTAGAAACAAGAAATCTGGAGGTTTTTGATCTGCAGAGGGACCAATACAGCCAAAACCAGGACAGGTAGAGCAAAACGGTTTTCACCATCAGAATCAGCACCAAAATTAAGGGATACAGTATGGTTTCCGTCACACCCCGTCACGCACTTCTCTACATAATTGCCTAGACACAAGAAATCTGGAGGTTTTTGGTCTGCAGATAGACTAATACAGCCAAAACCAAGAAAGGTAGAGCAAAACGGTTTTCACCATCAGAATCAGCGCCAAAAATAAGGGATACAGTTTGGTTTGCCTCACGCCCCGTCACGCACTTCTCTACATAATTGCTTAGACACAAGAAATCTGGAGGGTTTTGATCTGCAGAGGGACCAATACAGCCAAAACCAGGACAGGTGGAGCAAAACGGTTTTCACCATCAGAATTTTTTCCGCTGATTCTGATGGTGAAAACCATTTTGCTCCACCTTTCCTGGTTTTGACTGTATTGGTCCCTCTGCAGATCAAAACCTCCAGAGATTTCCTCTGTCTAAGCAATGTTGTAAACAAGGGCATGACGGGGCGTGACGCAAACCAAGCTGTATCCCTTATTTTTGGCGCTGATTCTGATGGTGAAAACCGTTTTGCTCTACCTTTCCTGGTTTTGGCTGTATTGGTCCATCTGCAGACCAAAAACCTCCAGATTTCTTGTGTCTAGGCAATTATGTAGAAAAGCGCGTGACGGGGTGTGACGGAAACCAAACTGTATCCCTTAATTTTGGTGCTGATTCTGATGGTGAAAACTGTTTTGCTCTACCTGTCCTGGTTTTGGCTGTATTGGTCCCTCTGCAGATCAAAAACCTCCAGATTTCTTGTGTCTAGGCAATTATGTAGAGAAGCGCATGACGGGGTGTGACGGAAACCAAACTGTTTCCCTTATTTTTGGCGCTGATTCTGATGGTGAAAACAGTTTTGCTCTACCTGTCCTGGTTTTGGCTGTATTGGTCCCTCTGCAGATCAAAAACCTCCAGATTTCTTGTGTCTAGGCAATTATGTAGAGAACTGCGTGACGGGGCGTGACACAAACCAAACTGTATCCCTTATTTTTGGCGCTGATTCTGATTGTGAAAACCGTTTTGCTCTACCTTTCCTGGTTTTGGCTGTATTGGTCCCTCTGCAGATCAAAAATCTCCAGATTTCTTGTGTCTAAGCAATTATGTAGAGAAGTGTGTGACGGGGTCCATAGCACCGTAATGTGCTCTGGTCTGACCGAAGACCTGATCGAGGCCATAGCCAAGTATGGTGGTGCAAACATCAAATATGTTTGCACAAAATGCAGGGTTGGGCACTCATCCGCTAAGAATAGGTCCCCCTCGAGCACAACTGAGGCCCACATGTCCGACATAATCCAACAGCTTTTCCAGCAGATGAAAGGCATCTGCCAAGTTGTGAACGAACTATCTGTCCAGGTAAAAAATCTTTTGACCCCATCTGTAAAAACACCTTTGCAGGCAGCCCAGTCTAGTGACTCCGTCCCATCCACTCAAAACCCAATCCAGCATGCTTCATCCTTCCAAACAACCATCCGGAATGAGATCAAAGAGATGCGAGAAAGGGAGAAGCGTCGCTCCTTCATCATTGTGAGGGGAGTGACTGCCTCCTCACCTAGAGATTTTGAAGGCAAGTTCAGTGAAATTGCCTGTGAGCTGGTGGGAAAGGATATCTCACTCACTGATGTGTCCTCTATCTTCAAGCACCCTAGCATCTTTCGTGCTAGAGTTGTGGATGACGATGATCGCAAGGCACTCCTTGACAAGGCCAAAACCTTGAGAGGATCCTCCAATGAAAATGTTTTCATCACCCGAGACCTCACCTATGCTCAACGAACTGAGCTTTTCAATAGAAGGCAGGCCCGCAGAACCCAGGAATCCAACAGTCGTGCAACATTGCCAGCACCTGGGACAGGTCAGCCCGAGGGAGCTTCCTCAGGTGCCTCTGTCCCAGATTCCTCTTCTCGAAATCCAGCTTCTGCCCTGCCTGCCAACCAGGGAAACTAAGACCATCCACTACCTCATCAGTAATGATAAAAATAGCCAATGTAAATGTAAATGGTCTATGTTCAAAGCTTAAACTTGTATCTGAAAGCATTGTCTCCTTAGATCTTGATATTGTGTGCATTACAGAATCACATTTAGTGTCCTATATGAAGGACTCTTTTGTTCAAATACCAGGCTTTGTTCTATTAAGAAGTGATACAAATAGCTCAGTTCACAAACATGGTGTTTGTGCATTTTTGAGGAAGGAAATAATGACTGATGTCGTTATGAAACCTTTTCCCAATGTGTTAGTATTTCGCTTATCATCTTACAATGTTTATGTCCTTGTTGTGTATCGCCCCCCATCAAACACTCCGGCTGACAATGTGCAGTTGACAACCTTCATCAGTGATTTTTGCTCAAACAAGGAAGTAATTATTGTTGGTGATTTCAACTTGCCTAATCTAAGTTGGGGTTCTGACAGCCCAGGTGTGCAGTGCTCACCAATGGAGACAACTTTTCTGGAAACATTCAATACTCTGGGTCTTACTCAGTGGGTCACTGACCCCACCTTCCCAAGATCTGGCAACATCCTAGACCTTGTCCTGTCAACAGAGCCAGACCGTGTGGGATCCCTGGATGTTTTGTCACCTATGCCTGGATGTGACCATTGCCTCCTAGTATTTGACTACATATTTTCTTCTGATAAGGACATTGGGAAGCATGCGGCCCTTCCACAGAGAGCATGGCAGAGGGGAAGATACCCTGCCATTCGGGCAAGATTGAGAGAATTTGACTGGGAGTATGAATTATCATATCTTGATGCTGAAGATTCTCTGAACTGCCTCACTACTGTCGTCACCAGCCTCGTGAATGAGTTTGTGCCCATGAAACCCCCTGGGAACCCAAAACCCCCCCTGGTCCATAAGGCCACCCACCAGCCTTATCCATAGGCGCCAACAAGCTTGGTGCCATTACAAAGCTGCCAGACAAAATTTTGGACGATATTCCAACGCAGCCTCATCTGCTTATGCAGCATTCTCAGTGGTCAACCGTGCCTACAGAACCCATGCAGTCCAGTCACAAGCTAACTATGAGAGCAGTTTGATATCCCACTTTAAAGAATCTCCTAAAGCTCTTCATACATATTTGAGGAACAAAAAAGTTGGTTGCCCCTCGGTTGGTCCTCTAAGATTGGCACCAGGTACACTTAGTGACGAGCCAATAACCATGGCAGAAGCTTTTGCAGCCTCCTTCTCGTCAGTCTTTACAAGATCTTTGACAGGAGACCCAGTCGCCCACCAGGAATTTGATGGGATACTTGGAGACATATCCATTACTCTTGATAATGTGCTTAAGGCGTTGCATGGGCTTGATGGCAACTCTGCAATGGGTCCAGACTGTGTGCATCCCCTGCTCTTAAAGAACTGTGCTCCTGAACTTGCCTATCCATTGTACATTATATACAGTAGATCTTTACAGGAAGGCAAAGTCCCCACTGCCTGGAAGTCATCCCTTATTCTACCAATTTTCAAGAAGGGAGCTAGGTATGATCCCCTGAATTACCGCCCCATAAGCCTAACATCTGTTTGTTGCAAAACCTTGGAGAGATTAGTGGCCGCACACCTGACAGACTATCTGGAGAGTAATAATATACTCACTACACACCAATTTGGCTTTAGGTCAGGCCGCTCCACGATGGACCAATTGCTGCTGGTATATGAAACAGTATCTAGATTGACAGACAAAGGAGCAATATGTGATGTCATCTTGTTTGATTTCAGCAAGGCTTTTGATGTTGTTTGTCACAGCCTGATAATTGCCAATCTAGACTCCCTTGGAATTCAAGGAAATGTACTTCGCTGGATATCCTCATTCCTTACTGACAGAAAGATGACCGTAGGTGTAAAAGGATGCCTTAGTTCTGAAAAAGATGTCCTTAGCGGAGTTCCCCAGGGCTCCGTCCTGGGCCCCCTGCTGTTTTTAATCTACATCAATAGCATTGCATGCCAGTTGACCTCAAGCTATAAGATATTTGCAGATGACTTGAAAATATATGCTTGTGTAAGTGAGGATTCCCTAAGATCTCCGGACAGTCATGCCGCCTCCACCCAGGATGTTCAAAATGATATTGACATCCTGCATCGTACTGCTCTCTCATGGGGCCTACATATGAATTCCAAGAAATGTGCAGTAATGCGATTTTCTCGACCACGGAATGACTTCCTTAATCCTGCATACATCCTAAATGGGTCTCCGATACCGACAGTATCCTCCCACATGGACCTTGGTGTCACTGTGGACACTGATCTCAAATTCCACACCCATATTCACACTGTGACTCACAAGGCCGGTGGCCTGGGTCAGAGTTTCTTAAAGTCAACAGTTTGCCGTACTAAGGATTTCATGCTTTTTCTGTTGACCTCTCATATCCGCCCCATAATTGAGTATTGCTCATGTGTATGGTACTCAGGTTACGCCACCGACATGCGCTTGCTAGAAAACATTCAGAGGCGTTGGATGAAACAGATAGATGGACTTGGACTGTTGAGCTATAGTGAACGCCTGCATGCCCTCGACTTGTATTCTGTACAAGGCTGACTTCTACGTGCCGATATGATACAGTGCTGGAAAATGTTTAATGGGAAGTCTTGCTTGTCGCCCAATGAGATCTTCGGGCCTCTGTCTGTCAATTCTAGGACCAGGGGTCACCGTCATCGAATATTCGTGCAGAGACCCAACACTGATGTTAGAAAACGTTCGTTCTCCATGAGATGTGTACAGATGTGGAACTCCCTGCCTGAAGAAGTGGTTTCTGCACATGATCTTCATACTTTCAAGGGCCTATTGGCCAGGTCCATTGGAGATAAGCTCTATGAGTTCACCTGAACTAGTCGTACCTGATCTGTACTGGTCTTGTATTCTCACTTATTTGATTTGATTCACTAGGTAGGCTATATGTGCTTCTTGTCAATATGTTGTATCCAATTCTAGCTCTTGTGTCTGATCTATTGGAAGGCGCACACTTCCAGTCCTCTAATATGACTAAATGCGTTGCTATTGGCCCCGGTCATCGAAAGTGTTGGCACCTGGCGGATTTTTTTGAAAACGCCAGTAGAGGGACTGACGTCTGGCGCGGCTGCTTCATATCCAGCGCATTGTTGAACGCGGTATAGATTTTGAACGTTTATTTTCAGTCGTGGTGAACTCGTTACTCAGAAAAAGTGAAGTTCATGTTGGGTGGACGTGAATATTGAAGACTGGCGTTATTTTCTTGTTTGTTATAATCTTGGAAAGTTCAAAGAAAATGAAAGTGAGACGGATAACCATTACATCCAATCAGAACTGCTGCGTTCCTCAGTGTGTATCCTTCCGAAGAAAGTGTCCAAGTCTCAGCTTTCACAAGTTTCCTCAGGATAAGGTGCTGTCCAAGCAGTGGAAGTCGAATCTGATAATTGGGAAGAAGATGGGCTCAAATGCTGCTGTCTGTTGCAGACATTTTCAGCCATCTGACTTCCATTCACATCCACCTGGTAAGCGGCTGTGAGGCCAGTGTGCAAAGTATGGCATTTTCGACGAGATCTCGTCCGTGCGAGTTCCCTTGGAGACAGGACCGAGTGGTGCGAACTTTATCAACCTGGTGCGAATTTGCGAGGTTAGTGACACTTAAACTAAACAAATAATGGCTGAATGGCCATTAAGACACAGGAGGTGCCTTATAAAAAGTCCTTAACTGACTAATGATTGAGGTAGCATTGCATTGTAGGGGTAGAAATGGGTGCATTTTTCCCCTGGTATGTGGCAGATTGGTGCGATTTTTTGGAGGCTGGTGGTGCGAGAACTTTAGATGGCTGGTGCGACTTGTCTGGCCTGCTGCCATACTTTGCAGACTGGCTGTGAGGCAATCTCCAGTTCCGCTTATGCCTCCTTCCACTCCCTTGAGCCTGCTTCTAGCAGGAGTAAGCCTTAATCCTTGGGCCGTCATCATAGGCGGATCCAGGATTGCCGATCAGGAGGCACCTTCCCGGGGGCGGCGCACCATTCTTAACCGGGAAACCCTATCGGTGGGAGCCGACTTTCGTGTCCTGGGAGGGGGATGGTGGTGGGAAGGGAAATTTCAGGGGCGTGGCCATTTCAGGGGGCGCTGAGGGTCGATGGTGGTGGGCACATACCCTCTTTGCCCCCTGGATCTGCCTATGGGGCATGTGCCCACTTTGCCGTCCCCCTGGATCCGCCTGTGGCTGCATTCCTTTTAGCCCGGAAAACTGACATCTTGAAATAATTCGGTAGATATACGCCTTTATTTGTTTCAAGCCGTCTGAAATTCCAGTTTGAATGTACGATGGAAAATGCGTTTCCAAACACAAGCGTCGCCACCGGCAAAGAAGTGGGGGGGGGCAGCAAACTTCAACCTGATGCTGACTACAAGCTTTACTCCTTGGGACCAAAAACTTTTCGAATTTGCATTCTTCTCTGCCTTCCGCAGTGGCTGGTTATAAGCCGCTGCCACATACCGAACATAAAACACGTATAATTCACCGCTTAACATGCTATTCCCGGGCCCACCAACGTTGTTTACCTTTTGGAGTCCCTCTTCGCGGCCATCTTGGAGGGCACACTAGCGCCGCTGGTGAGCGTGACCGGGGTCAATGGCCTCTTGGACTGGCGCGCCTAAAAGGGTGGTTTCCTTTGTCCTTCTGTTACTCCTTTGTCATTCCTTTCTCTGTGCCAGAAGGAAACCAATCAGGTAAGAAATCAGGTAAGGGGCGTGACACAAACCAAACTGTGTCCCTTATTTTTGGCACTGATTCTGATGGTGAAAACCGTTTTGCTCTACCTTTCCTGATTTTGGCTGTATTGGTCCATCTGCAGACTAAAAACCTCCAGATTTCTTGTTTCTAGGCAATTATGTAGAGAAGAGCGTGACTGGGTGTGACGGAAACCAAACTGTATCCGTTATTTTTGGCGCTGATTCTGATGGTGGAAACCGTTTTGCTCTACGCTTCCTGGTTTTGGCTGTATTGGTCCATCAACATTAGAGGTGGGACTTTTTGGAAAAAGCTGGTCCCGGTCCCGGCCAACATTTCTTGGTCCCGGCGAGAAAGATGTGGTCCTGGCCTGGTCCCGGCAGCCTTTTTCCCCACTTATTGGCTTTTAAACATACTAATTCTTGTGGATTAAGAGCCAAACATATTAAGCAAATTCATATCATCACTACATAAACAAATCAACATAAAGTATGAACTATAGCTTCAAGAAATCCTTATGTACTATCATGAAAAATGGCCACAATTATCTGACAATGCACTCTGATGAAATGTTTACATGTTAAACCCTTAAAAAATTATACATCAGAAATAAATAACCCTAATAAATAATAACCCTAAGAAATTATACATCAATCCAAATTCTAGCTGTATCACACCTCCCTTCAGTCCATCCATAAACATTCAATCAATAAGCTTACCTAAGTTTTATCAGGGAAGGTCAGGACACGAATACCTTCAAGAGCCTTAAGATCAAATCACCAAAGCACAGGAGCAATTTGACATATCACTTTTGCAGTTGCCATGTGACTACAGGACTGTTTTTGGCTGTTTATGAAGAATTATGCGAGTTGATACACTGGATGAAAGAACTGACAATAAATGTTTTACATACCTAGGTAATTCTCCAAAAACAATTAGGTAAGCACCCACCTTCCTTCTTTCTTCCTTCCTTCCCAACAACCAACCAAACACACACACACAAACAATAGGGCTAATGTCCATGTATGGATTTCCAAATATGGAGGCCAAGCATAGGTTTGTTCAAAGCAAAGCTAGTAGCAAAAAACCTCTTCTTTGATTCGTGTTAAAATGGCTTTCAATTATTTTTACCAAATCAAATTTTTATTTATTATAGCAATAACAATATTTTCTTGTAATGGACAAAAATTTTACAGCAGCCGCAGACGGCCTTCTAAAGACAAATAGTACATTATCACGTTTAGTTAGAGAATAAAGGAAAAATTTACTGAATTATCACATGGTTTTTTATACTTTTTAGCCTTGAGGCTACTAAAGCTTGTGCTTCTGCTTGGTTGAATTTTTCTTCAAAGACAGTAGTGGCGCACACTTGTTTTTTATCTTTATTATTCTTCTTGTTGTTGTCTACGACAACGAAGCGTGGTGCGGTAGTTGAATGTTGTTGAAGAAATTGAAGCCATTCACGTTTTATTCACGACATAACGCACAGACGTAGGTAATTTGAAATACTGTTGAGTATTTTTTTAGAGAGAGAAGGCAATTGAAACAGTGGGGTTGGTAGGGACGGCCATTTCCAATCGCCAATTCCAGAATTCTCTTTTCAATCAAGCTTTTGTTTTTATGCCTTCCAGTATCTATATGCAAAAAATGTTTTTTTCCTCAATTCAAAGTGATTTTGACCCCAGTACCCACCATTTTTGGGTTGTATTTTGGTTGTGTCACTGAGTTGCTTTATAATTAAGTGAAGAAATAGGAACTACATCTGAAAATGTAGTTTCCAAAGAATGAAACTTAGTGAGAGCCCAGTCTGCAAAGTATGGCAGCAGGCCAAACAAGTCGCACCAGCCATCTAAAGTTCTCGCACCACCAGCCTCCAAAAATTCCCACCAATTTGCCACATACCAGGGAAAAATGCACCCATTCCTACCCCTAAAATGCAATGCTACCTCAATCATTAGTCAGTTAGTTAAGGACTTTTTATAAGGCCCTCTCCTGTGTCTTAATAGCCATTCAGTCATTATTTGTTTAGTTTAAGTGCCACTAACCTCGCAAATTCGCACCAGGTTGATAAAATTCGCACCACTTGGTCCTGTCTCCAAGGGCACTCGCACCGACGAGATCTCGTCGAAAATGCCATACTTTGCACACTGGGTGAGAGCTGTGTTCTGTGCTGTGTGTGTGCAACATTTTTTTTTATTTTCATCTAGTTGAATTGATACTTTTTCATCTTATAAAGTTGGAATATTGCATCAAGGAGGCAATGATGTGCTGGAAAGTCACAGTTATATTTTATCTCTTATCTTAGGTTTAGATGAAATGTGGAAACCATTATCATGAATTTTTCTTTATCCAGACTGGCTCTGGTCCCGGCATAGTCCCGGCGTCTAGCCTTTGGTCCCGGCTTTAGTCCCGCCAGGACCAAACCTGGTCCCGGCGCCGGGACCGCGGGACCAAAAAGTCCCACCTCTAATCAACATCTCAAATTGGCCCAAAAAGCGAGATTTTGTCACACTGGCATAACAGAGAGTGATGAAAAGAAAACTGTATCCCTTATTTTTGGCACTGATTCTGATGGTGAAAACCGTTTTTCTCTATCTTGTCTGGTTTTGGCTGTATTGGTCCATCTGCACGGTTCATCTGCAAATAAAACCTCTAGAATCTGGAGTATAGGTGAATTTTTTGCCTATATAGGTCAAATTTTGGGTTGAAAATAAAACTGTGTCTTTTATTTTTAGCGCTGATTTGTATAGTGAAAACTGTTTTTCTCTATATGTCCTGGTTTTTTTCTGTATTGGTCCATCTGCACGGTCCATCGGCCTCTTAGTCCGTCCCCGATTCCCCTTGGGACTGCTCTTTGTTGTGGTGTGGGGGTAGAAAAAAACATTTCAGAAACAAAACCCTAAAGGGTGAGGGGGCGGACATTGTATTTGTTGATTAGGAGGGTAGGGTTTCTGTGGGATAATAAGCTCATAGGAATTATGTTGTGAACATTTTTTTGCATATGCCGACCTGTAGAGGTCTCGGCGAAGCTTGTTGCTCCAGCTAAAGCATATGTCCTGGACCCTGGTCGATATTTTAATGACGGCTAGTTGCAGTGAGGTCTTCGTTGAAGGAGGCAATGATGTGCTGGAAAGTCACAGTTAATTTTTATCTCTTATCTTAGTTTTAGATGAAATGTGGAAACCATTATCATGAACTTTTCTTTATCCAGACTGGCTCTGGTCCCGGCACAGTCCCGGCGTCTAGCCTTTGGTCCCAGCTTTAGTCCCGCCGGGACCAAACCTGGTCCTGGCGCCGGGACCGCGGGACCAAAAAGTCCCACCTCTAATTCACACTGCATTTGATATCTACGCTGCTTTTGCGTGAATGTCACCGCTCTTTGTGAAACATGATTCTGAGTACGATGTAACTTTGCAGGTGAATGTGGTGTAAAACACTCCACATTTCTACAGCTTTTTGAAACGGGGCCCAGGGTGTAAAAGAGGTATGTTTTTTTGTATTTTCAATAATAATTTACAATTATTTTTATTCTTAAAAAATGTGGCAAAAACTAGTCTATGCCAGCCAGTTTTAACCATGGTAAATACCGGTAAAAACCACCCAGTGGCAAAAACCTGTCAACCCTGAGGCAGATCACATATCACGGTTCAAAAAGATCACATCAGAATGTCCAAAGTTCAAAGGGTCTAATGTTCATAGGTTCTACCCTTTGTAAGTTAGACCTTTTGAATAAGAAGTCCAACGTTCAAAAAGTCCAAAGAGGCGAGCTCAGATGCATGAGTGGGGTGCATGATGCTGCAGAGGTGTGCTAAGGCACATGATAATAGGAGGAAATGAGGGTTAGGTTAGGTTAGGGGTTAGGTTAGATTAGATTAGATTAGATTAGATTAGATTAGGTTAGGTTAGGTTAGGTTAGGTTAGGTTAGGGTTAGGTTAGGTTAGGTTAGGTTAGGTTAGGTTAGGTTAGGTTAGGTTAGGTTAGGTTAGGTTAGGTTAGGTTAGGTTAGGTTAGGTTAGGTTAGGTTAGGTTAGGTTAGGTTAGGTTAGGTTAGGTTAGGTTAGGTTAGGTTAGGTTAGGTTAGGTTAGGTTAGGTTAGGTTAGGTTAGGTTAGGTTAGGTTAGGACAGGTCAGGTCAGGTCAGGTCAGTTGTGTATGCCCTTGGTCCCTATTTCATAATCTGGGGATATCAACCCTTTTTCCAGATTCTGAGTGCCCCTCTGGTCTGGGTACCACTTTGGGAAATGTTTTAGAAATATCCCCACATTCTGCAAGAAAATCCCAAGAGGTGGTGAAACAGACAGAAGGAGGGAGGGTTAGAAGAGTAGCATTAAGTGGTACTCAGACAGACAGACAGACAGACAGACATGTATTTTTGTCAAGAGACACTACACAACATAATACATTGTTCGCGATTGGCGCAAAAGCATGAATGTTTATGCGAGGCGCCTCTAGCACGGTTGGTCCCCAACACACCGCACCACCACAGAGGGAATCACCCAGTGCCGCCGCTCAGGTAACAAATGATTGGGTGTGCCGCCCACTCACCGTCACCTTCGCCTGGCCCGGGCGCAGCTATGCAAATCGTTTTGTGTTTCGGATAAATTTAAAGACAGTTGAGGCTACTTGTTTGGAGTTTGATTTGTTTAATGGAGAGCCATGCAGTAGAATATTCAGGTTTGATTGCTTATCCATGATGTATGATTGCTTGACCTGACTTAACCTAACCTAACCTAACCTAACCTAACCTAACCTCCTCACCTAACCTAACCTAACCTAACCTAACCTAACCTAACCTAACCCTCATTTCCTCCTATTATCATGTGTCTTAGCATGCCTCTGTGGCATCATGCAACCCACTCTCATAAATCTGAGCACGCCTTTTTGGACCTTTTGAACATTGGACTTCTTATTCAAAAGGTCTAACTTTCAAAGTGTAGAGCCTATGAACATTAGACCCTTTGGTCAGTGGACCTTCTGCTGTGATCCTTCGAACCGCGAGATGTGATCTGCCTACTACCATATACCCCCTACTCTAAAACTAGATACCCGTTCTTGTCCTTTGCACCCGATTAAAATGTCAAAATATGGAATGAAAAAACCTAGCAAAAGTGCCTAAAGCACCACACAGTAAAGGCGCCCTGGATAGCAAGGCTGCACTCATGGGGGACCTAAGGCGTCCCTGAATAGCTTAGGCGCTCCTGGATGGAGCGCCCTACAGATATCATCTACACCCTTTGGTAGCAAAGGCACTCCTGAACTGCAAAGGCAAAGATGGGTAGCATAGGTGCCCTTAAGATATAAACAGGTGCTTCAGGAAAGTAAAATACGCCTTTCAGATAGATAAGGCGCCCCCTGGATAAACTAGGCGCCAGATACTAGTCATATACGTTCTGGGAAAAACCCGGCCGGCCTGAAATATGTTTGATGGTAAATGTGAACATGTCTACATTGAAATGAAGCTTTCACGAAAATAAGCGTATACGTTTTTTAAGACGTTTTTTCTCCGACATTGGCTGCCTGTTGGGTGGTAAACTGGCGCCCCTCAGGTTCAGTGCCCCGGGCTTGCCCCCCCATACTTACGAAATCCTAGATCCGTCACTGAGCTCTCACGAGAATCCCACAGCTCTCACAGGAATCCCACAACCCTCAGAGGAATCCCACAACCCTCAGAGGAATCCCACAACTCTCACAGGAACCACACAGGAGCTCTCGCAGGAATCCCACAGGAGCTCTCACAGGAATCCACTGTGTGCTTCACAAATACTCATACTGTACTACATCAGTGAAGCACAGTTGTGAATGCATACTAAACTTTAAAAAAGCTCCGGCTTTCAGATAATCGAAAATGGGAGCCTTTTTCCGAAGTGTGCCAGGCCCTCGTGCATTGTTATATTGGAAGAAGCATTGCCAACATGTGTTAAGGCAAAGTCAGAAAAATATATCTTCTGTAGTATCGATCGATGGTAAGTGCTCTGGTGTCGCAACCTATGTCAATACCATGGCTTTGTGAACGGATCTATCTAACAAGAAAGCAGGGGTGGTAGGATTAGTACTAGGGAAGCAGCTTACATGCTAACCGAAAGCGCTGTCGATCGTAAAGGGAGTAAGCCATTTCTGCGCCGGATCTTGACGCTTTTACCACGTGAGTGATCAAACCGCTTTCATGTGTGTTACAATCGATGGTAGAGCAGCTTCTTCTTTTGATGTGTTCATATTCTGCACTGTACTGCGAAACTCTTTGTTGCAGCATCATCAGGCCTGACAGAGGAGCAGCAGCAAATTCAGAAGGTGGCCCTAGACTTCGCCAAGAATGAGATGGCGCCGAAGATGGCAGAGTGGGACCAGCAGGTTAGACCCGCCGGAGCTCATCTTTAAGCTGGTGGTTTCAGTGACAACATTGACGTTGCATGATCATTTCCGTCTCATGTCCGTCATTATCCGGCTATCGGATGCAGTGCGTCTGTGTATCAGCTCTACCGTAATATTCGGCGTCGGTTATGACCAGAGGCCAGTTGTCACGAGTTGAAAATGATGGTCAGCGTGCGTGGTAGGCGGTGTTCCCGGTGGAGACGATGCGGCGCGCCGCCCAGCTGGGCTTTGGCGCCATCTACGCACGTGAGGAGCACGGCGGCTCGGGTCTGTCACGGCTGGACGCCTCCATTGTCTTCGAGGCTCTCTCCCAGGGCTGTGTCACCACTACTGCCTACCTCAGCATCCACAAGTGAGAACACTGCTCCCCTCATCATTGTTGCTGCTGGGTCTTGGGAAAGTGCGCTTTGGAAGCCCAAGGCAAATAAAGGGACTGTTGTTGCAGAAATTGGTTTTCCTCCTACCTGAACAATAGAAAGCAGCGAGTTGTTGTAAACGGAAAGAGCTCAGAGTGGTGTCAGGTTGAGTCGGGAACACCGGAAGGTGGTGTGATCTCAGCGTTGTGCTTTGCACTTTTATAAACGACCTGCCAATGGGAATCTCCTCTCGGGTTCTTATGTTTGCCGACGACGCAAAAATTTACCGGAAAATCTCACGCCAAGCGGACGCTGATGCCCTTCAGCAGGACCTATCTCATCTCTGCCAGTGGTCAAAAAATTGGAAACTGAAACTAAACGCAGCTAAATGCAAATCATTTTGGATGACACTGAAAACTAAACCACTGGCAACAAATTATACCATTGGAAACACTGTGCTAGAGCACGTGGAGCAAATTCGTTATTTAGGCATAATTCTGGACACAAAATTGACCTTTAGGGAACACATTGACCAAACTGTGAAGAAATCAAATCGTGCGCTGGGCGTTCTCATTAGATCCTTTCAGAAGGCCAACCCGAGAGGATACCTCAACGTTTCATCTGTTTTAACTTCATACTATGCCTATGTGCGGTCGAACATGGAATACTGTAGCGTTGTGTGGAACGGAGCTGCTGTGTCGCACACCGAGCGATTGAGCCGGGTAGAACACAAGTTTTTAATATGGCTTAACTCACACAGTCGCCACCCATCACCATCACTGGCCTATGTAAACCTGCTCAAACACTTTGGGGTTGTTTCTTAGCAGCTAGGCGAAAACAGCATGACCTCATGTTTGTCCGAAACATTCTGAGAGGGCGTATCTCTTCATCATCTCTTCTCGCGGCATTCTACTTGCATGTCCCATCTCGTGCTACCCGTCAGCAACCACGAACCCTGCTGAAAGTGCCGTATGCAAGGGTAGGCACCGCCAAAGAAGGCCTCTTTACGAGACTTCCGAGGCAACTGAATTTATTTTTACAAATGTGCCCGACAGTAGATGTTTTCACGGATGCCTACCAATCATTTCGGTCACAAGTTAAAGCCTATGTCGCCTCTCTGTAGCTTAGCTGTTCTATGTACCAGTGATGTACCCTATGATGCGGATAGATTTTAGTGATTTTTATTGCTTTTATTGTCCTTTAGGAACTTTTATGGCTTATTGTCTTTTAGGGACTTTTAAGGTTTTATTATATTTTATGTCCTCTGTTGTCTTTTATGGTTTGTATTGCCTGTGTGTACTCATAGGTATTATTTGATGCGCTACTTCCTTTTTAGGTCATTTTAATTAAGGTCTTGTAGCGCTTCTGCTTTAATGCTGTGTATGTACATATTGTTCAATGTTTTATCTCCTGTACTTGCCGTTTATTGGGGCCATCCCGTAGGTGATAGCTCAAATAAATACGAAATAGATATAGCCACTAGACGTGATGTTAGATTAATGGTATTACTTATCGTGAACGAAATCATAGAAGCATTTGGGCAAAACCCTATGTTCACAATTCTAAATAATGCATATGGACACAAGCCCGGAGTTCGTGCGAGACTGAAGAATGAACTGTTATGATCAGCTGTATTGACTGAAAGTGGTGTCAGATTTGGACATTTTCAAACCGAGTAGCGAACCGATACTGATTCTTATCAGGCCTTGGTTACCGAAAACTTCCGACCAGATGAACAAAATTGTCCGGGAAGATTATCAAGCAAGGAACGTCATCCAGAGTAAAGAACCAAATGATGATCATCTGCGAGGAAAGGAGCAATGGTTGGAACAAGGTCCTAGCAAGAACATGCATATTTCAAAGTAATGAATCTAATCATTAGTACCTTATAATCTTCAAACTAAGGCCGATGTTCCTGATTAGGCCACTGCATGCGAGGTATCATGTGCTTTCTTGTCTCAAACTGCGATGGCCCATGTTAGGAAATTAGTATCACGCAGTGACGACATGATTATAGTGCGATTTCAGCCCTTCGAATAAACTCTGATGCCGCCAACACCTTGGAAGAAGGCTCGCGCCTAAAAAAGCCAGGCACACCTTCGAACTCGATTGCTGGTCAGACCGATTAACCAGTCGGAGGGTTCTGTTACTGACTCGGTGTCCGCTGTGATGTACCCAGTGTCCCCTCAGCTAGACCCACAGTACCCTCAGCTGGACCCACACTCCCCTCATCTGTACCCGGTGTCCCCTCAGCTGGGCCCGCAGGCCCCTCAGTTGTGTCCGGTGTCCCCTCAGCTTTACTCGCTGTCTCTTCAGCTGTGTCCGGTGTCCCCTCAACTGAGGTAGCAGTCTCCTTAGCTGTACCCACAGTCCTCCCAGCTGTGTCCGGTGTCCACTCAGCTGTTCCTGGTGTCCCCTCAGCTGTGCCCGGTACCCCCTCAGTTGTGCCCAGTGTCTCTTCAGTTGTGCCCACAGTCCCCTGAGCTGTGCCCGGAGTCCCCTCAGCTGTGCCCGGTCCCCTCAGCTGTGCCCGGAGTCCCCTCAGCTGTGCCCGGAGTCCCCTCAGCTGTGCCCGGAGTCCCCTCAGCTGTGCCCGGAGTCCCCTCAGCTGTGCCCGAGTCCCCTCAGCTGTGCCCGGAGTTGTGCCCGGAGTCCCCTCAGCTGTGTCCTCAGCTGTGTCCGGTGTCGGTCGGCAGCATGTGCGCCTGGATGGTGGACGAGTTCGGCAGTGAGGAGCAGCGTGCCGCCTGGCTGCCGCAGCTGGCTCCGATGGAGCGGCTGGCCAGCTACTGTCTGACCGAGCCCGGCTCCGGCTCTGACGCCGCCGCCCTCACCACCGCCGCGCGCCGCCAGGGCGACCATTACGTACTCAACGGCTCCAAGGTGAGTGATGTCCAGCTGTTGGTGCGTGCTGGGGAGCGGGCCGATGTCTCAGCCAGCTGACAGCAGCTGGGCAGAACCGCCGCTAACCCAGAGTGGTACTGTACTGGGCTTGTACTGAGCTGCGCCTGTGACGGCTGTGCTGTCTTTGATGGCTGTCATATACCTGTGACGACTGTCCTATACCTGTGACGGCTGTGCTGGTTGTGTACTGTACTGAGCTGCGCCGGCGCTGGGCAGGCCTTCATCAGCGGCGGCGGCGAGACGGACCTTTACCTGGTGATGTGTCGCACCGGGGCGTCGGGGCCGCGCGGCATCAGCTGCCTCGCTGTCGAGCGCGGCACGCCAGGTCAGCACCAACGCCGCCCCCAACGGCACATGCCCAATACTCATCGCTAGACTCCTTTATTGCCAGACCCAGGATGCCCAACCCTCCTGCGTTGAGCGTAACTTTGAGGCAGTGATGACGTGTTGCCGAGATGATTACCTTGTTTTAAAGTTGAGGGAGGGTTTCAGTGTGGAGAGCCTCACTGGTTGTGAATGGCGCTCGTGTATAGCCGTGACGGGCCGTGTTGTGATGGGCAGGCCTGGCCTTCGGTAAAAGGAGCGGAAGATGGGCTGGAACGCGCAGCCGACGCGGGCCGTCATTTTGGAGGACTGCCGCGTGCCGGTCACCAACCGAGTAGGCGCCGAAGGCCAGGGCTTTGAGATCGCCATGAAGGCGCTCAACGGCGGCCGCATCAACATTGGTGGGTGCTGCCCGCCGCCCTGCTGCGCTGCTGCCAATAGGATCAATCTATGTTTTCTCCGTTGATTATTGTTGTAGATATAGCATTTTAGGTAAAACGTATAAAAAGTAAATGTCGTGATTATTGGTGGTTAAAACGGATTTTATAGTTGAAAATGCTGACTTTTCAAGTCGGTGTATGCAGAATAATTGGAAAAATTATCTGCACTCTATTCATTTTGAACCGGAAGTGATCACACGAAGTGTGAAGCAGTCGATCTCGTGAGCCATGTGTCTTAGGTTTAAGACCCTGCGATTTGTCCGAATGTGTTATCTGACGGGTCCCCGAAGCGCCTCCAGACAGGAAGAGTCCGCGACGCCATATATCGTACCAGTTAATCAATCCTAAAATCGCAACGAGTATTCTACTGTTGAGGTGTCACCACAGCTTGAAAAAGTGCAGTAGTGGTACATCAACAGTTAATCGTGATGGCGTCTACAACAGATAAAGGTGCGCAGTGACACCCCACTCTTTTAGTTAGAGTTACAAGCTAGTCCACCGATGGTCCGGTTCCAGAGGAGCCTGCGCAGGTGCCGCGTCACTGACGTCGCGTGAGGGGTGCGTTAACTGTAGTGGGGTACGTGACCGGACTTGTCTGCGCGGCAGCCTCCTGCTCTCTGGGTGCCGCCGAGGCAAGCCTCATCATCGCGCGGGACCACGTGCTCGTCCGCAAACAGTTTGGGCAGCGACTCGCCGATTTCCAGGTAAGTTGCCCAGACTGGCTTGGACTGAAGTGAAAAGCAGCGCGGGAGAATAAAATGTAGAATGGGTCTCTGCTGGATTGTACCAGGTTCTTTCTCATTTCCCACGGTCGCGACCGGAGACGTGGTATGACGGAAGATGAGCTTGGACTGTCCCTGTGCGGTACACCGAGCTGGGACTTGTCCTGTGCGGTACAATGAGCTGGGACCTGGCCCTTCGTGGTACACTGAGCTAGGACTGGCCCTGTTTCTGAGCTGGGACTAGTCCTGTTTCTGAGCCATGACTGACCCTGTGTCTGAGCCGTGGCTGGCCCAGTGTCTGAGCCGTGACTGACCCTGTGTCTGAGCCGTGACTGACCCCGTGTCCGACAGCACACCCAGTTCGCGCTGGCGGAGGCGGCGGCGGAGCTGGTGGCGTCGCGGCTGCTGGTCAGGAACGCGGCGGTGGCGCTGCAGACCCAGCACCCGGACACCGTGCCGCTCTGCTCCATGGCCAAAATGGTGGCCACCGAGAAGTGCTCGCACGTGAGTGGTGGGCCCGCCGGCGCTGACCTAGGCTGTTGGGGGGGGGAGGGAATTCTACCAGACACTGATATTCTCGTGTTTCTGAGAACGATGATAACGTGTCTTACTCACTGTTTGTTGGATGTGATCATGTTGGTAAATTGAATTGCCCATTGTTGGACTCTTAATTCCGACATGTCAGCTTTGTACCCTATTTAGGGCTGTGGGGGTTCCGATGTCCAGGTATGAGATGTCGCGTGCGTGACAGAAGGGTGTTTGACGTCTGGCTGTGAGGTACCGGTGCCTGGCTGTGAGGTACCAGTCTGAGACGGCGCACAGTGTTCTAAGGGAGGCCAAAATGGGGACATTATTCGAATTTACGACTATTTTTAAATCTGATTTTGATGTTTGCAACTAGTAGCAAAATGACCAGTGTGTCAGAAAATGGCAAACAAAAAATTTAAGGCCTTTTAAGTCGACGCGACAAGGCATCAAACTGCTGTCTTTGAATCTCTCGCCACATAACACGATAAAGATCAAGAGCAATGCTCATTTTCGATGTTTTTTGTGGGCTAAGAGAACGTACAAGATTAGACAAACCAGTGCTCATTAGAAGGCTTAAGGCATGAAGAATGCGATTTTGCACAGTTTTTTTCCAGTGATCGCTGCAATTAAATTTGGAGAGCAAAATATGTGCCATATACATTTCACATACATTTTGAGACTATGTCAATTATCGATAATCATACAAAAAAATTGCGTCGCCTGCCCCACCCTGGGACCACTTTGAAACTATGGCAGGATGTTTCGTCTACCTGCCCCGTAAGTTTCAGCTGTGTCACGCTGCGGCAGTGGTGATAGCGACATATTATACAGGGGCATGTCGCGCGCGCTGTCGGTCGGGGGCGGCGGCCGTCGGCGAGGTATGCCTGGAGCCGTCCAGCGAGCTCCGCCTCCCTGTGGTGGACGGTGGAGGGGCGTGCGGTCGTCTCCCCGACGCTGGAGATCGTGCTGCGCGCCTCGGGCCCCCGGGCGGCGAACCCGGGGATCTACGAAATGGAGCTCGACCGCCCCGAGGTGGGGGACGCCGTGGGACCGACGCCCTGCGGTCCCGCTGCCCCGGAGCTGCTGCGACGTCGCGGAGGCTGGCAACCGCCGCGCCGTCGCCTCACCTATCGTCGACTCTCCACCTCACGCTATCCGCGGGTCCGGGCGTACCGACTGGCACTCGGTGCGACCCGGCCCGCGTAGATAGATGAACACCATGCCCCCGCCGTGAGGCCCGACGGCGGGGGCTTAAGGGGCCGCGGAGAGACGGGACCCCGGGGCGGCTTTACCCGACGCGCCAAGAATAGGAGGTACCGCCACAACTGCCAGCTCCGAAGCCGACTGCTGCTAGCCAGCTGGAACGCGGAGGGCATCCGTAACAAGATCACGGAGCTCAGCCGCTGGCTCTCGGACAACAAGGTCGACGTGGTGGCGATCCAGGAGGCTCAGTTGGCCGGTAAAGCCTTGTCCGTCCCTGGTTACCAGACCGCCGCGGTCACGCGCAGGGCTAGAGGGAGGAGGGGCGAGGGGCCGGTTCGGGGCGGAGACGTGACCATCCTCGTGCGGGCCGGCCTTAACTTCGCCGTCATCAGAGACTCGCCCCTCCAACCACAGGACAACACTACCGAATGGTGCGCCGTTCGTGTCACTCTGAGCGCACCAAGAAGACCTGTATCCCCGGCACTGGACATCTTCAACCTGTACCGCCCGCCGATCAGATCTTCCGGTGCGGACGAGAGAGTGGACCACTTCTCTCTCGAAGCCTTCCCAACCTCGGACTCCACGCTGATCGTTGGCGACATTAATGGGCACCACCCGGCCTGGGATGTTGTCTGTTTAGACCCGGACCGGGTGGGACGGCTTGTCCATGACTGGTCCCAGAGGAACGACTGGCGGCCCTTGAACAGTGGCGCGGCCACCCGTGCTAGTTACGGGGAGGAGACGCGCCTGTCGGCACCTGATGTGGTACTAGCCCACCGAGACCTCGCGCGGCGCTGCACGTGGGAGCTGGGAACCGACCTCGGGAGTGACCACCTCCCGCAGTTGGTCACCGTCACCGTCTCCGGCATTCGCCCGCGCCGCATCCGCAAGACACGGTGGGCGTTCCACAAGGCCGACTGGGCGGGCTACACCGCTGACTGCGAGGCGGCGGTGGCCAGCATACCGATATCTGAGTTGTCGGTAGAGGACCTGGCCACACAGCTCACGGACTCCATCCTCGAGGCAAGTAGGCGCAGGGTGCCTCGGGGAGCCCGGGCTGACCCGAAGCCGTGGGCGCTGGTCCCTGAGCTGGCGGACGTGGTGGCGGAGCGCCGCAGAGCTAGGGCTGCCATGGACCGGAACCCCAGTAGAGACGCCATGGAACTGTGGAAGACAACCAAGAGGAGGGCAGCAGAGGTTGAAGACAACGCACGCAAAGAAGCCTTCAGAACCTTCGTCACGGAGGAGCTCAACCGACCCGCGGTCATCGGCCGCGTTACGAAGATCTTGAGGCGGATGGAGGGGTCGGTGCAGGACGTCTGCCCCGGTCAGGCGGTTAACGGCGACCGCGGTCGACAGGCCGTGGAGGACCGGGCCAAGGCCGAGGCTTTCGCACGCACTTACTCTCTCGTGAGCGCGCACACCCGCCACCCGAGGCGAGACCGGGCCACCAGGACCACGTTGCGGTCCGAGCGGGCTCGCCCGTGCCCCTGTGACGAAGCCTGCCGACCCTTCTCCAGGGACGAGATGCTGGACCAGCTGAGGATCATGAAGACGAGGAAAGCGCCGGGACCGGATGACGTATGCACGGAGCACCTCCGGCACCTGGGACCAACCGCCCAGGAAGCCCTCCTGCACCTAATGAACCGCTCCTGGTCCACCTCAGTGGTCCCCTCTGCCTGGAGGAGGGCCGTTATCATTCCTATCTTGAAGGCCGGGAAGGACCCGCAAGACGTGACCAGCTACCGGCCCATCTCGCTCACCAGCCACATCGCCAAGCTGGCAGAGCGGATGGTCGGTGCCAGGCTGAGTCATCTTCTGGAGAGGGACCGGACGATCCCCGAGGAGCAGGTCGGCTTCAGGAGAGGCCGCTCCGCCGAGGAAAACCTGGGACGCCTTGTTCAAGAAGTCCAGGACGGGTTTAACCTCCCGAGGCCCCGAGGCCGCCCGTCCGACGGCACCACAGCCGCCAGGTTTGTTCTTGTCGCCTACTACTTCTCCCGTGCCTACGATAAGATAGATCATCGGATGCTTCTGCTGAAGATGCTGCGTCACCTCCCCAAGTGCATGGCCTCCTGGATTTTTCAATTCCTCCGAGACCGCCGTGCATGGGCCGAGGTGAACGGGGTGCGAAGTTCCGGCCGCATATTCCGCGCCGGATTACCGCAGGGGAGTGTTCTCGCCCCAACCCTATACACCCTGTGGTCTGCGGACCTGGTGGAGGCCCTGCGGCGCGTTCCGGGCACCTCGGTCTTTATGTACGCCGACGATACGGCGACATTGAGCTCCGGGTGCACCGTTGCACTCGCCGGAGAGCGCGCCCAGCAGGCTGCCGACACCATGGCCAAGTGGTCGCGTGACTGGAAGATGGTTATCGCTGGCAGCAAGACCCAAGCCCTCGTGTTGTCGCGCCGCTTCCAGGACGCCCAGAACTTCGCCATCAGGGTGGACGGCACGGAGGTCCGCGGAGAACGGCATTTGAAGCTACTTGGTGTCACCTTTGACCGTCAGCTGCCTTTCGGGGAGCACTGTGCACGCCTCCGTAAGAAGCTGAAGCCCCGTGTCGCGCAGCTCCGCACGCTGACGGGCCGCTCCTGGGGTCTAAGAGAGACCCAGCTCCGCACCGTGGCTAGCGGATATGTCCGCGGCGCCCTGGAGTACGCGGCCGCAGCGTGGCTGCCCGCGGCGTCCGAGAGCCACGTAGAGCTGCTGGAACATGAGCTCAGGGCGGCGGCTCGCGCGATTACGGGATGCCCCGCCGGCACCCCACGAGACCCGCTGATGGCCGAGGCGGGAATCGTGCCCGTCAGGGTGCGACGGCAGGTTCAGGTTCTGGCCGCGAGGCTAACCTGCACAGCGGCGGCTCTTCGGGAGGATGACCCCCTCCGAAAGACCACCGAGCGCACGGCACCCCAGCGCCTTCTTACCACCACCGGCTGGCGCGCTGTCGGGGCGCGGGCCTTGGCGCTGGCGGGTGCTGACGGTGCCCCTGTGGAGGAGCGGCTGCACGTTACCATCCCCCGTGGGTGGACAGGAACGGAGTGTCCATCCGCTTGGACGTCCCGGGAGCCAGTCGCGAGGCCACGACCACCCGGCGGCGAACGGCGACCGAGGAACTCCTGGCCACCCTCCCAGATCAGGCCATCTGGATCTGGAGCGACGGCTCTGCGGAGCGAGGTACCCACGACGGAGGGGGCGGCGCCGTCATCACCCGACCCTCGGGCCGGACGCAGGAGGTCGCCGTCCCTGCCGGCGCCTTCTGTAGCAGCACGCGCGCTGAGCTCACAGCGATGCGGGCTGCCCTGGAGACCGCGCTGGATCCCATGGGAGATGACACCGTACCCATCGTCCTATGTACGGACTCCCAGGCCGCGCTGGCCACCCTGGCGGGTGGAGCCGGCGCGCAGCGATCTCCGATGGGTGCCTCCGTCTGGCGCCTCCTGCTGCGTGCCACCGCAGGGGGACGTCAAGTCTTCCTACAGTGGGTCCCTGCTCACTGTGGACTACCTAGAAATGAAGCTGCGGACGTGCTGGCCAAGGGGGCCTCCAGCCTCCCACAGGGGGATACCCCTGTGGACGTCAGCAGCCTATCCCGAGCTGTCGCCCGCGCCGCCTCTAAGGCCTGGCGTTGCCGCTGGCCCGACAGCCTTTTCAGGCGAATCATGGGGGACCGGATGCCGGCTCCGGTCCTCACCGACGTGCGGGAGGACGCCGTCAATGTCCACCAGCTGCGGGCAGGTCACTGGAGCCGCTCAAGACAGTACCTGCACCGCATCGGCCGTCTCCCGTCGCCCGCCTGCCAGCAGTGTCCCAACCGCGAGTGCCCCGCTGCACGATGCATCGTGTGCCGAGAGGGGCCGGACACCCCGGAGCATGTCCTTCTTCGGTGCCCCAGTCTGGCGGGTGCGAGGCTTCGCCTATTCGGCACTATATACCCCGACCCGACGCAGCTCCGGGACGGCGGGGCCGTGGCGGCCTTGGCCCGCGGCTACCGGACTCACCAAGAGCCCCTGGGCTACGGCCGGCCGTAGGCCGGCCCGGGGGAGAGAACAACAAAAACCACAGGTATGCCTGGAGGCTTGAAGGTAGGTGGGCCGGGGCACGGCGAAAGTTCAGTGCATTGGTTACAATGAGTTAAATGAGCACTTTTTGTTGACATTGCTTGTCGACTGGACTTTTTAACCTACTGTCGTTGACGTCTTCACTCAATAATTGTGAAAAAGTGCAATGGTTACAGTATGGGAAAACCAAGCTTTCAATTGATGTCTCTGTACATTAGCATGCCCAGTAACCATTCGTAGAATCGCGGCTAGTATTTGCACAGGCCATTTTCAGACCGCACGATGGGTGAGAACCGAGATACATAAATTAACCCTTCCTCGTTTGCGAATTTCACTTCAAATAACATCAGGGAATAGAGTCTCACAGCACGCACACGCACTTGTTGCATGTTCTTTTATCGTCACTTGAGTTTCGAACTGGATGCTGTAAACATGGAGGTGCGAATAAGTGTAGAAATGCGGGTAAACCTGCTTACAGTTGATATAGCATTTGGACTTGGGAATTTCATTGAAAAGGCGAACGAGCAGCTCACTGATATTTACCAAGTAAGTAATTACACACAGGGTGACATAAAACGTGAGGCAGCTTCGTTGGAAAAATAGTTCTGTGCGTTCGACGCAACGCCAATTCCGTAAAAAATACCGTTCGGTCATGGACTAAACCAATGTTTTTTTTTTATTCAGTAGGAATCTGATACCATTATGCAGGTGTATGAACAAACATATTACCGTTGAATGTGATTAATTCGTCTTCATGGTTGCATACGGTAGCGCACCCAAGGGAAGGAGGTAGTTATATACAATATAACCGGAACTATAGCAGCCTTTGGGTGGGATGAGGGTTTGACCTTGACCTGTGACCTTGGCCCAGAATAGCCCTAACTACAGCCATAGCATAACATACGCCATACTGAGTAATGCCACTGATTAATGCCCGACCAGAATACTGCGGTCAATGACTTTGACCTTGACCTTGTGGGTTAATATTGACATGTAACCTGATTATATGACGTTATGACATCACCACTCGGTCTACAGTGCAGGTGAACTGGTGCGACCGCTCAAGAGCGACGGTCTCAAAATAGAGGCCTGACTACGAAGGCCTATAAGCAAAACAATTATTGTACTATTTCCAAAATTCCTTAATTAATCGACGGCCTCATAAATGCTCTCAAATGTGGCAGAGTAGCGTTTTCCGGAGGCGAACAGTTCTCTGGCTGCTTTGGAAAAATAGGTGGGGGCACTTTAGGGCGCCCTACCACTGCGTGTGTTAAGCAAGGGTTAAATAACGTCTTCAATGTCAAGGATATCGCGCGTATACACTTTAAGTGATTGGAAATTAATTAGAACATCCATGCAAAGCCCCCTTATTATCATATATACATAGTTGTCTTTGCTGCTGACCTAGGGTCAAATACCTGCCAGTCATGCCCGCTGTGGTCAGGTCTTGACATCCATATGTTGTCCACATAATCTGTGGGAACAAAGCTTTCGATTGATACCAAAATTATTGATCTGGGATTCATACTTCCTGAGATATTGAATTATGTCCCCACTTTCGGCTCCGTTAGAACACTGTGCGGCGGCAGCGCTGCCGGCTGGCTGAGGTACCGGTACCGGTGGGGTACCGCCGCCTGTGAGGTACCCAGTACTCGGCTATGAGGTACCGCCGCCTGTCTGAGGTACCGCCGCCTGTCTTTGAGGTATCCAGTACTAGGCTGTGAGGTAGCATTGCCCGTCTGTGAGGTACCGGTACCTGTGGGGTACCGCCGCCTGTGAGGTACCCAGTACTCGGCTGTGGGGCAGCCGTCTGACGCGGCGCCGCTGCCGCAGGTGGTGGACACGTGTCTGCAGCTGCTGGGCGGCTACGGCTACCTGGCCGACTACGGCCTCGAACAGTACCTGCGCGACGCGCGCGTCCACCAGATCCTGGAGGGCACCAACCAGGTGATGCGACTGCTGGTGGCGCGGCACCTTCTCAAGCAGTGAGGCCGCCACCCCGGCACCGCCGCCACTTGCGGATAGCCCCACGCGACTAGGGCCATTGGGTGTTGGGGCGGGGGTATGGTTTGCCAGTGTTTGGTGCTGGAGGTTTGCTGGGTGTGGTTTGCGTCCGGTCTCCGACAGAGAAGGTTGTGAAGTGAGAGACTGCAGCGAGAACCCGTCTCGACATTTTTGTTCTGTGATGGGTGACATTTCTATGATATCTTACGTGCAATATTCTTTATTTACATTTTTATAGTAGATGACGTAGAGTGGTGTGGTAGCGGTAGTGATTTAGAAGTCTGCACGTCGTTAGATTAGCGAGGCAGATATTGTGATACTGCTAATGAAGACAGCTCATTTGCAGTGTAGGCAGCGTGTTGAAATGAAAAGACGCGGAACGAACAAGAATGTGACACTTTTAGTGGATTTGGACTGAGATGGCCGTTTAGTAAATAATAAACTGTCGTATTCCTTTAAATACGCAGACGAGAATCCACGAATTTCTGCTCCGCACAATCGCAGCCCCCACCAAGGCACACATGGAAACCCGCTATACCCAAGGGATGCCCTCCCCTAAACCACTTACCTGGGCCCGTTGCAGTCGCTGAAGACGTGTGATCAGAGTGCATTGTATCACCGTACAGCCGGCGCAGATAACGTGACCCGTGTCGACCATGTTGGAGGCCCACTGGACCGCTAGGGTCTCTTGTAGTACCCTGAACTGTTGCGCCGTGTGGTTTCCCGTGGTACCAACAGTCCCCAAAAATGAATGTCTGGCTTCATCTCTGCAAGGAGACGAATCTGGTGATTTCGGAATCTCTGCAAGGACACGAATTCACCATGTTCGTGGCGAATGTTTATGAGCAGCTTCAGTAGTACGTTCCCTTTATGTACGGGCCGGGGGAACGGGCTTATCTATTCATGTAACCGAGAGATCCGAAGGCAATCAGATTCCATGGATTTCCACTTGACTTGGACACTTAATGAGCCACTGTCTTGTAATGGAGTGAGGGGTGTGCTAATTGATTCATTTGGTACAGATTAGCGCCATCCAAGACTGATTCGCAGAGAACCACTGGCCAGTGAACGCACATTTTCCCCGGATACATGAACAGCTGTGGTGCGTTCTCTTTACCTACCGGCAGTGAGAACGGACTTATCTACTCATGTAACCGAGACCCGAAGGCCAACTTGGTACGTAAAAAGAGCGCACTGAAACTCCTTATGTATCTGGTTTAAGTGGACCCAGATACGGGAGCAGGTTTGAGTCACTTAACCCAAATACATGAGCAGCCTCGGTACCCAGCCCGTCGTACGCACCAATACGTCCAGACGAAATATGGCGCGGCTCAGACGAATGTCGCGAGGCGGAACGTACCGTTGTGAGAAGCAAATTTATTTTATTTGGATGGAACATTTACGTACGCTCATAATCTCATTTTCTATTATTTCTAAAAAATAATTTGTAGTCAAATTAGTGATATCCAATGAAAGTAATATATTTTGGATCAAAACTTCTAGAGAAGGACCAGAGCGTAGCGGCAGAATGGTGCCAGACACCCGCATATAATCGTTTGGGCCGTTCTCGCGGTCGGTACCGTCCTGAGGCTGCTCACGTATCTGGGGTAGTTGAGTTGCGAGACAGGTGAAGGGCAGGTCTCGTCGTCTACGGTGTGTCCACGCGTTCCCGCGTCGGACGCCGCAGAATTAGTGTGTCGTCAAAGCCAAAGTGCTGTAGGCAGCTTAGGGTCGTGTTAATACACTGATTTTTGATGCTATGTTGTGTTGGGATGGGTGCAGCAGGGGCTGCGGAGAGAGAGCAAGGCTATGGAGCTGATTCAGAGTCGAAACATCCGAACGGGTTATTTCCTCAATGGCAGGTGAATTTGGAAACCAACGCCGAACGCACCACAAGCGCAGGGACGGCCGCCTGTTCATGTTCCCCTTCCATCAGTTAGTTACCTAAACTTACTATTTATCGGACTTACCTGAGATAAACATTAAGTGCCGGAGCGTCTCAAGGGGATCAATCCCAATCCCTAACACGTGCTCTCTCAGTACACGCTTCTGATCAGCGGACCGGAGCCCAACGCCCCTGAGCAACCTGTTGCGCCTTCGGAAGTCAACTCTCATCTGAAATGAACGGAATCTCTTGTAACCAGCGGCCGTTGTTAACTGGCAGGGGTGAATGGTTTAGGTAACAGCCGGGGGTGGAGCATTCGGAATCACGTGTAATAGAGCCTACGCACAGTCCTGATAGGAGAAATGGCGAATCACCGCCCCCTGAGAGCAGATATTCACTTGGATAAGACGCGACTTTACCACGATACAACGTTTATTTCAATATTCATTCGCCTAGGTAGAATATCACTGTACACCATCTCGTAAAATTGTACCCACGTAGAAAACACTAAAAAAGTTTCAAGGGTCCAACAAGTTGTCAACCCGAAGCGCAGTTTTTTTGTTGGTAAAAACTAAATTAAACGCCCGCAGAGACGAATTCAGGTGTGCACCAGGTGGAGGCGACCCTTCCTTCCGCCAACCAGCTGGATTATCCCAGTATGAATCCGAACCAGCCCAAACCCCACTTACATCGGGACAATGTGACGGTTAACGTGAACGGGCGTTCCAATTTCACCCCTTTAAATCCCCGCATGATGTTTTGAACAATTCCTGAGTCTCTCTCCTCTGTCTCTTTTTGACGATTATAGAACGAGCCACACTCAAATGGCGTTGCTGAGTTGCTCCATCAGTCAAGCCAGTATCTCAATGATCATCCACTTTTAAAGCAGTCGGGAGTTGGTCGGGTCTGTTCATCTCTCGCGTATCACCCTGTCGAAGCCATCGGGAAGGCCAACTAGATGTCCGACAACGTCAACTGTGCAACTGCTGGCGGGGCTGACCAAAAAAATGAACATCTGAACTGGATGTGAATGAAGACAGATGAAAGAAGATGTGAACTCTCACTCGCGAGGCTAAATGTCCGGGCTTCAGCGGTGCCGGCAGCCCACGTACAAACACTACTACAACAGGTGGATGCGCCGGCCTCCACACCAGAGTTCAGGAAGTCTGCCCTTCAGGCAGCGTCCCAGCCATCTCGTAGCCCCAGGCAGAGGTCACCAGGACCCACTGGCGACAAATGGTGCTGAAGTGAAGGGACTGCGCCGGAGGCTTCGTCTGAAGCATGACCATGACACACTGGGAGCGCAGAAACGGAAACTCCTGGCACAGCTGCTCTCACGGCGCAGCCGGAATAAATAGCTGTACAGCACGCCCACACACGCACCGCGACTGGGTAGGACGACCCAGAGGGTCAGGTGACGGCCCTCCAAGTCCAGCCGCCCACGACGTCCCGCACTAGCAACGCATGTCCCGGGTCCACCCCGCACTGCCGCAGTGCCAACCCGCGTCGGCCTTCAGCGAACAGTGGGACAGACAGGTGTTCACGCGCCAGGTCTGGGTCCCTGGGTGTGTGCACTGCCGGGCACACGCCTCCACCTCCAGCTGGCACCGCAGCTCAGAGTCGCCGCTGGTGCCCGTTAGGTGATGTCCACCACCGCAGGCGGCTCCTCCGACTTCTTGCTCTTCTTATCGTCGTCCTTGCCCGCCTGCAAATAAAGTCGATTCAGTGAGGCCACCCGAATTCTGCCTGCATTGCGTATTGAATCCGTCAACTGCACCGTGTTCAAATGCACATCATCGGACTGGGTCAGCGTGGGTGCGGGCGCGTCAGCGACTCTCACCGATGGCACGGGCAGCATCTGCAGGTGGCTGGGCAGCTTCAGCTCCGCTCGGGGCAGCTGCGCCGTCGCCGGTGCCGCCACCGTGTGAGCCACCCGCTTCCGCGGCGCTGCCGGGTTCACCTCGCGCTGCCTGCTGCCGGCCGCTGCCACCTGCCGCTGCTGCTGTTGTTGCCGCTGCTGCTGCCGCTGCTGCTGCGGGGCCTGCAGCATGCGCTGCAGCAGCTGGTTGTGCAGCTGCTGGGTGGCCCGCTCGTCAGCCGTTTTGGTAGCCGGCTGGACCTGGCCGCGTGCCGCCGCCATTTGCCGCATCAGCTGTGCGTATGTGCTGTCTCCGGACAGTCCAGCCACTGCGCCCCCTGCCAAACGGTCCACACACTCAGTACACCGTAATATTCAGCCATCTGGCGGACGGTCCACACGCTCAGCACATACACCACATTATACCGGATGGACAAGCACAGCATAGCTGGGACACAGGACAAAGTCAATGCTGCCAAAGTGGTCTGAAGTTGAGCCGTCAATATATTTCCACCTCGTGAGATGAGAGCCTAAATTGGCCCGGTGTCACACGTTGCCGCTATGTACGTACTCTGGTAGGCCATCTGGTTCTGTCGCTGCTGCTGCAGCATCCGGAAGTACTGCTGCTCCTGCTGCCGCCGTTCCTCCTGCTGCTTTTTGAAGTAGTAGGCGCGCAGTGTCTGGATGGCCCGCGGGATCATCAGCAGCACCTCGTTGTCGTTGGCGCCCGGGTTCTGGGGACAGACCACGCACGTTACAGGCGTGGCGCCCGGGTTCTGGGGACAGACCACGCACGTTACAGGCGTGGCGCCCGGGTTCTGGGGACAGACCACGCACGTTACAGGCGTGGCGCCCGGGTTCTGGGGACAGACCACGCACGTTACAGGCGTGGCGCCCGGGTTCTGGGGACAGACCACGCACGTTACAGGCGTGGCGCCCGGGTTCTGGGGACAGACCACGCATGTTACAGGCGTGGCGCATGGGTTCTGGGGACAGACCACGCCTCTGCTGTTCCGGGGAATGGAAATATTACTAACCCCACTACTGCCCCTTAGCAGCAAAGGCATATTAGTGGTGGGTGGCGAGGTGGTGTACTCACGTCCTTCTTGATCATCTGGATGACGGTCTCCTTATCAATCGTCTTTCCGTCCACCAGCGGGATCAGGTCTCCGACTGCAAAACAAACCACATGTACATGCGGGTCAAAAAATTACCTCAGACAGGCAGAACGCCCAGTCGCCTTCAAGCGCACATGCCCATCACAGGCTACCCCACTGTCAGAATAGCCCGAATATCTCCACATTACAGTTATCGGAACGTTTCCTTGGCCATCGCTGGAAAGTACCAAACGCGCGCAGTATCCGAGTAGTTGGGAAAGCGATAACCGTGTCACGCCCAGTTGCGAGGGCCAGGAAGGTTGTACGTGACGAGGCCGTCCACGGGAGCTGGATTGTGGGTTGGCTGTCAGTGAGAGCTGGAGGAAGGGACGTGGGCACCAGTGTGAGGCGATTGATTGATTATTGGGTTTTAGGGGCGCGCCAACCTGCGAGGTCATATAGCGCCCATAACACTTCTCTGCAGTCAAAGCTTATAATTTTGTCTGTCTTTAGGGGAAAGTAAAGTCTCGTCTAAAGCGAACTAATATTTACATTAAAGAGTGATTCTTTCACATCGTAGTTATGATTCTCACTGCACGGATACATGGTCACAGATTCAAACAGGTTTGCCGCGCCGGCAGGCGCCGGCGCGGGGCGCCGGGGCATCACTTCCGGCGCCCACCCCGCACCAACGGACCCAGGGGCGCGGGGGCAGCCTAGACGCCGGACCTAAGCCCGACGTCTAACGGAGGCCCTCCCCGTCGCTCCGAGACTTGAAAAGTCCCGGAGCGAAATAGAGGACCCGCCAAATCGGCGACAGGCGCCTATCAGCGCGGTTGACTACCACAACACACGCTTTTAACCAGGATCAAATATTATCGTAAAGTCAATGTCTCTAAGATAGGACAGCACCCGTTCAACCATACTGGAGTCACGGCCGATCAATTCTAAAAGTGTGGACTCCTGCCGGTGCACGCCAAAATGCAAATACCTGTGTCTAGCATATTCCGGGCACGAGACTAGCACGTGTCGGACCGACAGGGGCGCCGCACATCGCTGACATTGTGGTCGAGGTATCGGTGAGTGGCCAGCGTGTGGCCAGTCCGCAATCGACACAACGCCACCTCCTCACGGCGGTTAGGCCGCAGCGAGGATGGCCACTCACCGATCTCAGGTTTGATAACTTTCAACTTGTTATTTATTATATCATTCCATTGTTCTTGCCATACACTGCGAAGGTGAGTACATATATATATATATATATATATATATATATATATATATATATATATATATATATATATATGGGTACAAATCTCTAGCGGGGATTCATTGCGCACGCCTGCAGGGCCTACGGGAAGCACATCGGGCCGCTGCGTCTGCCACTTCATTCAATTGTATTCCAACATGACTTGGGATCCAGCAGAGTGTTACATACTTTCCCAGTCTGGCGAGGCGGGTTAAGCGTAGGACAATGTTTAAAACAAGTCCATCACTTGGGTTGAAACCACTCACAGCTTGAATGCTGCTAAGGTTATCGGTGAAAATAACGTATTTCGTGGCATCACTAACTTCGATAAAGCATAGAGCTTTATCCAAGGCGGTGAGTTCAGAGGTGAAAACCGATGCAAAGGATGAAAGTGAGAAATTTATTGTTACTGTATCCGTAACAAAAGCGCATCCCACTCCAACATCAGTTTTTGATCCGTCAGTGTAGAACGACACATGATCTGCATACTGTGCGATGTGTTCGAGCGCCAATTGTTTAGATTCAGTAGGGATAGTATCGGATTTGGTTTTCCCTGCGAGAGTCATGTCGGTTTTTGGGCAGATAAGTTCCCAAGGAGGGATGTCTGAAAGCTCGCTATGAGTCACAACACTCGGCTGGATACCACTTTCGGCCGAGAAACGTTGGACGCGTACGCCCAGTGGGATTCCTCTTTGCACGTTCACAAACAGCCGTAGCATGTTCCGCGAGAATACTGCGTTATATGTTGGGTGTGACGGAGACTGAGCCAGCTTATAGGCGTAACGCTGCCCGAGCGGGCGCCGTCGCAATGCGAGAGGTGGTTCATTTGCTTCCACCAACAAGCTGGAGCACGGCATTGTCCTAAACGCACCTGTAGCCACTCGGAGTGCACTATGGTGAATCGTATCTAAACAGCGTTTAGCTGATTCCGGCGCAGAATCGTATACAAAACAGGCGTAATCCATCTTGGAACGAACAAGAGACCGATAGAGAATGAGAAGTGTCTTCCTGTCCGCTCCGTACGATAGACGAGACGCACATTTCAAGGCATTCAAAGATTTAAAACACTTGTCACGTATATTCCTAATGTGTGCGTTGTATGTCAGCCGTTTATCAAACGTTACTGCGAGAAACTTTGCTGTCGGTTGGAAAGTGATAGTTTTACCGCGCAACGATACCATAGGTTCCGGACAGGTCCTGCGACTGCGACAGAAATGAACACCAGCGGTTTTTTTCGGTCGAAAAATATAATCCATTTTTACTACTCCAGCGTTCCAGATGGTTCACGGCCAGCTGGAGTTGACGTGGTAGTGAGGATGTTGTTGAAGATGTTGTCCATATTGCAATATCGTCCACGAATATGGAACTCTGTATGGATGATGGGAGGGATGTTGTGACGTCATTTATGGCTAAAGCGAAGAGACAAATACTTGAAACGCTCCCCTGTGGGATACCCTCTTCCTGATAAAATGCATTGGAGTACATGCCACCGACCTTGACGCGAAAAGTCCTATCAGTCAGGAACTTCTTCATAAAAAGACCCATCTGGCCACGAATACCACACTGATACAATTTTAGCAGGATACCATGTCGCCACGCTGTGTCATAGTCGGCAATGGCGTCAAAGAACACGGCTCCAAGGTGTCGCCCCTCTCTGAACGCACATCGCACTGATGTATCCAGAGACACCAAGTGATCCACCGTGCTCCGGCCTTTGCGGAAACCGCACTGGTTGTTACTGAGAATACCTCGGCTTTCAAGATACCACATGAATCGCACATTCACCATTTTTTTCGAAAAGTTTACACATGCAAGAAGTCAGCGATATTGGCCTAAAGTGTAAAGGGTCTGAGCCAGACTTGCCCGGTTTCAGAATAGGAATCACTATGGCTTCCCGCCACGCCGGAGGGAAATCGCCAGACTCCCACATCACATTAAATGTGGCAAGCAGTGCCCTCAGCGCATATTGCGACAAGGCTTTCAACATATCATTATGTATAAGATCTGGTCCTTCAGCTACAGAACGTAGGGCACGGATCGTTGCCACCAGCTCGTGCATCGAAAACGGCTGGTTATAAGATGGCGTATCAGTAGTGGTAAAATCTATAGGTCTCTGTTCAGCTAGGTTTTTATGTCTCATAAATGTATTATCGTCTCTCAAGGAGCTACAGCGCTGTGCAAACGCATTGCCTATACAGTTAGCCACTTAAGCTGGGTTGAATATTGTTCTGCCAGAAACGTTTGGTGTTGGAGGATATGTGGGGACCGACGTGCCGTCAATGCGGCGAATTTGGGCAAATAACTGGGACAATGGTGTACATCTATTCAGTCTGCTTACATACTCCCTCAAAGACTTCCTTTTAGCTTGTTTTATGGTGCGTCTGCATGCGGCTCTGGCCTGTCTATAGATATTTAAATTGTATAGCGTGGAGCTTCGTTTAAACTGTCGGTAGGCACGTCGTCGTTTACGAATAGCGTTCCGGCAATCCTCGCTCCACCACGGAACCGGTGGCCGCTGCGGATTTTTTTATGTTCGGGGGATACTGGCATGGGTTGCGTCTCGGAGTATGGTCGAAAACTCGTCCACTGTGAGTGGCTCTCCTGTCGACAAATTCTCTACGTAATCATCTACGAGAGAATTAAACAGGGACATATCTGCGTTTTTAAACTTCCACCGTTGCGGTCTCGTGCCTAAAACACGTGCACCGTCACAGATCACAAAAACAGGGAAGTGGTCACTTCCCATTGGGTCACTGCTTACTGACCGGCTAAATGTAGCAGCCAGCTGAGGGCTGCAAATGCTCAGGTCTACTGCTGATTCGCGACCAGATGGAGTGGTAAAATGTGTTGGTTCTCCTGTGTTTAAGACACATAAATTCTCATCTCGAATAAAACGCTCGAGGTGGCGGCCCCGAGTGTTTGTACCTTCACACCCCCATGCAGTATGGTGCGCGTTAAAATCCCCCATGAGAAGGGTTGGGGGTGGTAGTTCGGACATGAGCATATTTAATTCCGGCGAGGGCAGGTCTAACCCAGGGGGGCAGGTAGACGGAACATAATGTAATCTGCCGTGGATTGAAGTATATGCGCGCTGCGATAGCTTGTAGCCGTGTCTGGAGTAGGATCTGTTTTGCTGGTAGATTGTGATTTACTGCTAAAAGAACGCCGCCGTAGGCGACTGGGCTGCGTTGCATGTCTTTTCGGTACGTGCGGTAACCTCTGAGGGAAAATTGAGTCTCTTGTGACAATTTTGTTTCCTGCAGGCATATTGCTGCTGGTCCATGGTCTCTTATAATAACTCGCAGATCCTCAGCACTTGTCCGAACCCCACGGCAGTTCCACTGTATAAAGGTGTTCATGAGGAAGGTGGTAGGGAGGGGGTGCAGCGTATGTCCACCCAGTAAAAAAGTAAAAAAAGAAACGGGCTTACTAAGCAGATGTGCCGACCTAACCCTTCCAGGGGGAGGGGGCAGTGCCCCCGGAAGGACCCTTGGCTGGTGCCGCGAAGTTCCCACCGAGCCGGTTGCGTACCGGACCGCGGCCTCGTCCGCTTTCTAGCGAGGTACCGCGGGCTCGCGAGGTATGGGGGTGGTCGGGAGGGCTCCCTGCCGGTCGTTTAACTGGGGACCTACCCCGCGAAGCAGCTTCAAAGTTCTTTCTGACCGCTACCACCGTCGACGAAGGAGTCTGGACGATAAGCGTTGGCGGTGGCTCAGTCTCTGCTCGGGCCTGTGGCGGCGGCATTGCTGCAGTTGGGGGCGCTGATTCAGCGCCACAAACGGGTGGTTTGATGGGAGGCCGCATGCGGCGCCTCCCCGCGGGGAGGGCTTGCCTCCTCGTCCGACGACTGTCCAGGCGTCTGACCCTTCAGGGTCGGGGTGAGCTGAGGCTGAACCCTGCTCACACTCTGCCCCAGCGCTAGGCGTTGGGGGTGGGGGCTGGGGGGCGGGGGTGGTCCCGCACATCCCCGCTCCTCCATCAGTGGGGACGAAACCCCGCCTTCCAGCCTCGGCAGGAGCCAGAGGCGAAGAGATGGAAAGGGGAGCATCGTTGCGCCCCCGCCCCCGTCCGTCAGTGAGGGGGGCCGCGGAGGAGGTGCCGCCTCCGGCTCAGGTGCCGGGGCGGCGGGCTGGCGTGTGAACACCAGCCCCATCTTTCCCCGCCAGGCGGACAAAGTCGGCGGCGGTTAGGGGAACGGATGACCTCCTCCGCGGTCATCCTTGGGAGGTTTGGTATGCCTGTAGAGGTTACCTGGGCGTAACTCTTCCGCGGGTGGGACGCCTCGTATGCTTCCCGGGCCTCGCGAAAACTGATCTGTTGTGCGGTCTTGGTTGACAGTATTTCTTTCTCCCTCAGGAGCTCTGGGCATGAGCGGTCTGCTACCTGGTGTGAGCCTCCGCAGTTAGCACACTTCAGTGTTTCGGCATCACACTCAGCAGTGCTGTGGTGTGCGGATGAACATTTTCCACAAATACGCTTGCCGTTGCAGGATCGAGCAATGTGGCCATACTTTTGGCACATGAAACATCGCATGGGGCTTGGCACGAAAGGCCTCACCCCGAGCCGTGAGTATCCCACAAATATGTGCTTCGGTAATTCATCTATGTCAAAGGTAAGTATCAAAGTGTCTGTGTCTAGCATTATTTCTCCACTTTTCCTTCAAATCCTATGCACCTCTACAACTCCGAAGTCCTCAAGTCCTTCCACGATCTCTTCCTCAGACAGTCCTCTAAGCTCCTGACTACTGACCACGCCCTTCCTAAAGTTCTTTGTTCTGTGTGCCTCTACCGAGATTGCGATTTTACAGGTCTTTTTGGTTCCGCCTTCCTTCCCACTAAATGATAGTTCAGAGACTGAGAGTGCACGCTCAGCATCCTTTGTGTGCGCAAATTCTACCTCCAAAGACCCGTCGCGTAGTTTTTGACATCTTTCTATTTTCCCTAGATTTTCAAGTGCCTCCTTTCGTTTGAAGGGTGATAGAGATGCCAGCGATGTGTCCAGACCTCGCATTACTAGGACACGAGGACAGGACGGTTGAGAGATGGTTTTACGCGAACTAGGTGTCAGTGTTCGCGCAGTCCCTTCCCCTCTAGGGGGTTGGGAGATGTCAGCCTCCTGCTGGAGGTGGTGAGAGGGGTTTGTGGAGTTTGAAGAGTCCATAGGAAGATCATAAGGTTCCACCATCCACGTGCGCCCCCCTTCCGACGAGGGTGCTACGAGGCGAGACGACGCACGGGCTGGCTATACGGGGGAAACGCCGCCGTTACGGAGGGGGAGAGAGACTCACCAAACCCCCTGCCCCGACGACGGTCCCCCTTGCACCTAGCCTGGACGACGCCGGGCGGGGCGCGGACACCCCTCCCTCCCCGGGTGAAGTCGGGACCTCACCAAAGGAGGGAGGGACAGCCGAGCCCCACCAAAGGCCGGCAGACTTTTACAATGCTGCTACTCTTGCCGATGCCTTCAAGAGTTCCCCGCCCTTGCGGAAATCCAGACCAAAGTAGAGTGTTGCTAGAGGCACACGAACCAAAACAGCGCCTACCTCAGCTCAGCACCAGGACTCCTTCATTCCGTGGTACGGGTCGGTGCGCAGCTCACCTTAAAAAGACAGGCGCCCCCACAAGGCCTCATCGGAGCAGGCGACTACCACCTGCTCGTCACAACTGATTCCCGCCTGGTCCAAGAGAAGCGTGCCCCAGGCTCGCAGGGCCGGCGACTAGAGGGATCCAATCGTCAGCCACACGAGCCGGAGGCCCACATACACCCAGACCATCCAGGAATCATAGGCACGTGCGGGGACTCCCATGACACTGGGAAAAGGTGGGTAACTGGGAAGTTATGAGTTGGGAAAGGAAGCGGGTCGGTCTGCGCTGTCCAGCCCGCCGCGCGCCACACGCGACCGAGATGTCCACACTCAAGACGAGCAAGAGTGCACACATCCCCGCCACCCACGGAGACACGCCGGGTCAGACATCGCAGGCAGTGGATAGGAGGGGTATTTAGGAGTGGACAGAAAGGATACGGGTGGAAAGGCATGGGTACACAAGGAAAGAAGGAAAGAAGAGGAAAAGGAACAAGGAGTTGGTGGGATTTGAAGTTAGGAGAGCTAAGGAAGGATGAGGATGGCAGTTTCGATTTGGCCTCTCGCCCGAAGGCGAGGGGCGAAACCCATCCTGCCAACTGGGGTCGCGGGTGTCGTCACATCCCGTACCCAATTATCCATGTGCCGGACCAGTCAGCAGGTGCCAACAAGTCCGGCAGATGAAAATTGGTCCCCTGCGGGGCAGTGTGAGGCGGGGACGTGGGCACCATTGTGAGGCAGGGGCGTTGGCACCATTGTGAGACGGGGGTGTTGGCACCAGTGTGAGACGGGGGCGTTGGCACCAGTGTGACACGGGGACGTTGGCACCAGTGTGAGACGGGGACGTTAGCACCAGTGTGAGACGGGGGCGTTGGCACCAGTGTGAGACGGGGACGTTGGCACCAGTGTGAGACGGGGACGTTGGTAGCCATGTGAGACGGGGACGTTGGTAGCCGTGTGAGACGGGGACGTTGGCACCAGTGTGAGGCAGGGACGTTGGCACCAGTGTGACATGGGGACGTTGGCACCAGTGTGACACGGGGACGTTGGCACCAGTGTGAGGCGGGGACGTTGGCACCAGTGTGAGACGGAGACGTTGGCACCATTGTGAGGCGGGGACGTGGGCACCATTGTGAGGCGGGAACGTTGGCACCAGTGCGAGGCGGGGACGTTGGCACAAGTGTGAGGAAGGGACGTTGGCACCATTGTGAGGCGGGGACGTTGGCACCAGTGTGACATGGGGACGTTGGCACCAGTGTGACACGGGGACGTTGGCACCAGTGTGAGGCGGGGACGTTGGCACCAGTGTGAGACGGAGACGTTGGCACCATTGTGAGGCGGGGACGTGGGCACCATTGTGAGGCGGGGACGTTGGCACCATTGTGAGGCGGGGACGTGGGCACCATTGTGAGGCGGGGACGTTGGCACCAGTGTGAGGCGGGGACGTTGGCACAAGTGTGAGGCGGGGACGTTGGCACCATTGTGAGGCGGGGACGTTGGCACCAGTGTGAGACGGGGACGTTGGCACAAGTGTGAGGCGGGGACGTTGGCACCAGTGTGAGGAAGGGACGTTGGCACCAGTGTGAGATGGGGACGTGGGCACCATTGTGAGGCGGGGACGTTGGCACCATTGTGAGACGGGGACGTTGGCACCAGTGTGAGACGGGGACGTTGGCACCAGTGTGAGGCGGGGACGTTGGCACCAGTGTGAGGCGGGGTAGTTGGTACCAGTGTGAGGCGGGGAAGTTGGTACCAGTGTCAGATGGGGACGTTGACACCAGTGTGAGACGGGGACGTTGGCACCAGTGTGAGACGGGGACGTTGGCACCAGCGTGAGGCGGGGACGTTGGCACCAGTGTGAGACGGGGACGTTGGCAGCCGTGTGCAGGGGGCGCTGACCGTTGGGCAGGCCGCGCCGGTCGTTCTCGTACTCCTCCCAGGCGGCGCGCTGTTCGTCGGCGTTGAGCTCCTCCTCCTCCACGTTCTGCAGCAGACTGTCGTGGCCATGCACGCTGCTGACCCAGCCGGGCTGCTCCGACACCAGCTCCATCAGCACCCTGTCATCCTGCCCGCCAGAGACACGGTCTGTCATCCTGTCCGCCAGAGACACAGTCACAGTCTGTCATCCTGTCCGCCAGAGACTCAGTCACAGCCTATCACCCTGCCCGCCAGTAGCAAAGTCTGTCACCCTGCCCGCCAGCTACACAGTCACAACCTGTCACCATGCTCCCCAGCCACCAGTCACAGTCTGTCACCCTGCCCGCCAGAGACACAGTCACATCCTGTTATCCTGCCCACCAGAGACAGAGTCACAGCCTGTCACCCTGTCTGCCAGTCACACAGTCACAGCCTGTCACCCTGTCCGCCAGTCACACAGTCACAGCCTGTCACCCTGTCCGCCAGTCACACAGTCACAGCCTGTCACCCTGTCCGCCAGTCGCACAGTCACAGCCTGTCACCCTGTCCGCCAGTCACACAGTCACAGCCTGTCACCCTGTCCGCCAGTCGCACAGTCACAGCCTGTCACCCTGTCCGCCAGTCACACAGTCACATCCTGGCATCCTGCCCGCCAGAAACACAGTTACAGTCTGTAAATATGTCCGCCAGAAGCAAAGCCTGTAATCCTGCCCGCCAGAGACACAGCCTGTCATCTTGACCGCCAGGGACACAGTCACAGTCTCTCACCCTGCCGGCCAGAGACACAGCCTGTCATCCTGCCCGCCAGAGACACAGTCACAGTCTGTCATCCTGCCCGCTAGAGACAGAGTCACAGCCTGTCACCCTGTCTGCCAGAAACACAGTCACAATCTGCCACCTTGCCCGCCAGTCGCACAGTCACAGTCTGCCATCCTGTCCGCCAATCACACAGTCACAGCCTGTCACCCTGTCCGCCAGAAACGCAGTCACAATCTGTCACCTTGCCCGCCAGTCACACAGTCACAGTCTTTAATCCTGCCCCCCAGCCACACAGTCACAGCCTGTCACCCTGCCCGCCAGAGACACAGTCACAGACGGTCACCCTGTCCAACAGAGACACAGTCACAGTCTATCATCCTGCCTGCCAGTCACAGCATGTCATCTTACCCGCCAGCCACACACAGTCACACAGTAGCCTGGTCCGGATTTAGGTTTTTTCTTCAGAAAGTAACGGATCGTTGCTCATTAGATGCATTTTTTGGTGCTGATTACGATGCGCTCATCAGAAATGCAATTTTCTAAAAACTTTTGGTGGCCCACTCGAGTTGAAGGTTTTGCATTTTGCCCAATTTTCCACTTTTTGGCTCACCATAAACCCATATTACCAACGAGGTGCAAAAATTGCACTGGGTTGGTAGTTTGGTTCATTAGTGTTCCATTCGCTTTGTTTTTGTTGTTATAACTTGCACACATAACGGTTATTTTTCGCTTATTATCTCCGCTTTTAGTTGAGTTTGCACTGGCTCTCCATAGATAGCGCTAGCGGCGTGACATGGTAAGTGAATACTGATTTGCTCGGGGACCGGGAATGTGAACAGCAACGTGAAAGGTGAGAAACAATTGCGAATTGGACTGTATAAACGCACTTAACCCTCGCCCCACCGGGGGCCATCGATGGCCCCCTAAGGTTTTTCCGGGATAGCAGAAAAACGACGAGGCGCAGCACCGCGGTTGAGGGCTCTACCTCTCACTGCATCATTTTCCCATCATCCCTGAAATTTTTTAACCCGGGTCACCCAAGGTCAGGTCACCAGACGAGGTCAACCAAGGTCACCTCACTTCACCTTTAGAGCTCTGTAAGAGCTACATTTCAAAGTCGATCGATTTGAAACTTCCTACACTTCATGACCCCTCCAGGGTCTACAAGGTGTATATCCGGGATTTTTCGATTTCGTGCCCTGAGGTCAGGTCACGAGGCGACCTCTCCCATTGGAAAAGCATGGGGAAAAGCTATTTCATGATATAAAAGCCACAAAAATGATTGCAAATACTCAGACTGCTCAGAACAACGTTTTTGGACACCCTTTCACGGATCCCAGGGGTCATATTTGCCCTTTGACTTTTCTAAGGTCATCCAAGGTCACCAGAGGTCAAAAACAGTATTTTGACAATAACTTTTGACCTAATTGAGCTAGAGCGGTGAAACAAACACCATCGTACTTGTCATGTCACTGGCTTTCATTTGATATACGGCAAGGTCACTTTTTGACCTTTCGTGACCTCAGGTCATATTAGGTCACGAGGTGACCTCTGGCGGTCAAACCAATGGCGGGAGGTCTTTACGTTCAACATAGCGGAAAAAGTACTGGCAATTTGCTATCAAATGTACTTTACCAGGCCTCAATAGCTCTAATGACATAAGAGTTATGCCCAGTTTGCTTAATCATTGCATATTTGAGTGAAAATAGCCGATCTTGACCTAATTTGACCTCTGGAGGTCAAACCATTGACCTGAGCACTAAAACATGCGAAGTAATTTCTTACTGAATTCACGCGAGCTTTCTATTGCACTTTGCAGATTTGCGCTAACGCCCATATTTTCGGAGTTAGAGGGGGGCCATCGATGGCCCCCGGTGGGGCGAAGGTGGCGCCGGACCCCCGGTGGGGCGCGGGTTAAAGAGCTGTTTTCAAGCAGCACTGAAGCTGTTAACACTGTTTCTCAGGTACTTTAAGCATGCCATGTCCAAATATGCTGCTGCTGCTGAAGTCCCGACCATAACCCTTTACCAATAGACGCAGGAACCGTGGGGGCTGTGGTGGTGGCTGTTGCACCCAACTTTCAGAGTGTGGCAGCAGCTCTAACCCCGCTCCCCAATTTGAGCCGATTCTGGAACTTCTCTATTAATATTTATGTGATATGCCTAATCACCCCCGGCCATACCAACGCGGAAGCCCCTTCCTCCAACTTACACCTTTCCTCCGACTAAAATAGTCTCTCCACCTATGCCTTCACCGACTGAATTCTTCCGTATTTTCGCCAAAAAGAATCTGCAGCAACCCTACTTTGACTGAAGGGCTAGGGCATCAGTTTTGAGGCTAGTGACCTCCAGCCCTGTCTCCTCTGACATATTTAGAGGTCGTTGTGGCCCAGAGAAGAATTATATGTTTTACGTATACGGATAGGATTGATAATTTTTAACGTTGTGGTCCAGCAGAAAAAATCGACCGGTTTGGCATTATGCAAACCTTTATTACAAACATGACATTGGTCACCAAGTTTTAAGGACCGAAGAAAATATGTT
Organism: Lepas anatifera; assembly: GCA_034440635.1. NCBI lineage: Eukaryota > Metazoa > Arthropoda > Thecostraca > Lepadidae > Lepas > Lepas anatifera. Next base: position 364,666 of record JAOTON010000736.1, read on the forward strand.
GTATGAAATCCTAAAATTTCCAACGACTTTCAACGACTAGACACCTTGCACTAGTTGCACTGAATAATTCACATACCGGCATAATCAAAGTTCTACGTTATGTTCTCCTTGCAGTTTTATGTTTCCTCTGAACAAAATTCAACATGGACGGACGGTAATATTTGCAAAAAACAAAAGAGCCTGACCGTGAGTTTGGTATGTCATAGGGCACCTTCTTACGACAAGAATTGGACTCATGGAGGAGCGGAGCAAAGATGAGTGTCATATTCTTATGAAAGTATCAATAACAGGGTAACGGCTGAGATTATGGATGTATGTGCAAGCGTATCACTGCCTACACGTGCAAAACAGGCAGTGCAGAAGGAACTAAGAGGGCTTTAGAAAGAAAGAGAGACAAAAAGAAGCATGTAAACAGGTTTGGCAAGCGAGCTGCTACATCAACTGCTGCGATGGATTCGCTGATTGATATCAGCAGCCGAGAACGTGAGCCTGCACTAGTAGAAGACAGTGTATCTGGCCGACCAGCCAAGTGCCAGACGTATTCAGACAGGCAGCCTCGATCAGGAAACCACAGAGCGATGGCAGAGGAGAGCTCAGCGAGCGGGTCGAGCAATCATGAGAGGAGCAGCCGTCACCTCCCCGAGTCAACAGGCGACGGCCGAGACAGCAAACATGCCTGTGGAAACTGGTGTTTGGGGTAACGCTATCATCATATCACCCATAAGCTATATATTTATATAGGTTTTTTAAACACTGTCCAAATCCAAGTTAACACTGTCCACTGTCCAAGTTAACAGTCCATAACTCACAAACCATAAGGAAGGATAGGCCGTAGAAGAACGACAAGTAATGCCTACCATTTTTATGTTTTATGAGTTATGGAACCATAAGGAAGGATAGGAGAACGACAAGCAATGCGTACCATGTCTTATGGTTTATGAGCTATTGACTGCGAACGACTTGGACAGTGTTCTGAAAAATATATATACATATAGCTTGTGGGTGTTTTGTTAGAATTGATGAGCAGACTGGTTTTTGAAAATGGCATTGCTCATACACAGATAATATCCCTTTGATCGGGATTACCGAGTCATTATAGCTTAGCAGATGATAGCGTTAATGAAACACCAGTTTCCACAGGCGTATTTGCTGTCTCGGCCGTCGCCTATTGACCCGGAGAGGTGACTGCTGCTCCTCTCATGACTGCTCGACCCGCTCGCTGAGCTCTCCTCTGCCATCGCGCTGTGGTTTCCTGATCGAGGCTGCCTGTCTGAATACGTCTGGCACTTGGCTGGTCGGCCAGATACACTGTCTTCTACTAGTGCAGGCTCACGTTCTCGGCTGCTGATATCAATCAGCGAATCCATCGCAGCAGTTGATGTAGCAGCTCGCTTGCCAAACCTGTTTACATGCTTCTTTTTGTACTCTTTCTTTCCAAAGCCCTCTTAGTTCCTTCAGTATGGCCTAATTTGCACGTGTATGGAGTGATACGCTGGCACACACATCCATAACCCCAGCCGTTACCCTGTTCTTGCATTTTTCCATAGGAATATGACACTCATCTTTGCTCCGCTCCTCCACGAGTTCAATTCTTGTCATAAGAAGGGGCCCTATGATATACCAAACTCACGGTACGACTCCTTTATTTCTTGCAGATATAACCGTCCCTTCATTTTCAATTTCGATCAGAGAACTGAAAGGAAATGATCACGTAAGCGCTTAGATTATGCCGATGATTATCGATTATCATATGATTATAGATTATTATCCAATGCAGCTAGTGCAAGGTGCGTAAACGTTGGAAAACTTATTTTGTGATTTCATACAACACATTTCCTTCAGTCCTTAAAACCTGGTGACCAATGTCATGTTTGTAAAAAAAAATCGCACAATGCCAAACCGGTCGATTTTTTCTGCTGGACCACAACGTTAAAAATTATCAATCCTATCCGCACACGTAAGACAAATAATTCTCCTCTGGGCCACAACGACCTCCAAATATGTCAGAGGAGACTGGGCTAGAGGTCACTAGCCTCAAAACTGATGCCCTCGCCCTTCAGTCAAAGTAGGGTTGCGGCAGATTCTTTTTGGCGAAAATGCGGAAGAATTCAGTCGGTGAAGGCATAGGTGGAGAGACTATTTTAGTCGGAGGAAAGGTGTAAGTTGGAGGAAGGGGCTTCCGCGTTGGTATGGCCGGGGGTGATTAGGCATATCACTTAAATGTTAATAGAGAAGTTCCAGAATCGGCTCAAACTGGGGGGCGGGGTTAGAGCTGCTGCCACACTCTGAAAGTTGGGTGCAACAGCCACCACCACAGCCCCCACGGTTCATGCGTCTATTGGTAAAGGGTTATGGTCGGGACTTCAGCAGCAGCAGCATATTTGGACATGAGATGCTTAAAATACCTGAGAAACAGTGTTAACAACTTCAGTGCTGCTTGAAAACAGCTCTTTAAGTGCGTTTATACAATCCAATTCGCAATTGTTTCTCACCTTTCACGTTGCTGTTCACATTCCCGGTCCCCGAGGAAATCAGTATTCACTTACCATGTCACGCCGCTAGCGCCATCTATGGAGATCCAGTGCAAACTCAACTCAAAGCGGAAATAATAAGCAAAAAATAACCGTTATGTGTGCAAGTTATAACAACAAAAACAAAGCGAATGGAACACCAATGAACCAAACTACCAACCCAGTGCAATTGTTTGCACCTCGTTGGTAATATGGGTTGATGGTGAGCCAAAAAGTGGAAAATTGGGCAAAATGCAAAACCTTCAACTCGGGTGGGCCACCATAAGTTTTTTCGAAAATTGCATTTATGATGAGTGCATCGTAAGCAGCACCAAAAATGCATCTAATGAACAACGATCAGTTACTTTCTAACGAAAAAAACTAAATCCGGACCAGGCTAGTCACACAGTCTGTAATCCTACCCGCGCGACACAGTGACAGACTGTCATCCTGCGCGACAGTCACAGTCTGTCATCCTGTGTGACAGTCACAAACTGTCATCCTATCCGCGCATGGTAATGAATGGTAGCGTCTTATCAGCGGTAGCATTGACGAGAGTTAGGTAGGTACTTAAATGGAAAACTGATATATTTTTATATTTGTCCTTATTACGCGTTTTGCGCTAATTCACCTGGAGGAATTTACACTTGCACATGCAATTTTTGCACCTCACCTGCAAAATTTCCATGTCCAGATAGAGGTAAAGTCAACACAATCTACTGCTGAAAATTGATTTCGAACAGAAACACTTCGTCGTTACCTTGGCAGCGGTGCGAATACGACTTCAGCAATACAGCAACAGCCGACAATCCACGTGCTTTCTCGGTTCATAACTTGAATTCAGGGAATATGACGAACTTGCAGGTCTTTAATCTTACGTTTGTGTTATACTTGCTTCTCTTAGTCAATTCCAGCGTGAATAGCTGAAAATATATGTGAAAACTGCCATAAGATCCCAACTTCAGGTATGTGAATTCCAATCAACGGCCGCACAGTAGGCTGTCTCATTTTGGATCAACTTTTTAGAATTCACTCGTTGCGCCCCTAATCCCGCTTTCTGATTCATTTGAAGTCGATTTTATCAAGATCGGGTAAAATTTAGACCCATCTCATTGAGCTTGGAAAACTTATGTCATGCTATAGCACATTTTTGGGACAGTGTTTGTATTTTGTATCGTTACATTTATAAGCAAGTTACAACATGTATAACTCCGCGTAATTGTTAGGCATCAGCGCAACCGTGCCCAAGTGCCGCACCACACAATAAAGGATCTGAAGCCTGTGTAGCACGGTTGTCCTCAAAGTGGTGCAAAGGGCCTTATGCTTCCGACAGGCTCATTCTTACGTTGCTGATAGTGTTTTGTGGCCTCCGTCGTTCTTTCACTCATTTCAAGACGACGGTTCCGTCACAAGGCGAGCGCTTAACCCACTGCGCTATTACGGCCATTTCAAGACGATGATTGTATTGCGAATGTGTATTAAGCATCGACAGTGTTTGGATCTTGTCACTGATAAAGTCACGCAAGGATCCCCTCCGACGCGCTCAAACCCCGAATATTAAACTGGGTTCGGAGTATCTTGAGTGATTTTCTATATTTGAAACATACTTATTTCAGGAGTGTTTAAACCTCATCGGATATCTCCAGTGATACAAAAGCTTAAGCATTGCGCATGGTCCCGTTGCTGTTTCTCGACGAACGTTTTGAGCGTATGTTGTTCCAAGGCTCCGAATCAGCTGTTTGGGTACCGATAATGGAAAATTTCACCGACAACATTTTCTGAGAAATCACTTTTACAACCAATATACAGCCAATTTCCGCTCCCTCGCGTCAAGACCATCAGAATGAATTCCTATTTTGTGTACTTATCTTCATAGGTTTTCTTTTCCAATATGGCGGCAGATGTTGGAAAACACGTTTTCAAGCTCGATGAGATGGGTCTAAATTTTATCCGATCTTGATAAACATGGTACCAATTCGCTTCGAATAAACCAGCGAGCGGGATTCAGGGCACCACGAGCAAATTCGAAAAATAATTTCCCCAAAATGGAACGGCCTACCGCACGTTTCGTCCCACTCAACATTAACCGTTGCGTTTTTGGAATGAACAGTGTCTTATGACAATACGGAGGCTTGATCATTCGATTTCAAAAGCCAGCAGTGGCGGGTCTAGCCGGTAGGTTTGGGGAGGCAAGCCAAAGTCGATAAGCAAAAAAAAACATCAAGCGGTGAGAGTATGCCACAATTTAACTGGACGGTAGGTTTTGGGGGTACACCCCAGAGTTGGTAAGCAAAAAACCTCACCGGGTCAAACGTGTGACCACAGGATGTTTTTGTTTTACTATACAATGCCCAATTTTAACACTGAAGTTGACTGGCTCGGTTTGAAGTCGAAAGTTGAAGCAACCTTACTTATCAACTAAAAAGGAGTCGGGGCAAAAAGGAGGCCGACAGCTTTGGGGGAACATACTTTTGCCCCGGGCTTTTCCGTTTGGGGGGGGCAAATGCCTTTTCTGCCTCCCCTGGATCCGCCACTGAATGCCAGATATCCAAAATTGCGAACGAGAAACGATAACTCGCTTCTAATCCGTATTTAATAGCTCCTCGCAAGGTAAACAAACCCCTAATTCACAAATGTGTAACCCGGTGTCCTAACCAAGACGCAACGCGTGGCAAGGTGTCGATCTGCCGCAACGACCGCGATTTTCGGTCAGGACACAAAACGCACTGCGCAACGCGTCGCAGCAAATGTTGAACAATGTCCAACTTTTGACGCCGACGGTTTGCGTCAGAAGCCGATATCCGTGTTATTTGCTGTTCTTTTTAGTCATTAAATGTAATACATGTTTTAGAATAATAATTCAAATTGGAATTCATGCTGAAAAACCTATGGAAACTGGACGTGATTACCTTGTTCTCCTAAATCGTTCTTTTAATAGTTCTTGAGGCCAGCTAAGTTTTGATTGTTGGTAAACAACAGTTCGTCGCAACTTGAGCTGCCAGATCGCTACCAAAGCTGAACCTTACCTCCACCGGCCAAAACACCAGAATTACCACTCTGCAGCTGACGCCGACGGTCGCCGACCGTTGGCACCGTCCGGTTAGGACGGGGGGGGTAAGTGGGTCTGGTCCGCTGAACTAAATGCATGAATTTCGTCGAATTATTTCATCTGCATTTTATTTATCAGCAGATTCACGCAACATAAGCGCTCTCTGTTCAGTGCACGCTTATTATTTTCAAAAGTTGATAGATTTCGCAGTGCTGAGCCGAGGACAGGGTTGGAAAAAACCCGTTTTTTTTAAACCCACGGGTCTGGGTTTTTTGCGTTTTTTGTGTTTTTTCCGGGTTTTTTATTTTTGTTTAGTAGCATTCTCACCACACTGTTTCTATATTAATTTTATTGTTTGAGCACGTATGCTTTCAGTATCATCGTTGCCTATCAGTCTTTGCCTCAGGTGGTGGAGGTGAGAAGAAGCTCCTATTCCCTAATCTGTTCTGAAGTACCCGATTGACGGCACCGTGCAGAACCCTTCCTAGTTTTATGGGCACCCATGGATAACAAAAAATGAACCGACTTTTGAACAGAATAACAATTTTTGGGGCTTATAAACTCATCCACTGCTATGGCCATGCGGCGTCGTCGACACTTGTTACTTTTTTCTCTTAGGAGCCGGATTCTCCGTACTCAAGGAATCCACCGGACGTAAGCCCGGGCGACCCCGTAGAAAGCAAGTGCGACAAGCACCACACCACCGCGCCCCACAGGGATTCACTTTTTTCTAAATCAGTAGCTCATATTCCTCATGGACTAGCGCTGAAAATCTTAGTCGGGTACAGCAATAAAGGCCAGATCAAAATTCTCAGAGCGCAGCAGGAGCGTATCCATTATTTGCTCAGGAGAAGGGGGGCGTGGATATAGACTCGGGGGCACTGCACGGGGCCCGAGCGCAAAGATCGCTAATAAAAATAAAAAGAACGTCAGCGGTGGCTGATGGGATGGCGGAGTGAATCGGTGTGGTGCACGTGACTTATATTGGCTGTTTTTACCTACCTTGCTTGTTTCTTTGTCTATCTAGCTAAATAAGGCTTGGTATCCTTTTTATTATTTTGTGAGCCGGGGACCATCTCTGAGGTGCTATCAACATGAATTCTTCGGGCAGTTTGAGAAAAATTGGCCGGCGCCTTGAGACAAAACCTCCCGTCCCGCCAGAAAAAAACTATTGAGTCGCCCAAGAACGAGTCTAGGGATCCCCGAAACCAGCTCTTGGGGCCCCATGAACCAAGACAAACTCTTGAAAGTCCTCGAGACCAACACTGGGGGCCCCAAGAACAAATCTTAAGGTCCTCCGAAACCAACTCTAGGGACTCCAAGGGCCGAATCTAGGGGCCCCTGAAACCAACTTTCAGCCAGGTTCAAGACCAACTCTATGGGCCGACGAGACAAACCCTCGAAGGCCTTGGAGACCAACTCTGAGGCCCCCGAGACGAATTCTTAAAGACCATCCGAGAGCAACCCTGGACTCTCCGATAAAAAATTTCGGATCCCCCAAATCAGAATTTTGGGCCCACCGAGACCAACTCTGGGAGCCCTCAGAGACCAGCTCTGGGCGCCCCCCCGTGACAAAGTCTTGAGGGTCCTCCAGACCAACTCTGAAAACCCCGGGAAATTTTTTTGGGCTGCTCCAGAGACCAACTCTGGAGGCCCAGAGATAAACTCTGGTGTCCCGATAGCCGAATCTGTAACCCCCAATTCAAAATTTTGGTGGGCCCTGCCAGACCAACGCTTGGGTCCCTGAGACTTGCTATTGAGAGTCTCCGAGACAAACAGTGTGATGGTGTCCGTCTTCTTATAATCAACATGGGGAACATAAATCAGAAAACGACAGGAGACCATGCAGGAAGCTCTTTACAGTGCTTAAGCTCAGCAAAGGGGAGAGGCGGCCACCCCACCTTGGCTGCGCGCCTGGAATACAGCACGATGTGACTCCACCACCATAAGCCATTTTTTCCATTCCATGAGCTGGATAAAGAAACTATTTGTGTGACTAAGGTCAGAGTCACAATCTGAGACTGCACTGTTACTTTGGCATATTTTGACCCTGCATAGATGTTTATAAATTAGCATACATATATATATATATATATATATATATATTAGGCTGTGTCATATCCCGGGTAATTGTTTTAGATCAAGCTGCTCCTATGAGTTTCTTATGCCCTGGACACAAAGAAACCCGATGATAACCTTCATTTCCATGAAATTGTAAAACCCAGCCAGCGCAGAGCCGAAGAAGGTCGGCCAATCTCTTAACAACAAGCGATAACAGCGCACCTGGTGGCGGCCAGAGGAACTAGCGACGTTAAGCTCTATTTTCATCGTCACTGGTCTTATCTTAGTCCGGAAAACATTATTAATGTATGATTAAGCGAGCATACGAATTTAAGATTCGATTGAAGTAAAATTATAGACAATATTTCGTTTGCATATGCGCCACGGCCCTCTCAAATTTCTGCCGGGAGACGGAGGACCGATTGTCTCGCCTTTGCACTGAAATAGGGACAGCATATGGGAGTGGTGCGAGCGATGTTGGATTTTAGGATAAGCCTATTTTTCAAATTCCTGCACTGAACACCTTTTAGATTCCTAATAACGCACTAAAAGACGACCAGGCTTAGGCCAATGCAAACGTAGGTAGACCCCGTATCGGCATATTTTCCGTCAAACCTTCTTTGGACTGAGTGGTAGAAAATACGGCGATACGTTGCATTTTGCATCATTGTTAAAGCCATTATTTGGGCAAATGGTACACCAATTGCACGGGTCGAAAGTTACCACCAACTCTCATCCAGGTAGGCGTGTGCGGGGATAGAGCAAGCTGCATCCTATTCAGGGAAATTACTGAGGTCTGAACCTGGCGCGCTTAGCTCAGATATTTTTTGTGACAGTCATTGAAAAATAGTTTACGCATTTCTACAGTTGAAAAGGGAATGATCTTGTTTAATTTTTACACTATGTACATCAATGAGGATGCACATTAAAACATTGTTCAGTGAAACTGGCGGAGACCAGACCGAGTCTCTGGCTCAAAATATTGAGGTTACAGCCATTGCAATGCTGTACTTGGAATTTTGTAATCGAACACGATCTGATTTTTGTTACTTTGACTTGAATGTCTCAGACAATGATCATTCGAACCTATTCAGGAATTTTTGTTATCCAACTCTCCTCAAAACCATTCTCCCCTTGTCCCCTTTCGTATTATCTGGCGGTAACATTCTTCCTGTTCCCATTCCATATTCTTAACCATTGTTCCCTCCCTTTTTCAGTTTCTGTTACCGATTAAAATACTCTTGAGAGGCAAAACAAGACATTTCCCCCTGGGTTCCCGGCCTCAATACTCGTCAGACAGCTTCCTACAAATAGAGATGTAGTAAATCATGTATCATAACACCTTTCCTTCATCTTCCATCGCTACTATTTTTACGTCGGTAGCTGACGTTGGCGGTAAGACTGCTGCGCTTGCACATAGCCACAGCTGCTTTCCTAGCTAGATCGTGAATTTCCTGATTGGGCGCTATATCCCGATGTGGTTTCGGCTCCGAAACCGCAGCTGCTGTGTCGAAGGACCCACAAACCTCGCATACAGTCTACAGCTGATCCGAGCCCTGCCGCGCCAGCTGCAGGATATCATCAGGTCAGCAGTACAATGCAAGCCTTTCGGATTCACCCGGAAACGGTGCTGTTAGAAGTGACTGCTGACCAGAAGGAGACGGTGCGCAGTCGGGCCGGGCTGGCCATACAAGAGTGTCACCGAAAACTGAATGCAAAGGTCCAGCCTTGCATTCTGCCAGTCATAAACCTCGCAGCCGACAGCATCACGGAGCTGTTTGACTGGGAACATGGCCTCATCACTGAGCTTCCCGTTACAACTGACCTCAGCGACGAGGAGTTGGAAGAGATCTACAGTCAGCCGCTGAATGTGGAAGCCTACCCGGTTCACACGGTAGCGGTGGAGCGTACGGTTAAGGTGGAACAGAGTTCGCCAAGGCAGCAGTTGGGGAAGATCAGTGGCACGGCTTAATCTGCAGCTGACTCCGCCACCGTCAGTAGCTGGCGTTCGCTGATAGCAAACAGCCGTGGGCCAGTTATTCAACACAAGAATAGCACAGCACACGGGATGCAATGCTCACGTGCAACTTTGGCCTGCGCGTGTTGCGATGGCGTGATAAGATTCGGCCGGGTGTGATTGAACCGGTGGCGGATGCAAGGGGAGCTGAAGGGCTCAAGCCCCTCCACCGAAATATTAGAATACCTAAAGTAAATGCATAGCCGGAGGCTGTTCCGAGGTAATGGTAGAGGAGGTTAAAGCCCCCGAGCCCCCCCTCCCCCAAATGAAGTCCTGGATTCGTCTCTGGTTAGAACACTTAAAATGCAGGCAAAATCCGATTCAGAATAACCACCGTGTGGTCATTCTAAGTCGTCCATCGCCTCAAACAAGACCTACTGCAGTATCTTGTTTGCGTGACGGTAATATTAGGTGAGTCGATATTGATATTATAACCATGCTGACACCAAATATAACACCTGATACTATACTTCAGTTTGCTGGAATCGATGGTTGATGACAGCACGCATTCCTTCCATCGGTTTTATGGTCAAACTCAAAACAGTTGCGTCACCCTGGTTCCGGCGGCACTGCGCAGGGCCGCAGGAAGGCTAATTCACGGTCAATGTAGAACAATTCAGCCCAAAAAATAGCCAAAAGTTTATTATATTCATTTAAAGTTGTTTGAAACGTTTCGGAACACTGAGGACAGCTCCTGGCCAGCTTAGAAAAAGAATATACGTTAGTACCTGCTCCCGCCATCAGGTTCGCTAGTGTCGCTAAGGCATTAAGATAGGAGATATTTATATCGCTCTGCGCTGGATGGGGTTAAAAATTCTGACAAAATCAGTGTTGCCATCGTATTTCTACACCCTCAGGGCAAAAGAAAATCATAGGAGCACGTGCGACTGCGATATGCAACACACCATAATATATATATATATATATATATATATATATATATATATATATATATATATATATATATATATATATATATATATATATATATATATACATTAGGGCACAGTCCTTCATCAGAATCATCACAATATAATAGGTAAAAATCACAAATTCCCAGTCATAGTGTAGCAAGGCCTCGTACTTTTATTTTAAGAGTGAAAAAGGATCATACTGACCAGTGGCGGACCCAGGAATTCTTTGGGGGAGGGGGCTAGGGGCTCAAGCCTCACCGCCAGTACCTCGAGGCAGCGACTCGCCTATGTATTAACTACAAGGGCTGGAATATTTCGGGGGAGGGCTCGAGCCCCTAGCGTCCCCTCCCTTGGATCCGCCACTGATTCTAACCTATATTAGTTTCATGGAATAAATACAGCATGGAACAGATATAAACACGGTCCGCCTATATCTGTTCCATGCGTGTATTGCCCATGTATACCGAAACTTGGTAATTTCTACCACATAAGTAAAACTGTGAAGTTCCTAGAACTTAGACAAACAACATGACGACGTCATGCAAGGCGCACTTAATTGAGCAGATAACTTGCCCCTATCCGTAAGGTTAAGGTACCGTGCCTCAAATAACCAGATATCGGCCACTCATAAAACTCGCACTTTGATGTCTGTAAAACTCACCGCAGCCTGCAGGATTCGAACCTGCGCGGGGAGACCCCATCAGATTTCGAGTCTGACGCCTTAACCACTCGGCCAAGACTGCACACCGTCTACGCCGCCTTATGCCCAAAATAGCTGGAATTGTGGCCGTGCTGTTCGGGGGCATCCTCCACGAGCCCTTGCTTCCTTTTTTATCTACATTATCTCCGCAACATCCTAGCCCAGTGTGTGTGTTGGGGTTTTAGCGCGTTTGGGCCGCCAGGGCCATATAGCGCGCCTAACAGATCAGTTTAGTCAAATCAGTAAACTTTGTTGTAGGCGTTACCCTACCTACAGGTACAGCCGGTTCCATACTGATTGGTAGGTATTAGGCCGGAGACGTTTTTGCGAAATATCTCCCAAGTGATGTTTCCTGGCGATAACATTGTTGCCTCACCTGCTGCGTTTTAACTAGGTACATGAACTAACGTGCAAACATACTTCATCGGGTCCAAAATTCGGAAGTAATTGAGAAAAGACAGAAAATAATCAGGATCGGCCAAAACAATTTTTTGTCCATAATTTTCCAAATTGAAGTGTCATCAAGTTCGCAGGTGTCTACATTCAAAAAGCTCGTCAAAATACATTACTAAAGACGCAACCTTTTTATGAGAAGTGTAATTGTTTTTTAAGATACTTCTTTAAATCACTCAGACTAATACCTACCAATCAGTATGGAACCGGCTGTACCTAAACATGGCTCTTACTCGGGCTCTGTCGACCACTTAATTCCTGTTTGAACTGTAAATCATGGGTGGAAATCCCGGGGGTTGGGGGGTCAGAACACCCCTGGATTTTAGGTCTCCCATAGGCTTTGTATAGGACTTGTATGGCCGTACCAGCGTTAACTCAACCAGGACCCCCCTCGATCGAGAAGTGATTTCCAGCCCTGCTGTAAATGATGTGGAAACCTATCTCAACACCAAGCCCTCAAGGAAGCTTGAGCAGCGAATTCCTCCACGTCCTTTCCCTAAAACCAGTCCACCACGATCCGGCTACCTGCAACCAGACAACGGCAGACCTGCCAACTAATCACACAGTTCAGTGCCGATTTATACACTGTCAGTTTGGCCAAAGCCGGGGGGGGCGGTGGACATGCCTTGTCGGCGGGTAGGGTACGGCGCACTCACCTTGGGCACCACCACTCCCGTGTCGCGTTTGCGGTCCGGCTCGAACTCGTACAGCTCCTCCACGTCGTGGGCGCTGAAGTGGCGCTCCACCTGCTGTTCGTCCACCACACGACACGCCAGCGAGAGCTTGCTGATCTGACGGTCGTAGATCTTCTCTTCCATACAGCCCTGCCGGACACCAGACCGGGTGAGCCGAAGCTCCAGAGGCAGCTGGGGACGCCGCGACAACGTTCTCCCGAGTCAGCACACAGCACATGCAGTGTCAGCTCCCTGCCGTCTCAGGATCACAAGGAAAAAATACAGAGCCTTTAAAGGGAATGTGGCACCTTCATAACAGGATTTTAACTGAGATAGCCCAGTTGTACAGCAAGTCGGAAAACCCGGTACTCAATATATCATTGGTCTTGGAACTCAAGATTTCCGTAGAAAAAAAGCTAAAACCTACCTGCAATCTACCCCTCGTGTACCCTCAGCAGCAGGCCACAGTTGTCATGGCTGTTGGTGTGACGACATATGCTGACATCACTGCGAGTATCAGCCCCTCGAAGCCCTTGAAGCGTATTGAATATGGTAGTGGTTTCCAGATCATAACACCATCCACAGGGAGATAGTTCTTTCTTTCCCTAGAGGAACATTTCAAAGATAGAAATATCGAAATATTACACGAAATTCCAGGATTCGACCAAGGTGCCCCATTCCCTTTTAAGGGAGATACGCGAAAAAAATTGTATTGGCTAGATCAATAGGTCACAAAAAGTTGTTTCAGAAGTCCTATTCTCATTTTTGCGATTTTTTTAATACCGAAAGTATATTTCCGAGACTGTAGGCATTATAAAATATACATACTAAGGATTATGGAATTCTTGCGAATTCGGTCTGCAAATGCCTTAAAATTTTTCTCAAAGTCAACATTTCTAGACGACTTTACCGGTACACCTCATATCGGTGTATATGACGCACACACGGCTAAGGCTATCAATTTCTCTAAGAATTAGATCATATCTATCCTAAACAGTGATGTAGAACTTTGGACTAGTACAGAAAAAATTAGTTTAGAAAAAAACAACATAACAAAACTCTTTTGAAACAGAAATATAGGGCTTAAAAGAAATCACAATTAACCAATCAGAAGCCTAGGAATTCTCATACCGGGGTCACGTGACCTATCTGACGGAAAAGTTTTGTCATCCTGGGGCTGAAGCAGAAAATGACTCAAGACCCGAGGTACGAAACCGCTGAAGACTTGAGTAATTATGTTTTTTTCGTTTCTAGGGCAAACTAATTCATTTTGTAGCTTTTAAAATTAATTCAAATACAAATACAGGAGAACAGACATTTGTATTATAAAAAAACATTCTTTTCAACTTTAAATAGTCTTCTTCGAAAAGTAAGTGATGGGTGAAGGTTTCAGCATTTTGTCGGAACTGTTAACCTATTTCGATAATAAGTGAGTGGTCTCCCAAAATTTTGCCGAAGATACAAAAATAATTGATGGTTTCGTAATCAGGATTTTTCAAATAGCAAGAAACCACAATAATAATTTTTCGCGTATCTCCCTTTAAAGGGAATGGGGCACCTTGGTAGAATCCCGGAATTTAGTGTAATTAGGGGTATTTTTAGACGAAAATCATGAAAATGCCCATGATTTTTTAGAAAAATGTACAATAAGCTCCATATTTTGATATTTAAAATGTTCCTCTGTGGTAACTATTAAATATCTGCCTGTGCATGATGTCATGATCTGGCAACTACTACCATATTCAACGGGTTTCAATGGGATGCATTCTCACCTTGACGTCAGTATATCGTCACGCCAACAGCTGACAACTGCGGCCAGCTTCTTGGGTAAATTTTGGGTACATTTCAGGTAGGTTTTAGCTTTTCTCTCCGGAAATTTGGAGTTCCAAGACAAATGATGTGTTGAGTACTGGGTTTTCCGGCGTGCTTTACAACTTGGCTATTTCAGAAAAAATCACGCTATAAAGGTGCCACATTCCCTGTAATGCTGAAAGCCAATGAATTAATGACCACCGACCTGTCTATTTCTCCACCAATCATCTGACCCGGCGCGGCCGTCCAGCACCGGTCTGACGGGGCAGAAGCGACAGCATCGCGCACCTGTGATATGAAGCGGTAAATGAAGCAGGGCTTGACCTGGCCGAACCGGAACACACGGAAGATGGCCTGCGAGTCGGCGGTGGGGTTCCAGGAGGCGTCGAAGATGACCACGCGGTTGGCGCCCACCAGGTTGATTCCCAGGCCACCGGCCTTGGTGGAGACCAGCATCAGCCGTGCTCTGAGACGACACGAGGCATCATTGGCGGCGAGTGCAAACGGCAACCGAGGAAACAGTGCAGGAACTGAGCGAATACGCACTTCTCTCTGCACAATTTCTGAGACAAGCATCAGTAACAATTACGTCCCATGACACAAGACAGTGCGCGGCAGTCACGCTGCGCACTGCCGCGCACACTGCACTTCGGTCTGACGCCGGTCCTTAGACGCCGCTCACCTCTCGTTGGAGGCCTTGTTGATGCGGTCGCACATCTGCTGGCGCGCCTCGCTGGCGGTACTGCCGTCCAGCCGGAAGTAGTCGTAGTCGGCGCGCCACGTGCCGAAGTAGACGTGGGCGCGGTGCTTCTCCTTCGAGTTGCGCCGCTTCTGCATCTCTTTGTGCAGTCGTGCCAGGTGCTCCTCGATCAGGTTCAGAGAGAACAGAGACTGGCTGAACACCAGCCTGTCGGGAGAGGGGCGTAAACGCGAGCAGAGGCGGACAGCCACCACCCCCCCCCCAGAGAGAACAGAGGCTGACTGAATACTAGCCTAGGGAGGAAGGGGCGTTAACGCGAGGAGAGGCGGACAGCCACCCCACCCCGCCAGAGAGAACAGAGGCTGACTGAACATCAGCCTGTCAGGGAGGGGCGTAAACGCGAGCAGAGGCGGACAGCCACCCCCCCCCAGAGAGAACAGAGGCTGACTGAACACTAGCCTAGGGAGGAAGGGGCGTAAACGCGTGCAGAGGCGGACAGCCACCCCCCCCCGAGAGAACAGAGGCTGACTGAACACTAGCCTAGGGGAGGAAGGGGCGTAAACGCGAGCAGAGGCGGACAGCCACCCCACCCCACCAGAGAGAACAGAAGCTGACTGAACACTAGCCTAGGGAGGAAGGGGCGTTAACGCGAGCAGAGGCGGACAGCCACCCCACCCCACCAGAGAGAACAGAAGCTGACTGAACACTAGCCTAGGGAGGAAGGGGCGTTAACGCGAGCAGAGGCGGACAGCCACCCCCCCCCCCCAGAGAGAACAGAGGCTGACTGAATACTAGCCTAGGGAGGAAGGGGCGTTAACGCGAGGAGAGGCGGACAGCCACCCCACCCCGCCAGAGAGAACAGAGGCTGACTGAACATCAGCCTGTCAGGGAGGGGCGTAAACGCGAGCAGAGGCGGACAGCCACCCCCCCCCCAGAGAGAACAGAGGCTGACTGAACACTAGCCTAGGGAGGAAGGGGCGTTAACGCGAGCAGAGGCGGACAGCCACCCCACCCCGCCAGAGAGAACAGAGGCTGACTGAACATCAGCCTGGGGAGGGAGGGACTGTCAGTGCGAACAGAGGCGGACGGACAGCCACCACCCCCCCCCCCCAGAGAACAGAGACTGGCTGAACACTAGCCTGGGGAGGGGGGACTGTCAGCGCGAACAGAGGCGGACGGACAGCCACCCCCCCCCCAGAGAACAGAGACTGACTGAACACCAGCCTAGGGAGGAAGGGGCGTTAACGCGAGGAGAGGCGGACACGGACAGCTACCCCAGCCCGCTGGTCTCGCCAATTCAGTCCAACGCGGGTACGGTGGTTGAGCTGACAATCTGGGATGGCATGGGTAACACTTACGGAGACGTGACACTAAGCCCCAGTGCAAATGCAACAGAGAACCAACCGAGGAGCTGATGAGCTTAGACTTAGAGACTTTTTCAAACTCGAGTTTTGGCCGCCGTGGCAGGCAAGATTGGACTCAGCCGCCGTTCTCTCACCGAAAAGCTTTGGCAAAAACAACTACGGTCTGCGACCTGGGCTAACGCCCCACCGGCGCAGGAGAGCCGCATGACAATGTGCTGAAAGCAACCCATATTTCGTTCTTAATGTATCTCTTCATAAGCCTGCAAGTCAGTTTTATCATTCTTTTCTTTGAAATAACCAATAAAGAGTACGTGGCCACCCCCGGATTCGAAACGGACCTAACTGATCAAGAGACAGGGCCTCTAACCAGTAGACCACCGTGCCACACTTCTCACCCTCCCACTAGCTGAACACCTGTGACCCGTCAGGAGGTCACTGGCTGGTACAACTCCGCCGAATATGCCGGGTCGCTGGTGCCGGGTGTTGTGCTTGTCCCGAAAAGGCACGATATAAAGATGCTTCTAGAAGACGAACCAAGCATTCTTTTGGGCTGAAATTACTTGTATCGTCGAGCTAGGATCCTAAGCTAGCTTCATGCCAAATTTCTTCCACTTCCATCCATTTTAGGGACTTGAAACCATGGTGAGAAGCAAAGATGGTCCGAGAAATTTAGCATCTTGTAATACATTTTGGACTAATTACTCGAAAGCCATTAGAGATAGGTGGGTAGTATAAGTGAGCGAAATGACCGCAAGTAACTTTCCTATTCAGCCATGTCAGTTCTGAGTTTGTGAGTGACATGAGCTTGGAACCAGGAAGATGCAAATAAAAAGTTTTTTGACTCAATTTCTATTTATGCCTATAAAACAAAGAATTTCACATTCACAATTTCCATCTCCAAATATTATCAGGCGGAAACAATGTTCTTTCATTATTTGAAATTAAAACTCAAATCGGTCAATTAGATTGTGAGATATTAACGTTGAAATGAAATGAACCAAAATTCAGTCTTCCGGAAGAACTGTAAAAAGTAGGTCAAAATTTTACCTTTTGCACTCAAAACTATGCCTAAGCACTACAAAATTTGCCTAGCTACCCCTAGGTAACTGCCTTTCAGCTAACTGAGGCCTGTCTTCTGACATTTCGATCGCACAAGTCGGCCATCAACTTTTAGCAGGTTTTTTGCGCGCGTGAGAAATGCCGCGTTTTCGCGCTATAAATATTGTCGGATCAGCTCAATTTTTCCCCTAGCTGGCCCTTGTTATCCATTGAAAAGGACGTAAATTTCAAGTTCGTAGCTTAAGAAGTAAAAATTAGAAAAATATAAAACAGAAAAAGTTTGAGCCAAAATTTCTCAAAAATATTTTGGATTTCAACTCGGGGCTTCAGTTTGGGTGTCTGGAGCAGAAGGGCTATCACCCTACAAAATTCCAGAGCTCTGACATCAATTCTCAGGACTGACAGACGCCAACAACAACAACAACAGACCACGACGAGACCCGTCTGAGCGGCCAGAATAGAGGCGCTTGAGAAATCTCAATGCGCTTCGCTCCATGGATTTCGTCATGCGGCTCTGACAACAATTGCCATTGATCCCCACTCTTTTATGTCAAATGCGGCGCAGAACATTCATAATGGAATATAAGCTGATATAAACAGTCCTGAAGAATATGGCAAAATCTTGTCTTCAGACTTTATTCGTTCTAAAACTCGCGGTTTGGGAATGTATCAGCGTGTTTAATAGTTAGGCGTTAATAAGCGAGAGCAGAGTTCCGTCTCTCTCCCGGTCCACTTTGAGACTGACGGCCATACCACAAAATGGAGAGGGGGAGGCGAGCGGCGCTAGTTTCCGCTCAAAAACGCCGACTTCTCGGCAAACAATAAATTTCGCCAGAAACAAGACCCGAAATCAGTTTTTTTAATTTGCACTATAGGTGGTACTGTCTGAGTTCGAATTTTAGGACAGAACCACCGTTTCCCTGTCAGACTTCCACCGCGTCTGATTGAGTTCAGAAAAAGCCACGAGACCGTGCCAGGCGACCGCAGCAGGCCACCTTTCCCGCAATTTCTACCTTAGGGAGAGGATGGGATCAAAGCATGAGCCCCGCCTGTCCAATAACGGACAGACCAATGAGCAAAAGGCGAAATTCTTTCACCCCTAATTTGCATGCGGGTGCACGATAGTACCGATAAACCATTCCCGTGTAGTATGTTTGATTTTGGCGCATTATAGCACCACGTACCACTGGTAGGCCAGCCGACAGGTTTTGGGGGTGGTGAGGAGGGCGGGCAGCCCGCGCCGCGACGCCAGAGGCGACTCACAGCTTGTCGCCGATGCTCTCGCACTTGATGAGCAGCTCGTCCAGCAGGGTGAGCTTGCCGCTGAGGGTGACGGCGTCGAGGTCGCAGTCCTCGGGCAGACCGCAGCGCCACCACTCCTCCTCTTCTTGCTTGGCCTCGGCCGCCGGCGGAGAGCCCGTGCCTGCCGCCGGCACCAGCTCTGAGAGAGGCTCAACGCCACACAGTCGGACTGGAGCGGCCCAGTCCACACAGCCGACTGAAGTCTGGCTACACAGTACCACGGTCTGGCAACTACTCACGGCCCACAGTCACGGACGGTGCTCAGCTTATAGGCCCGATTAAGAAGATGTTATCACACTATCTCCCTTAACATTCTCCACCTCATTCAGTCTGTGATTTACCAAGTCATTTTTAAGTCAGTTAGGTTTAGTAGGTTACAAGCCTAGTGTCATAAACCTATTAGAATCATATGGCACCCGTTAGGTTCAGAACACTACTTGGCTAGGCTGTTATCGAATAGGATATGTTCAAAAATATAAGCTCACTAACAAAAGAATAGCAAAGTAATATACAAAAGAAACGGAAATAAGCCAAAAACTGATCATCCTTGGTTTCCCATGGTTTCTAGTTCTGCCGTATGCGATGGCGTTAGCCGACTTATCATGTTCCTCCGTGCACTCCAAGCCCTACCATTCTGATTTTCTTTGGAATCCTCCTCTTCTTCCGAAGACTCGCTGTCACGGGCCACAAACTTCTCCATCGCGAGCTTTTCCTGTTTCTGCAGCACAGGACGAGACCGGCTCACACCCATATAGTTCTCCTAAATACTACGGCATCTACACAATTATCTGTCATTTTATTTGACTTTTCATCTGGTACAGGACACGGCTCGACTTCTTTGATAATAATTGTCGGCGTTTAACGACGCACCAACTGCCCGGGTCATACGGCGTCGCCCACTCTCACCCTGTCGGGAGGGATTTTTGGGATCAGATCGACTTATTCAGAGGCTCCGCCGGGACTTAAACTCGGGACCGCTGGTTTACAAAACAGCGATGGTATCCACTAAGCCACGCATCCCCCCCGACTTCCTTGAAACATCAGCTTTCAGAACCATTCATACATCAAACTTTTTACCCGAAAAAGTAAAAATCCACATCTGTAAGCGTCACAGCCAACACGTATGCAGCGGAGATGTGTGACTCCGACAGAGCACGGGGGGACTCACCAACTCATTAGCCTCCTCGTCCAGTTCGTCCTTCATCTGGACGCAGCGCGGGTGCGACCAGATCCGACTCAGCGCCTGGAAGTCGGAGAGGATGCGGCGCGTGGAGCCCCGGCCGGCGCGGTCCAGGTACAGCTCGTACAGGTTGCGCTGCACCTCGCTCAGCTTCACCAGCACCGTGTACTCGTGCTTGGCCGGCAGGAACGGTGTCAGCACGTTGTAGTCGCGCCGCTGTACCGACCACAGCAGTGTCAGTCGGCGCACAGACACAGAGACGATCGAACGGGCTAGTGTAGCTCAGGGGTAACGCGTCCGTCTTTTGAGCTAAGGGTCTCGGGTTCAAATCCTGGGACCCGCTAGGCGCGGGGAGAGCTCTCGCCGAAGCCATGTCCTGGTGATCACTGCCAGCTGCATTGTGCGGCACGGTGCAACATGAGAAAGCAGTCATCAATTCCCGGAATTCTTCTGCATATGCGAGGAATTGAGCAGTAGCCCCTGATGTTGGCGAAGGCCAGGAGCCTCTCATTACATGGAAGCAGGGGCGTCATTAGAGAAAAAAACAGAGGGTGACAGTTCTAAGTCAGATAACCGACAAGGAGAGCAGTGGCGAAGTAAATGGGTCACACCGGCGGATGTTACAAACGGAATGGGAGACGGCGACACGCACTGGCAGCGAAACTCACACAGACTGGCTCACAAAGACCGTGGAGGGGGAGGGGCAGGCAGATCAGGAGCATGGGCCTGGGGTGGGGACAGGGAGGGAAGCCCTGAGCTAGTCTTTTCCCCTGAAAACACTTTGAAAATAATTCTGCCGTGCAAAGGAACAAAGGCTAACTCCAATGTATTACTGATGAGAGTTGCCCTTTTTTCCTTTGCACAGCAGAATTACTTCAGAAAAATATTCAAATTAGTCCACCATAAATACGGTTCATTTTGCGCAGCTTTTATGGGGGTTATATACAACATAAGAACGACGACGTTATGATAGAAGCAACTGCAGACTCCGTTCCTGACTTAGACGTGCAGGATACCAATGACAGACATAATAATCACTAATACTGTGTGTGCTGCATTAGCGTCAGCCGAGGACAAACTTTCCGACAAAACACAGCCAGAAGCTCCGTAAGCAGTTCACCTGCACGACGGCGTCCAGCAGCTTGTGCAGCACGTGAGAACGCCGCTTCATCAGCTTGACGTCCCGCGGCTGCGCGTCCACCGCCGAGCCGTTCTCGATGGGCCTGATGAAGCGGTTGCTGAACTCGGCCTCGCTACCCAGAAGGCGCGGCTTCACAAACTCCACCATGGTGTGGTCTGTCGACGGCGGCAGTACACTACAGGTCCGGCCGTCACCCTCCCGGGCAGTACACTACACATACTGTCGTCAGCTCCCGGGCAGTACACCACACATACTGTCGTCAGCTCCCGGGCAGTACACTACACATACTGTTGTCAGCTGCCGGGCAGTAAACTACAGATCCGGTGGTCAGGTCCCGGGCAGGACACTACAGATCCGGTGGTCGGCTCCCGGGCAATGCACTACAGATCCAGTGGTCGGCTCCCCGGGCAGGACACTACATATCCGGTGGTCGGCTCCCCGGGCAATACACTCCAGATCCGGCCGTCAACTACCGGGCAGTACACTACTACACATACTGCCGTCAGCTCTGTGGCAGAACACTACACATAGGTACTATCGTCAGCTCCCCAGGCAGTGCACTACAGATCCGATGGTTGGCTCCCCGGGCAGGACACTACAGATCTAGTGGTTAGCTCTCGGGGCAGTACACTACACATACTATCGTCAGCTTCCCGGGCAGTGCACTACAGATTCAGTGGTTAGCTCCCCGGTAGAACGAAAACCAAAAAGTCGGCAGTTAGCCCCTTGTCAAAACAAAAAAACAAGGCGAAATCCCATGAAGTTTCCAAACACCCAGCATGAGTTTCCTAAAAATCAGCCCACGTGATGCGGAACTGCCCAGTGGTCTACGGCATCTAAAGGCCTAAGCCCCGGCACAAAACTGTTGGCGTTTGCGGCATCTTCTGAATATATATCAATCCGGATGTTTTTTTCTGGAAACCGCAACCTCCACCAATACAACATCCGAGCCCCGACAGTGCACTTTACCTACTCAGCAGCAGAAGTTTCACATTGAACCTCCTGCGGGCGAGCAAATTAAGGTTCAATCGTTCGTCTGATCCCCTTTGACTCGGCTATTCACTCCTTTGACCCGACCCAGTGAGCTATAAGACTGCTCCCCTCCAGCGGCCTGTGCACTGCAGTGCAGTGTGCCGTACACGGGACGGGACGCCCCCCCCGCCGGGGCACTCACACTCTCGCAGGTTGTTCTGCAGGGGTGTGCCCGTCAGCACCACGCGCCGCCCGCACTTCATCTGGTTCAGACTCTTGAAGGCGGCCGTCCGAGGGTTCTTCAGAAGGTGACCCTCGTCACACACCACGATGTCTGGGCCTGCGGAGTCAACGAAGTGTTACTGCACGGGTCACTGACATACACACCCAATGGTAATAACGGCGTCACTGGCAGAGACACACTCGCCGGTATTAACGACGTCTCTGGCAGAGACACACCCGCCAGTAATAACGGCGTCACTGGCAGAGACACACCCGCCAGTAATAACGGCGTCACTGGTAGAGAAACACCCGCCAGTAATAACGGTGTCACTGACAGAGACACACTCGCCGGTATTAACGACGTCTCTGGCAGAGACACACTCGCCGGTAATAACGGCGTCACTGGTAGAGAAACACCCGCCAGTAATAACGGCGTCACTGGCAGAGACACACCCGCCAGTAATAACGGCGTCACTGGTAGAGAAACACCCGCCAGTAATAACGGCGTCACTGACAGAGACACACTCGCCGGTATTAACGACGTCTCTGGCAGAGACACACTCGCCGGTAATAACGGCGTCACTGGTAGAGAAACACCCGCTAGTAATAACGGCGTCACTGGTAGAGAAACACCCGCCAGTAATAACGGCGTCACTGGCAGAGACACACCCGCCAGTAATAACGGCGTCACTGGCAGAGACACACTCGCCGGTATTAACGACGTCTCTGGCAGAGACACACCCGCCAGTAATAACGGCGTCACTGGCAGAGACACACTCGCCGGTATTAACGACGTCTCTGGCAGAGACACACCCGCCAGTAATAACGGCGTCACTGGCAGAGGCACACCCGCTAGTAATAACGGCGTCACTGACAGAGACACACTCGCCGGTATTAACGACGTCTCTGGCAGAGACACACCCGCCAGTAATAACGGCGTCACTGTCAGAGACACACCCGCCAGTAATAACGGCGTCACTGGTAGAGAAACACCCGCCAGTAATAACGGCGTCACTGACAGAGACACACTCGCCGGTATTAACGACGTCTCTGGCAGAGACACACTCGCCGGTATTAACGACGTCTCTGGCAGAGAAACACCCGCCAGTAATAACGGCGTCACTGGCAGAGGCACACTCGCCGGTAATAACGGCGTCACTGGTAGAGAAACACCCGCCAGTAATAACGGCGTCACTGGTAGAGAAACACCCGCCAGTAATAACGGCGTCACTGGCGGAGGCACACACACCGGTATCAACGGCCATCACTGGCAGAGGCACAACCGCCGGTATTAACGGCGTCACTGGCAGACACACCCGCCATTGTTAGAGAGTGTCATCTCCGACAGACACGCCCGCCATTGTCAGAGTGTCATCTCCGACAGAGACACGCCCGCCATTGTCAGAGTGTCATCTCCGACAGAGACACACCCGCCATTGTCCGAGTGTCATCACCGGCAGAAACGCCCGCCATTGTCAGAGTGTCATCTCCGACAGAGACACACCCACCATTGTCAGAGTGTCATCTCCGACAGAGACACGCCCGCCATTGTCCGAGTGTCATCACCGGCAGACACGCCCGCCATTGTCAGAGTGTCATCTCCGACAGAGACACACCCGCCATTGTCAGAGTGTCATCTCCGACAGACACGCCCGCCATTGTCAGGTGTCATCTCCGACAGAGACACGCCCGCCATTGTCAGAGTGTCATCTCCGACAGAGACACACCCGCCATTGTCCGAGTGTCATCACCGGCAGAAACGCCCGCCATTGTCAGAGTGTCATCTCCGACAGAGACACACCCACCATTGTCAGAGTGTCATCTCCGACAGAGACACGCCCGCCATTGTCCGAGTGTCATCACCGGCAGAAACGCCCGCCATTGTCAGAGTGTCATCTCCGACAGAGACACACCCGCCATTGTCAGAGTGTCATCTCCGACAGACACGCCCGCCATTGTCGGAGTGTCATCTCCGACAGAGACACGCCCGCCATTGTCAGAGTGTCATCTCCGACAGAGACACACCCGCCATTGTCAGAGTGTCATCTCCGACAGACACGCCCGCCATTGTCAGAGTGTCATCTCCGACAGAGACACGCCCACCATTGTCAGAGTGTCATCTCCGACAGAGACACACCCGCCATTGTCCGAGTGTCATCACCGGCAGAAACGCCCGCCATTGTCAGAGTGTCATCTCCGACAGAGACACACCCACCATTGTCAGAGTGTCATCTCCGACAGAGACACGCCCGCCATTGTCCGAGTGTCATCACCGGCAGACACGCCCGCCATTGTCAGAGTGTCATCTCCGACAGAGACACACCCGCCATTGTCAGCGTTGTGCGACAGCGCCGACACAGGAGGTCCACGGCGCGGGACCGGACCCCACCTGGTTCAGCACACATAGTACCGGCCGGACTTCTCCTGGTTCCGCATCACTCTATTTAACAGCATACACGGTCAGGAGAGGAACAGTCAGTCAGGCCAGGACCACGCACGTCAAATCTGGTTCAAATTCAAGGTTTGCAGACAAATCCACAACAATCCGTCTGCACACCACGATTATCACCCACAACCCGATCCATATCCAAAAAATAGGGCGAAATAAAAAAAATGTGAACAAGATCCATACCCAGATCAAAAGCTGCCCGATTCATTGGACAATCGCTTTCAATCCAATACGTGCATTCCATTAGATCGGATATTCGTTCAGATATTCATGACATATTGTACTGGACATCAGGCGTGAGTCCAGGGGGGACAGAAAAGGGATTCCCCCAAACGGAAAAGCTCGGGGCAAAAGTATGTTTTTGCCTCCGCCAAGCTGTCGACCTCCTTTTTGCCCGGCCTCTTTTTTTAGCTTATAAGCAAGGTTTTGGTGCTTCAACTCTCAACCTCAAACAGTACCAATTAACTTCAGTGTAAACATGGGGCCTTAGATAAGAAAAATATCTTAAGGGCACACCTATCAGCCATTGACGTTTTTTTCTTCTCAACGATGCCCCGAAAACCTACCATTTAGTTAAATTGAGGCATACTATTTCACCACTGACGTTTTTCGACTGTGGTTTTCCCCTCCCCCAAGCCGACCGGCTAGATCCGCCACTGCCGGACATATCCCTCCTGCATTACAGCAAGCCCTTCCAGTGGGGGGAGGGATAAACACACAGCATGCCTTAAGAGCACCACGGCAACACTCACCTGGATCGATGAGAGCGTTCTGGAAGCGATCCTTTTGTTTTTTATTGTAGCCCTTTTTGCCTCCATCGCCGGCGAAGCGTTTGAACATGTCGTAACTGAGGACGCAAACGCCGCCCTCCCGGGTCCACTCGTCCAGCTCGAACGACCGCTCGTAGTTGTTCTTCTTGCTGGTGACACAGAGCGAGACGGGTCACGGCCCGGCCCGACACCACTCCCAGACGGACGGCACCACCTCAGGCCAACCTCCAGGTGAGGGCAAGCATTCATTCAATCCGAACCAAACGCAGTGAGCCGGGGCACCACGGCCAGAACCAGAGCTTATAACATGTCTCAGTTTTCTACTTCCCAGGCCTCAAACAGTGCTTCCGAGGTACTTCTTCGTCTCTGGAAAGGACAAAAACTAGGTTGTGCGCAGGGATGATGTTCCCTCGTCAAAACTTCCCTCTATCGCTATTTATCGCGCGTTTTTGTTTTACAGAATGGCAAAGGCGTGACTACACACCCAGTATCTCCCATCTGATGTGCCACGTGACAGTTTCAGTTATTGGGGCACGCCACGCGCCACACTCACAACGTGATGTCGATGACGTCCACCTCCGGCACACGGCACTTCTTCTGCCAGGTGCGCAGCTCGCGCACCCAGTTCTGCACCGTGTTCTTGGGGCAGACCACCAGGCCGCAGGACATTTTGCCGCGCGTCTCCGAGTTGTTTAGCAGCGTGTGCATCAGCACCACCACCTGGCGGAAAGACAGAATTAACTACTATCCGATACAGAACCCAACTACACCAACTGAAAGACAATCTGCAAGAGAACAATACTATTAGCCCTGATTCAAAACGTAAAACTTGCTTTATATCCACAGTGACACCACTCGGAACTTCCAAGCTACTCCACGTCCCATCATCCAGAACACACCATTAACGCATTGACGTCAATTCTCGCTCCCATAGTGCACTAAGAAGATGTCGAGGATGGCAGCGGATAGAACAGCGGACCAAACGGCAGCGGAACAGAGACGGCAGCGGGGTTCTGTCGGTACCCACGGCACCAGGGTTCTGTCGGTACCCACGGAACCGGGACAGAGACAGCGGCGGGGTTCTGTCGGTACCCACGGCAGCGGAACAGAGACAGCGGCGGGGTTCTGTCGGTACCCACGGCAGCGGAACAGAGACAGCGGCGGGGTTCTGTCGGTACCCACGGCACCAGAGTTCTGTCGGTACCCACGGCAGCGGGACAGATGGACGGCAGCGGGGTTCTGTCGGTACCACACGGCAGCGGAACAGAGACAGCGGCGGGGTTCTGTCGGTACCCACGGCACCAGGGTTCTGTCGGTACCCACAGCAGCGGAACAGAGACAGCGGCGGGGTTCTGTCGGTACCCACGGCAGCGGAACAGAGACAGCGGCGGGGTTCTGTCGGTACCCACGGCAGCGGAACAGAGACAGCGGCGGGGTTCTGTCGGTACCCACGGCACAACAGAAGGTTCTGTCGGTACCCACGGCAGCGGGACAGAGACGGCAGCGGGGTTCTGTCGGTACCCACGGCAGCGGAACAGAGACAGCGGCGGGGTTCTGTCGGTACCCACGGCACCAGGGTTCTGTCGGTACCCACGGCAGCGGGACAGAGACAGCAGCGGGGTTCTGTCGATACCTACGGCAGCGGGACAGAGACAGCGGCGGGGTTCTGTCGGTAACCACGGCAGCCAAACAGAGACGGCAGCGGGGTTCTGTCGGTATCCACGGCAGCGGGACAGAGACGGCAGCGGGGTTCTGTCGGTACCCACGGCAGCGGGACAGACAGCAGCGGGGTTCTGTCGGTACCTACGGCAGCGGGACAGAGACGGCAGCGGGGTTCTGTCGGTAACCACAGCAGCGGGACAGAGACGGCAGCGGGGTTCTGTCGGTACCCACGGCAGCGGGACAGACAGCAGCGGGGTTCTGTCGGTACCCACGGCAGCGGGACAGAAACGGCAGCGGGGTTCTGTCGGTACCCACGGCAGCGGGACAGACAGCAGCGGGGATCCGTCAGGTACCTGCAGCGTTTTTCCGAGTCCCATGCAGTGCGCCAGAATGCAGCCGGCGCTCTCAGTGTTGCTCTCGTCGTTCAGCCGCGCCACCGTCTCCACGGTGGAGTCGAACATGAACTTGACGCCGTCGATCTGCCGCCGGGGGACCGATCCGTCACGGGCGGGTACAGCACGATACCGCAGACACTGACCGACGGAGCACACCGACAGTACACACTACCGGCAAAAACACTGTTGTATCGGTCATACGCTGCACCAAGATTCACACACGTTTCACTTCTGAATTACCCAGTGGCACATTAAAGACGCACTCTGTTGTGTTCCAAATGAAAACAGGACCACTCCAATTTTCCAACCCTCACGCGTCTCCCTTAACCCATTAACGCCCGCACCTACTTCCAGCTTTCAGATTGGCGAAACAAAGGTGTTCCTATGTTTAAAATATGCCAAATAAGATGTTCCTAAAGTTTTAAACCGATACCACTTTTAGATTCTGAGATATGACACCGGACAAAAATGACCCGCTGGGCGTTTGGGACATCGGCTGGCACGACGCAGCCGGCTCCCGGGCGGCGCAGTCAGCGCACTCAGCGGCCCGATGCGCATCGCTTTTACTGCAGTTTTGTGAATTTTTTTATTTCCTCTTGTATATTGGCCATAGTAAAATGTTTAGACGGTTTTATGCTCTCCAGGTTTAATCATAGACAACACTAATCGCATATTTGCAAATAGTATACAACAGGGGCTAACCTAGACTGATGATTTGCGGGGGATGGACTAAAATTGTGACAATCATAGTATTTTAAGAATGTTTTAGTATAGTATAGCATAGTAATATTAAGAGCATAAGGTGAATATCAAAGGTTCTGGAAAACCGTTTCATTTGTCCCTTCCCCTTCCTCCTCCGTCTCCCAGACTTTGTGACTGACGCTCACTGAGCTTTCAGCGAGTACATAATCGTAATATTCAGGATACAGATGAAAAATTTTGAAAACTCAATCCGTTATCTCCCCCTACGCGTTGTACATTAGCCTGACTAATCTCGAAATCTCCAAACGGGTCCATTTCCATCTTTCCAACTTTTCTGTGGAGCAAGTAGCGCGCTCAATAGTTGCATTAATGTGAACCTCCACATTTCCAGGCACGCCGCTGGTCATTGTAACGCCGGTTAGCGCATCATCTTTCTCATCCTCATGACTAATATATTTTGTGATGGTATACTCATGATATGCTCCTGATCTGTTCCGCTACCTTGCGCATCTAAAACAACTTATTTTGCTTCTTTTCCTGAAAAACATTTGGTCTGTGGCATTGCTAACAACTATGCTTTCGATATATCTATGTCTCCAAGGCTGGATATTTCTCCTCGACCCAGGACGGGTTCTGGATGGTTTAACACTGGCAATGCAATCCAAGCCCTAGACAAAGTCTGTGGGAGACCAAAGATCCAGGTGGGTCTTGACCCCTCCCCTAACCCCGGGATGCTCACTCATGGTAGTTTCACTTGACTAGAACCAAGCTGCAACAGTGCTAATTGTGTTTTAAACAGGAGTTCTAGAAGTTCCCATGCTTTCGCCCCTTTTAAACTGCACCGGACGTTTTACACCGCACCATTTTGTCACAATAAACCAGCGCGGCGGCCGCGATAATTCCCAACTCATTTTGTTAGCTGGTCATTGGCTTTCAAACAGTGGTGAACACAAGGGGGCTAGGAAGGCTCAAGCCCCCCCTCCCACCGAAATGGCAGTGTGCCTATAGTAAATACATAGCTCAGGGCTGTTCCGAGGCAATGGCGGAACATGCTCGAGACCCCTAACCCCCTCCTCCACACCCAATGAAGTCCTCAATCCGCCACTGTTCCTTATCCTCTCTATCCACTACACACAATCCATCAAGAGGAAAAGAAAAGGCTCTGCTAGTTTAACAGTAAAGTCATGCTAATGTTTCGTTAAGTTTTCAAAACCCTGAAAATTGTCTTTGACAACGCGTTCAGAAAGTACTGAAGCCATCTTGCATGTTTTCGTTAGAAATATTTGATAATCATTCCAAAAATAAGACAGACCCCGAAAACGTTGGGAAGCATTTCATGAACTCCAAAGTTTCCAAAGGTATAGACAATGCACTAAAAATCTTCAGATTTGATGAAAAGTCTCTATACTGGCAACCCTGAATTGGCAGGACCCACAATGCCTCCATTTCCTCTAGGTATGCACCTAACCCACCAGACGGGAGGACAGGACACATCATTTTCTTCCTTTTCAGCGGCCCGAAGATGTCCGCAACGCCCAGCGGGTCATTTTTGTCCGCTTCATATTTGACGATGTCTCATGGCAAAGCCGTTCAAGAAAATCTTACTGTTTCTTCACCATCTGACTCCTAGTAGTCTTAGCTTAATGTCAAGCATGCAAATTCTTTTCGGCTTTCCATATGCTATTGCGAGAAACAAAATTTGCAAAGCTATCTCACGTTGACCAAAACCTCGCCAAAATAAGTTTCACCAAAATCGTCCTATAAAAACCAAGGAATTTCAAATGCACTTTTATAGCTTGTCCACGCTCTGAAACACACATCCATATTATAAACATGAAGATGACTTCACTGGTACCGATTCTGCAGCCTGTCAAAGTCAGAGGACAAAAATGACCCGCTGGGCGTTAATGGGTTAAACCCAAGAAAACGAACACATTCGGCCTCCTCAGTATTTCCCGCTCAGTGATAGTTTTCAGGAAGCTGACACTGTACCACCACCAGCTCAAAGACTGTGCCAAGACCCCAGTTACCGCCCACTGCTGTAGAACCTTCAGAACGAAGACTGGGTTCAAGTCGCCATCGCACTCGTGCGACCTTCAGAATGAGGACTGAAGACCACATGACCTGGGTCCGACCCCGGCTGACGCCCACCTGGTGTGGTTTCAGGATCTTCACAAAGTTCTTGTGCACAGAGACGAGTGACTTCTTGGACTCTTCGTCGAAATCCAGCACCAGCCGATTCGGAGTCTCCTCTGCAGCCTCACCCTTCTCGAACAGCTCGTTGTACTGAGGAAACGCGAACGGTTCGATGAGTACTTTGCCTTCTCTAGCTGGCACTTAAGAAGACGGGAACAACAGTTTCGGTAACACACTTGCTCTGTTCTGCGTTTAAGGGCACTATAACAATGCTTCAAGTGGTCATGAAAGCGGGTCGTTTTGAGGATCCATGTCTCTACAGCATTTTCGATGCATTAAAATCATGCAAGATGGTGAGTGTGGGAACTTGTTCCGTGGGCATCATTTCAATTTCGCACAATGGAGCAGTCCAAAGCTGATCCGGACATTGGCATAGTAGCCTCCACTTATCCTGATACACACACCCAATGCATCGAGGCAATCAAGACACTGGAACCCAATCGCCAGTGACTCTATCCCTGAGACACTCCAGTATAGTCTGTCCCACTGCAGGCGGAGGCGCACGCACCCACCTTGGCCTGTTTGTCCTCGATGCGTTTGCGGCGCGCCGACTCAGCCTGCGACGCCTGCTTGGTGGTGAGCTCAGCCTCCTTGATGTGGCGGATCCGCTTCCTGCCGCTCTTGCCGGGCGTTCCCTGCAGAGCGGGGTCAGCTCAGCTTGGCACTGTCTGCAGAGCGTAGAACGGCAGCGCCACCGGCTGGTACACTCGTACTCACAAACCAGCGCCTGGTACACTCGTACTCACAAACCAGCGGCTGGTACACCCGTACTCACAAACCAGCGCCTGGTAAACTCGTACTCACAAACCAGTAGCTGGCACATTTGTACTCACAAACCAGCGGCCGGTACACCCGTACTCACAAACCAGCGGCTGGTACACCCGTACTCACAAACCAGCGGCTGGTACACCCGTACTCACAAACCAGCGGCTGGTACACCCGTACTCACAAACCAGCGCCTGGTACACTCGTACTCACAAACCAGTAGCTGGCACACTCGTACTCACAAACCAGCGGCGGGTACACCCGTACTCACAAACCAGCGGCTGGTACACCCGTACTCACAAACCAGCGGCTGGTACACCCGTACTCACAAACCAGCGGCGGGTACACCAGTACTGACAAACTCCGCACCGTGTGGGGCCTACACACAATAATGCCTGTGTTTCAAAAATTATCACCATACCAAATATGGGGCTGCCAAATTTGTTTGTGGGGCAGGGAAAGTACGCAATAAAATTAGCGGGTAAAGCACAAAAGCTGACAGTTGAATCAAAATCCAGTGAGAAACAGTTTGTCAGTGATTACTAGGAACCTACCTGGCCAGGTGTGCACAGACTCGATTGCAGGGACCTGTGCTTTAAACGAAGATAGGCAGATTACAAAACTAAACATAAGAAACCGTCTCGGCGGCTTTCAACTCAGCTCATCAGAGCTGGTGGTGGGCGAAGCGGGTGGGTTCATGTGTCACAGCTGTTTCAAGCATGTGGCACGCAACCACAGTTCTGAAGTTACGTACCGAATGTCTATATTGGCACTGATGTGTACCCGAATCAAATGTTAGGACAGCTCCACTATGGCAGCGGTACGGCGTTTAGGCACTGGTCTGGAACACAGCCGTAGTTTGGGAGAGGCTGCTTATAATCAGCAGCCGCTCGTGTGGATATGCTCTGAGCTACCTGAACAAAGCAACCTCGTACACGAAGTATGGATGTTCAAGATTAATTACTCAACCCAAGGAATGAACAGAATGATATACCGTTTCGCCCGCCACAGCCACCCTCACAGCACAAAATCAAAATTCCCAAAACTTTGGCCACTATACCAACCCGCAAAAAGGTATCAATACATATCTTAACGATTGTTTTATCCATCAGCTCTACGAGGGTTTCTAGAACATCGCCAGACGTCGAAAAACCCGGCTGGATTAGTCACACCGCATCATCCGACAGGTCAAGATCGGTCCCCTGAGGCAGACTCAGACTAACCTGCGAGGCCGGCTTCACGTCCTCGTCGTCGTCGTCACTCCCAGAGGTGGAGACGCTGTCGTCACTCATACGTCGCACTCGCTTCAGTCGCTGGCGCGAGCGCGTCTTCTTGGGCGGCGCGAAGTCGTCGGAGCTGTCGCCGGAGGAAGAGGAAGAGGAGGAAGAGGAGTGGGCGCGTTTCTTGGACGGTCCGGCGGTGTCCGGGGAGTCAGAGAGCACCTCCACATCCGAGTCGTCGGAGTTGGCCAGTCTCATGCGCCGCTTTGCCGGCGAGCTGCCCCCAAGCAAGCGGTCAGAACAACTGCCAGATCACGGTCTGGACGCAGCCAGGGCGAAAACTCGATGGGGCAGTCAGGGTGATTATCACAGTGGTCATTGGTAACACAGAACACCGTCCAGTGTTCACACGCCTCTTGGACTTACATATTAATAACATAACAGCACCGAGCGAAACATTGTCTTGGGATTCGTAAACCCAACGCAGCTGAGCATACAGAGGTGAACCAAAAGGCAGGCAATCTTTCAGATAATCTATCTGAAACACATACAATAATGGTTTTAATAGCAATCAGAAAATATTACGGACGAGCCTTTCAATTTTCATTAGCAGTAAACCAAGAATCTTTAAGCATTATACCTCCGGTGCCTCCCAAAACCAAGAGAGCGAAGTGACAACCATGCTACACCAGCCACAAGGACACGGCTAAGTCTCCTTCACCGACTAGGGTCCTGACTACACACCGTTTTTTCTTTCTGACTTCCTCTTCCGAAGACTCGAGAGTGACAGTTTCTGGTGGTTCGGCCGGGGAGCCCGACTCCGAGCCCGATTTTCCGTTCTCCTCCGGCTCTGCCTCCCCTTTAGCCTCCTTCTTTAACCGCAGCTTCTCCATCATCTTCTCATCCTCCTCACTGGAGTCGGTGGCACTCAGCTTGCAGTTTAGCAGCTTCTTCACCTTGCCTTCCACAGTCTTCCCGCTTTTCTGACACCGAGAAAACAACCCAGGCGAGTCAATGAGACCCGCAGCTAATCAAGAATACAAGGCGCAGCTTACGGTGTGCACTACAGCGATTGTCAAAACCAAAATCCTCAGGTATATGGAACAATTGGTTACGTAACAATCACCAACGCATCCGGTACGTGGAGTTCGAATTGATGCTGGCATCACTTCGAAACGAGGTAAAACAAGTTATTTTCTACGGAAAGCTTCCCTAAGCAGGCACTTAAAGACCAAAAGTATTAAGCTCTATAGTCTGCCCAGTGTGGCAACGCCGGCTGGCAATACATTATGGAATTCGACGTTAAGCTGAGCAAACATAAAAAACGTTTATGGGCTCTAACAATCGCTGCATTATTTTTGTGGCCAAGAGCTATTTATTCATCTAATACCACTACCACTACATACCTCACATACCACCTGCCGGATTACAGGGAGTAGGAATTCGACATTTTGGGGGTTCTTCCATGAGCTGAGAGCAGGACTAGCCAGAAACGGAGAGCGCAGCAAGAGGTGACGTTTGAACCCACTTTCTATACTGTCCCAATTGAAAACCCGTGGTGTTGATCGAAGGTCAGAAGTCCGAAAAACTGTCTGGCACCAGCAGAATTTCAAACCAAACAACTGTGACCAAAAAAATGTAGGGGTCTGGTTGGATTATTATTTTCAGGGTCTCTGAATCCTTCTAAATCTCAACAAGACGTATTGACATACTGGGCATCAACTTCTCAAGCTGAGGTGGGCACAATATTGTCTATTTCGTCACCGACTTGATCTGTTTTTGTCATTAACTTAGTAGGCGAATTAGCAGATTTTTCGACCGATGCGCAAGACTATCCCGGCCATTCTAAATGGCCATGTTATAGATAACATGGTGAGAGCAAAGCGACGATACAATATTTGTTGTTGATAAGATGTCTAATGGCCAGGTTCCTCGAATTCTGGATGTAAAATGGAGCAAACAGACTGTGATTATATATTCGGGCACAGTCCCTCATCAGTATACTTATAATACAATGGGTGGAAACTTAAATTATTTGTCAAAGTGTGAGCTGAGGCCTCGAATTGAGTTCCATGTAAATGTCATGTAAATCAAATAAGTTCAATGTAATTCTTAAAAAATGGAACTGATTAATTCTTAATCATTGTTTAAAAAACGTATTTTTCTATAAAGGTAGACCTTGATACACTAAGGTGTTTTGATGCTAAGTATAAGGTGGGCCGACGCTATTTCTCAGGAGCAGAAAAATAATTTGTTTTGCTGACACATTTTCTTGGTAAATATCATTGCATGGGTACGCCCAAAAATCCAAAGCAAACTCTTCCCTAGATGCACGTGTGTTAAAGGGAATGTGGCACCTTGGTCGAATCCTAGAATTTAGTGAAATTAGGCGTACTTTTAGCCAAAAATAATGAAAGCATTCATGATTTCTCTGAAAAATGTTCAATCAGCTCAATATTTTGTTTTAAAAATACTCCTCTAGAAAAATAAATAAATATCTGCCTGTGGATGATGCCATGATCTGGCAACCACCACCATACTTGAAATGCTTCAAGGGCTTCGATTGGCTGATGCTCATCGTGACGTCAGCATATGTCGTCACACCAGTAGCTCACAACAATGGTCGCCCGGTGAGGCGCTGATGAGGGGGCTGATGTCAGGTAGGTTTTAGCTTTTTTCTACAAAAAATCGAGTTCCAAGACAAATGATATATGGAGTACCGGGTTTTCCGACTTGCTTTACAACTTGGCTATCTCAGTTAAAATCACGTTATGAAGGTGCCACATTCCCTTTAAACTACACTAAATCATATAGACAGGGCGACCGGTTATTCTCACTCCGAATCCGCCTCTCATATACTGTCGTTGCATAAGAGGTACATTGATAACAGCAGGTTATTCATCAAAAGTACGGCGCTAGATGTTATCACTATACATCTATATTTTGCAAAATGTTCCGCTGCGAACGTAGGAGAGCCTGCCACGACTACATGGAACACTTACGATCCGTTCAAGAGCAGTCCCTGGACGGCATGAAAACTTTGCGAGTAAGCGCTCACCTTGGTGGCGCCCTCTTCGTCGCCCTTGTCTTCTTCGCCGTCATCAGGGCCACCCTCCTTCGCCGAGTCTCCCTCCGAACCACCGGCATCACTCCCTTTCTTCGGCTTCTTCTTCTTCTTGTTTCGTGCCTCTCCCTTAGAGTTTTCGTCCGATTTATCAGCTTCGCTGTCATCTTTCTTGGCCTTACCTGAGCCGTCTTCGCCTTCTGCCTTGTCGTCGCTGTCTCCAGATGAACGGCGGCGTTTTCGCTTGGCGTCTTTTCCGTTGGCCTTGTTTTTCTTGTCATCGGCACTGTCGCTCTCCTGAGCGCCCTTCTTCTGACGGGATTCCTTCACCTTCTCCGGAACAAAATCAGAGTCGTCGGCATCATCTTCCGAAGGGGATGATGATGACTCCGACTCTACCGGGAAAAAGGTGGTGTCTCCCAGTACAACAAAATAACATGATTCACTCAGGTAAGTCTCGCTCCCAGATAAGTAGCTGATGTTTTCAAAACAAACAATCACACTGGCCAACTGCGGCTTGGAGCCCCGCTCGGGGCCGGTACCGTTCCGCACCGTCTGAATACCACCAAGCGTGTCCCGCTACCGTACCTGGCTCGCTGCTGTCAGAGGCCAGCAGCTGTAGTCGGTCGAAGTCGTTCTGCTGCGGCAGCAGCGCTGGTGCGCCGGTGTCGGCGTCAGGAGCGGCGTCGGAGCCGTCGTCGGAGACGGCGCCGCCCGTCTCCTCTCCGGAACTCATGTTTTTGACACGGCGGCGCGCCGTCGCCCTGACACACCGACACACCTTAGTCCCAGGGCTCACACCAGCGCCTCATCTGTACTGCACTTCGAAACTACCCAGAAGTAACACTCAGAACTACGGAAGTCTGGAGGAGCGTGGATCTGTGACCAGGGTTGGCAGCAGCCGGCAGAAAGTGGTTTAAACCACTGGTTTAAACCGGTTTCAACCGGCTGGCATAAACCCAGTGGCAAAAAGTGGCAAAAACTATGAAATACTAAATATTAACTGATATTCGCGTTGGATATTAACCCATTAACGCCCGCACCTAGTTCCAGCTTTCAAATTGGCGAAACAAATGTTTCCCTATGCTTAGAATATGCCCAATAAGATGTTCCTAAAGTTTTAAATCGATACCACTTTTAGATTCTGAGATATGACACCGGACAAAAATGACCCGCTGGGCGTTTGGGACATCGGCTGGCACTGCGCGGCCGGCTCCCGGGCGGCGCAGTCACCGCACTCAGCGGCCCAATGCGCATCGCTTTTACTGCAGTTCTGTGAAGTGTTTTTATTTCCTCTTGCATATAGGCCATAGTAAAATGTTTAAACAGTTCTATGCTCTTAAGGTTTAATTAAATACAACACTAACAGCATATTTGCAAATAGTATACAAACGTGGTTAACCTAGACTGATGATTTGCGGGGGATAGACTACAATTGTGAACATCATAGTATTTTAAGAATATTTGTGGATATCAAATGTTTTGGGAAACTGTTTCTTTTGTCTCTACCCCCTTCCTTCTCCGCCTCCCAGACTTTGTGACTGATGCTCACTGAGCTTTCAACGAGAAATCGTAAAATTCAGCATACAGATGAAAAGTTTTGAAAACTCAATCCGTTAGCTCCCCACGCGGTGCACATTAGCTTGATTAATCTCCAAATCTCCAAGCGGGTCCATTTCCATCTTTCCAACTTTTCTTTGGAACAAGTAGCGCGCTTCATAGTTGCATAAATGTGAACCTCCACATTTCCAGGCATGCCACTGGTCATTGTAACGCTGGTCAGCTCATCATATTTCTCATCCTCATGACTAATATATTTTGTGATGGTATGATTATGATATGTACTTGATCCGCTCCGCTATCTTGCGCACTTAAGACAACTTATTTTGCTTATTTTCCTGCGGAACATTTGATCTGTGGCATTGCTAACAACTATGCTTTCGATATTTTTATGTCTCCATGGCTGGAGATTTCTTCTCGATCCAGGAGGGGTTCTGGATGGTTTAACGCTGGCAGTGCAATCCAAGCCCTAGACAAAGTCTGTGGGAGACAAAAAAATACAGGCAGGTCTTGACCCCTCCTCCTAAACCCCGGGATGTTCACTCATGGTAGTTTCACTTGACTAGAACCAAGCAAAAATTGTGCTAGTTATGTTTTAGACAGAAGTTCTAGAACTTCCCAAGCTTTCACCCGTTTTATACTGCTCCAGACGTTTGACACTGTACCATCTCGTCAAAACAAACCAGCGCGGCGGCCGCGATAATTTCCAACTCATTTTTGTCAGCTGGTCATTGGCTTTCAATCATTAGTGGACACAAGGGGGCTAGGAAGGCTCAAGCCCCCCCTACCGAAATTTCAGTGTGCCTATAGTACCTAAATGCATTACTGAGGGCTGTTCCGAGGCCATGGCGGGGAAGGCTCGAGACCCCTAACCCCCCCCCCACCACCCAATGAAGTCCTCAATGCGCTTCTGTTCCCTATTCTCTCTATCCACTACACACAATCCATCGATGGGAAAAGACAAGGCTCTGCTAGCTTTCAGAGTGCTAAAATTTCGATAAGTTTTCAAAACCCCTGAAAATTGTATTAACGCCTTTGCAAACTACTGGAACCATCTTGCATGTTTCCGTAAAAATTATGTGATAATCATTCCCAAAATAAGACAGACCCCGAAAACGGTAGGAAGCATTTCATGAACTTCAAAGTTTCCAAACGTATCGACATTGCACTAAAAATCTTCAGATTTGATGAAAAATATATAAACTGGCAACCCTGCATTCGCAGGACCCACAATGCCACCCCTTCCCTCTAGGTAACATTGTGCACCTAACGCACCAGACGGAAGGACAGGACACATCCTTTTCCTCATTTTCAGCGGCCCGCAGATGTCCGCAACGCCCAGCGGGTCATTTTTGTCCGCTTCATATTTGACGATGTCTCATGGCAAAGCCGTTCAAGAAAATCTTACTCCTTCTTCACCATCTGACTCCTAGTGGTCTTGGCTTAATGTCAATCATGCAAACCCTTTTCAGCTTTCCATATGTTATTGCGAGAAACAAAATTTGCAGAGCTATCTCACGCTGACCAAAACCTCGCCAAAGTTCCACCAAAATCGTCCCATAAGAACCCAGAATTTTTAAATACATTTTTCCAGCTTGTCCACGCTCTGAAACACACGTCCATATCATAAACATGAAGATCACTTCACTGGTACCGATTCTGCAGCCTGTAAAAGTCAGAGGATAAAAATGACCCGCTGGGCGTTAATGGGTTAATGTAAGGGCATCTTCTGGGGTGAAAGCGTATTTTGCTGTGTATTGGGAGGCTTCAGCACTCTCTTCTTCCATTTCATCACACGACTTCAATAATCTGTTCAAACCGAATAGTGTTTTATGGCTGGAATCAATCCATTGGCAGATCCAGGGGGAGAGGCCAGCCCTATAAAGTAGAAAATAGTGTCCCCCCGCCCACACGGCCGGCAGCAAGAAATCTTAGAAGCAGTCGACTTCCATTTCGGCTGTGTGAAATTTTTGTTCATCGGCTTTTTTATCTATTTATTTAGGGCCACTCCCAACAGGCACACTTACCCAATTACAGGAAGTGTTGGCGTGGGTGTTTAAGGATCCTCTCCACTGGGTTAGATCGGACACGGAAGGCCTCACCTTTGTGACCTCACCTTTCTGATATGAAGGTTTTTTTTACAATGGATGAAGTGTCGTTGCTTCTACTGTTAGTTAGGAACCGGTGCCCACGTTTTAGATGACACCACAAGTGAAATACCACATCAAAAATGTAGGTATGTCCATCTTAAGATTTGTTCCCTCTGCCGTGCAAAGGAAAAAGGGTAACTCCGAAAGTCGACTTTTCAGAAGAGCTAAAAAACCGTTTCCGATCTTTGCGAAGTGTTTTAGTTGCATTGGTGGGTGTATTGGCCTAAATATGCATATCGTTGGAATCCTTAGAACATCTTCTTTCTGATTGTATGAATTTTATTTTCATTTATTTAACCTAATTCGAGCTAATACCGATGCCCTCTTTTGCCTTGGCAAATCTTGGCTCAATCCACAGAAAATGCAATGGAAGACAAGGGTAACTAGTTACGGCTTTTTTCCTTTGTGGATTTGGCCGAGAGTCTCGGAGATTGCAAAGGAAAAAGGGTAACTCACCATGTTGGATGGAATTTACATTCGCGAACGACGATGGGAGCTTTCATGTTGGCTTTTAAAAAATCATTTCATGTTTTGTACACCTATTTAGTATTTATGTGTTATTAACTATAACAATGCCGGTAGGAATCGCTGTGAGGTCAACGCGAAATTAAAGAGCCGCCAACTTTGGAGTTAACTGTTCTGTCTGAACGCATTTTGTTAAAGCCGTGTAAAAGAAGTACCCTGGGTTTGGGTACGGGTGCAAGGAGGGATGGAAGGGTACGTTGCTGGCAATATGGGTACAATGATGGCTGATGGGGTGCGTTGTCAGTAGATACGGGTGCAAAGTCGATTGAAACGGGTGCGCTGTCGGTGGGTACGGGTGCAATGTCGGCTGCTAGGGGTGCATTGAAGGTGAGCACGGTTGCAATGTCGGCTGGTAGGGGTGTGATTACGGTGGATACGAGTGCAATGTCGGTTGGAAGGGGTGCGTTTTCGGTGGGTACGGATGCGTTGTTGGTGGGTACGGGTGCATTGTCAATGGGGACGGGTGCACTGAAGGCTGGTAGGGGTGTGTTTTCGGTGGGTACGGTTACAATGTCGGCTGGTAGGGGTGTGTTGCCGGCGGGTACGGGTGCAATGATGGTTGGTAGGGTTGCGTAGGTGGTGGGTACGAGTGCAATGTCGGCTGGTAGGGGCACGTTGCCGGTGGGTACAGATGCAATAACGGCTGGTAAGGGTGCCCTGGAGTAGGGACGGGTGCAATATAGTGGCGGCGGATGCTCTTTTCGGATGGAGGGGCAACAATTTTCCAGGGGACCCCCTCGGCAGCAAAGCCCCCCCTAAAACTGCAATAGATTGGTTGGGACTTGCTGCCTGAGGTCAGAGGCATAAGTGCAGGGGCGGATCCAGGGGGCTGAGGGGGCTTCAGCCTCCCCTTTGCCCCATTTTCGCCATTTTGCGCCCTATTCCCCCTTTTTCGCCATTATTCAAAGCTCAGCCACTCCCCTAGCAGAAAACTGGTTCCGCTCCTGCATAAGCGTCACAAATGGTAAAAGTTGTATTTGGCCCAGTACAAAAATAG
Source organism: Lepas anatifera (assembly GCA_034440635.1). NCBI lineage: Eukaryota > Metazoa > Arthropoda > Thecostraca > Lepadidae > Lepas > Lepas anatifera. Next base: position 405,251 of record JAOTON010000736.1, read on the forward strand.
CTATTCCTCCCTGTTGATTAGTTGGCCCGTGTAAAAAATGGTTTTGCCTTCCCATTCGATTTTCCACACGATCTCAGATTCCAAGCTGAAATATGTTTCCTGTAGTACAGCAAAATGAGCAGCATATTTAGCATGTGTAGATGTCGAAATGTGGATCTGCGTTTTATAGGTTCACGTAAGCCCCGGACATTGAACGTCAAATCTTTAAAGCTCTGGCGTCACGTTAGGAGTTTAGCAAAATTATAATAACGGTACAACAACGGCCTTCCGAGGCAAATAGTTATTTTAACAAGTGAACGCTGTTTGTTGGTATGCATCTACATAAAACATGCTAGGTAACACGAATTATTTTATTCTCATGAATATTTTTTTCGGAACATTCCGTCTCCTGCAGAATGAAAACTGGGGGCGCTTTGATGCTGTCGTCTATATCGGCACAGAAAAAAACGCAAATGAGAGGCAAACTGACTTGACCACACACAAGACCAACCTCGGGGCCCTGAGACACAGCTCGGGGCTCCTTGAGACGGAGCTTGGGGGCTCCTAGAGATCAAGCTCGAAGGCCCCCACGCCCAAGCTCTGGGCCCCTGAGACCAAGCTCGGGGCCCCTGAGACCAAGTTTGGGGCCTCTGAAACAAAGCTTGGAGGCCCCTGAAACCAAGCTCAAGGCTCCCTAAGACCAATCTCGGAAGCCCCTTAGACCAATCTCGGAGGCCCCCTGAGACCAAGTCGGAGCCCTGAGACACATCTCGGGGGCCCCCTGAGACACATCTCGGGGCCCCCTGAGACCAAGCTTGGGGGCTCCTAGAGATCAAGCTCGAATGCCCCCGAGCCCAAGCTCAGGGGGCCCTGAGACCAAGCTCAGGGGCCCTTAAGACCAAGCTAAAGGTCCCTTTAGACCAATCTCGGGGGCCCCTTAGACCAATCTCGGAACCCCATGAGGTCACGTTCGGGAACCCCCTGAGACTTAGCTTGGAGGGCCCCTGAGACCAAGCTCAGGGGCCCCCTTAGACAAGCTCCGGAGCCCCTTAGACAATCTCAGGGCCCCTAGACCGAGCTCGGAGGGGCTCCCTTAAGGCTAAGCTTGTGTGCCCTGAGACCAGCCTTGGGGGCCCCTTAGATCAAGCTTGGGGGTCCCTGAGACGAAGCTCGGGGGGGGGCGAGGAACAGCTCGGGGGTCCCTGAGACAGAGTGAGGGCCCTGATACCAGGCTCGGGGGCCCTTTAGACCAAGTTCTGGGCCCCTGAGACCAGTCTCGAGGGGACCTTTAGGCTAAGCTTGGGGACCCTAAAGGCCAAGCTAGAGTGTCCCTGAGACCGAGCTAGAGGGCCCTGAGATAAAGCTCGGACACTGTCCAAACCGAGAAGCCTTTGAGGGCTAAGTCAGGTCGTTCATGAGTTTTCAGAAAAGAACCAAGCTAAAATTGCGTATTTTTCCAGGGGCCCCCTCTGATAATTTGGGGAGGGGGCAACTGCCCCCTTGCCCCCTTTATCCGCCGCCACTGGTGCAATAACGGCTGGTAGGGGTGCGTTGCCGGCGGATATGGGTGCAATGTCGGCTGGGAGGCGTGCCCTGTGGGTGGGTATGGGTGCATTGACGGATGGTATGGGTGCGTCGTTGTGGGCCACGGGTGCGATGTCGGCTGATAGGGTACGATGATTACTGGTAACGGTGCTATGTCGACTGGTGGGGGGGGGTTACGTCGGCTGTTAAGGGTGCGATGACGGATAATGTGGGTGCAATTGCGGCTGTTAGGGGTGCGTTACGGCTTAAGACAGGGGACTAAGGCAGCTGTTGGGTGTCTCGCGGGTATATACGGATACAATGTCGGTTGGTAGGGATGCGTTGTCGGTGGGTACGGGTGCAATTTCACCTGGTACGGGTGCGTTGTAGCTGAGGACGGGACAGCTGACAGCGTTGCAGCTGGGAACTCACACGCAAGACATCCTACCAGCTGCCTTCCTCCCTTGTCTTTAGCCGTAGTGCATCCCTACCAGACGTCATCGCACCCCTAACAACCGACAACGCACCCCTACCAGTCACCATTGCACTCCTACCAGTCATCATTACACTCCTACGAGCCGACATCGCACCCCTGCTTACCTTCCACGCACTCGTACCCACCACCTACGCAGCCCTACCAGCCATCAATGCACCCGTACCCGCCGACAACGCACCCTTACCAGCCATCATTGCACCCGTACCCACCGACAACACACCCGTACCAGCTTTTATTGCACTGGTACCCTCCGACAAAACACCCCTACCAGCCGACATTTTACCCATACCCACCGACAACACACCCCTACCAGTCGACATTGCACCCGCACCCACCGACAACACACCCCTACCAGTCGACATTGCACCCGTACCAACCGACAACACACCCCTACCAGCTTTTATTGCACTGGTACCCTCCGACAACACACCTCTACCAGCCGACATTGCACCCGTACCCACCGACAACAAACCCCTACCAGCCGACATTGCACCCGTACCCACCGACAACACCCCCTACCAGTCGACATTGCACCCGTACCCACCGACAACAAACCCCTACCAGCCGACATTGCACCCGTACCCACCGACAACACCCCCATCAGTCGACATTGCACCCGTACCCACCGACAACACACCCCTACCAGCCGACATTGCACCCGTACCCACCGACAACACCCCCTACCAGTCGACATTGCACCCGTACCCACCGACAACAAACCCCTACCAGCCGACATTGCACCCGTACCAACCGACAACACACCCCTACCAGCCGACATTGCACCCGTACCCACCGACAACACACCCCTATCAATCGACATTGCACCCGTACCCACCGACAACACACCCCTATCAATCGACATTGCACCCGTACCCACCGACAACACACCCCTACCAGCCGACATTGCACCCGTACCCACCGACAACACCCCCTACCAGTCGACATTGCACCCGTACCCACCGACAACACACCCCTATCAATCGACATTGCACCCGTACCCACCGACAACAAACCCCTACCAGCCGACATTGCACCCGTACCCACCGACAACACACCCCTACCAGCCGACATTGCACCCGTACCCACCGACAACACACCCCTATCAATCGACATTGCACCCGTACCCACCGACAACACACCCCTACCAGCCGACATTGCACCCGTACCCACCGACAACACACCCCTACCAGCCGACAATGCACCCGTACCCACCGACAACACACCCCTATCGATCGACATTGCACCCGTATCCACCGACAACAAACCCCTACCAGCCGACATTGCACCCGCACCCACCGACAACAAACCCCTACCAGTCGACATTGCACCCGTACCCACCGAAAACACACACCCCTACCAGCTTTTATTGCACTGGTACCCTCCGACAACACACCTCTACCAGCCGACATTGCACCCGTACCCACCGACAACACCCCCATCAGTCGACATTGCACCCGTACCCACCGACAACACACCCCTACCAGCCGACATTGCACCCCTACCCACCGACAACACACCCCTATCAATCGACATTGCACCCGTACCCACCGACAACACACCCCTACCAGCCGACATTGCACCCGTACCCACCGACAACACACCCCTATCGATCGACATTGCACCCGTACCCACCGGCAACACCCCCTACCAGTCGACATTGCACCCGTACCCACCGACAACACACCCCTACCAGCTTTTATTGCACTGGTACCCTCCGACAACACACCTCTACCAGCCGACATTGCACCCGTACCCACCGACAACAAACCCCTACCAACCGACATTGCACCCGTACCCACCGACAACACCCCCCTACCAGTCGACATTGCACCCGTACCCACCGACAACAAACCCCTACCAGCCGACATTGCACCCGTACCCACCGACAACACACCCCTACCAGCCGACATTGCACCCGTACCCACCGGCAACACACCCCTATCGATCGACATTGCACCCGTATCCACCGACAACAAACCCCTACCAGCCGACATTGCACTCGCACCCACCGACAACACCCCCTACCAGTCGACATTGCACCCGTACCCACCGACAACACACCCCTACCAGCTTTTATTGCACTGGTACCCTCCGACAACACACCTCTACCAGCCGACATTGCACCCGTACCCACCGACAACAAACCCCTACCAACCGACATTGCACCCGTACCCACCGACAACACCCCCTACCAGTCGATATTGCACCCGTACCCACCGACAACAAACCCCTACCAGCCGACATTGCACCCGTACCCACCGACAACACACCCCTACCAGCCGACATTGCACCCGTACCCACCGACAACACACCCCTATCAATCGACATTGCACCCGTACCCACCGACAACACACCTCTACCAGCCGACATTGCACCCGTACCCACCGACAACACCCACTACCAGTCGACATTGCACCCGTACCCACCGACAACACACCCCTACCAGCCGACATTGCACCCGTACCCACCGACAACACACCCCTATCAATCGACATTGCACCCGTACCCACCGACAACACACCCCTACCAGCCGACATTGCACCCGTACCCACCGACAACACACCCCTACCAGCCGACATTGCACCCGTACCCACCGACAACACACCCCTATCGATCGACATTGCACCCGTACCCACCGGCAACACCCCCTACCAGTCGACATTGCACCCGTACCCACCGACAACACACCCCTACCAGCTTTTATTGCACTGGTACCCTCCGACAACACACCTCTACCAGCCGACATTGCACCCGTACCCACCGACAACAAACCCCTACCAACCGACATTGCACCCGTACCCACCGACAACACCCCCTACCAGTCGACATTGCACCCGTACCCACCGACAACAAACCCCTACCAGCCGACATTGCACCCGTACCCACCGACAACACACCCCTACCAGCCGACATTGCACCCGTACCCACCGGCAACACACCCCTATCGATCGACATTGCACCCGTATCCACCGACAACAAACCCCTACCAGCCGACATTGCACTCGCACCCACCGACAACACCCCCTACCAGTCGACATTGCACCCGTACCCACCGACAACACACCCCTACCAGCTTTTATTGCACTGGTACCCTCCGACAACACACCTCTACCAGCCGACATTGCACCCGTACCCACCGACAACAAACCCCTACCAACCGACATTGCAACCGTATCCACCGACAACACCCCCTACCAGTCGACATTGCACCCGTACCCACCGACAACAAACCCCTACCAGCCGACATTGCACCCGTACCCACCGACAACACACCCCTACCAGCCGACATTGCACCCGTACCCACCGACAACACACCCCTATCAATCGACATTGCACCCGTACCCACCGACAACACACCTCTACCAGCCGACATTGCACCCGTACCCACCGACAACACCCACTACCAGTCGACATTGCACCCGTACCCACCGACAACACACCCCTACCAGCCGACATTGCACCCGTACCCACCGACAACACACCCCTATCAATCGACATTGCACCCGTACCCACCGACAACACACCCCTACCAGCCGACATTGCACCCGTACCCACCGACAACACACCCCTACCAGCCGACATTGCACCCGTACCCACCGACAACACACCCCTATCAGTCGAAATTGCACCCGTACCTACCGACAACACACCCCTACCAGCCGGCATTGCACCCGTACCCACCGACAACACACCCCTACCAGCCGACATTGCACCCGTACCCACCGACAACACCCACTACCAGTCGACATTGCACCCGTACCCACCGACAACACACCCCTATCAATCGACATTGCACCCGTACCCACCGACAACAAACCCCTACCAGCCGACATTGCACCCGTACCCACCGACAACACACCCCTACCAGCCGAAATTGCACCCGTACCCACCGACAACACACCCCTATCAATCGACATTGCACCCGTACCCACCGACAACACACCCCTACCAGCCGACATTGCACCCGTACCCACCGACAACACACCCCTACCAGCCGACATTGCACCCGTACCCACCGACAACACACCCCTATCAATCGACATTGCACCCGTACCCACCGACAACACACCCCTACCAGCCGACATTGCACCCGTACCCACCGGCAACACACCCCTATCGATCGACATTGCACCCGTATCCACCGACAACAAACCCCTACCAGCCGACATTGCACTCGCACCCACCGACAACACCCCCTACCAGTCGACATTGCACCCGTACCCACCGACAACACACCCCTACCAGCTTTTATTGCACTGGTACCCTCCGACAACACACCTCTACCAGCCGACATTGCACCCGTACCCACCGACAACAAACCCCTACCAACCGACATTGCACCCGTACCCACCGACAACACCCCCTACCAGTCGACATTGCACCCGTACCCACCGACAACAAACCCCTACCAGCCGACATTGCACCCGTACCCACCGACAACACACCCCTACCAGCCGACATTGCACCCGTACCCACCGACAACACACCCCTATCAATCGACATTGCACCCGTACCCACCGACAACACACCTCTACCAGCCGACATTGCACCCGTACCCACCGACAACACCCACTACCAGTCGACATTGCACCCGTACCCACCGACAACACACCCCTATCAATCGACATTGCACCCGTACCCACCGACAACAAACCCCCTACCAGCCGACATTGCACCCGTACCCACCGACAACACACCCCCTACCAGCCGACATTGCACCCGTACCCACCGACAACACACCCCTATCAATCGACATTGCACCCGTACCCACCGACAACACACCCCTACCAGCCGACATTGCACCCGTACCCACCGACAACACACCCCTACCAGCCGACATTGCACCCGTACCCACCGACAACACACCCTATCGATCGACATTGCACCCGTATCCACCGACAACACACCCCTACCAGCCGACATCGCACCCGTACCCACCGACAACACACCCCTATCAGTCGAAATTGCACCCGTACCTACCGACAACACACCCCTACCAGCCGGCATTGCACCCGTACCCACCGACAACACACCCCCTACCAGCCGACATTGCACCCGTACCCATCGATAACGCACCCCTAGCAGCCGACATTGTACCCGTACCCACCGACAACGCACCCTTACCAGCCAAAATTGCACCCGTACCCACCGATAACGCACCCCTACCAGCCGACATTGCACTGGTACCCACCGACACCGCACCCTTACCAGCCAAAATTGCACCTGTACCCATCGATAACGCACCCCTACCAACCGACATTGCACCCGTACCCACCGACAACACCCCCTACCAGTCGACATTGCACCCGTACCCACCGACAACAAACCCCTACCAGCCGACATTGCACCCGTACCCACCGACAACACACCCCTATCGATCGACATTGCACCCGTATCCACCGACAACAAACCCCTACCAGCCGACATTGCACTCGCACCCACCGACAACACCCCCTACCAGTCGACATTGCACCCGTACCCACCGACAACACACCCCTACCAGCTTTTATTGCACTGGTACCCTCCGACAACACACCTCTACCAGCCGACATTGCACCCGTACCCACCGACAACAAAACCCCTACCAACCGACATTGCACCCGTACCCACCGACAACACCCCCTACCAGTCGACATTGCACCCGTACCCACCGACAACAAACCCCTACCAGCCGACATTGCACCCGTACCCACCGACAACACACCCCTACCAGCCGACATTGCACCCGTACCCACCGACAACACACCCCTATCAATCGACATTGCACCCGTACCCACCGACAACACACCCCTACCAGCCGATATTGCACCCGTACCCACCGACAACACACCCCTATCAATCGACATTGCACCCGTACCCACCGACAACAAACCCCTACCAGCCGACATTGCACCCGTACCCACCGACAACACACCCCTACCAGCCGACATTGCACCCGTACCCACCGACAACACACCCCTACCAGCCGACATTGCACCCGTACCCACCGACAACACACCCTATCAATCGACATTGCACCCGTACCCACCGACAACACACCCCTACCAGCCGACATTGCACCCGTACCCACCGACAACACACCCCTACCAGCCGACATTGCACCCGTACCCACCGACAACACACCCCTATCAATCGACATTGCACCCGTACCCACCGACAACAAACCCCTACCAACCGACATTGCACCCGTACCCACCGACAACACCCCCTACCAGTCGACATTGCACCCGTACCCACCGACAAAAACCCCTACCAGCCGACATTGCACCCGTACCCACCGACAACACACCCCTACCAGCCGACATTGCACCCGTACCCACCGGCAACACACCCTATCGATCGACATTGCACCCGTATCCACCGACAACAAACCCCTACCAGCCGACATTGCACTCGCACCCACCGACAACACCCCCTACCAGTCGACATTGCACCCGTACCCACCGACAACACACCCCTACCAGCTTTTATTGCACTGGTACCCTCCGACAACACACCTCTACCAGCCGACATTGCACCCGTACCCACCGACAACAAACCCCTACCAACCGACATTGCACCCGTACCCACCGACACCGCACCCTTACCAGCCGACATTGCACCCGTACCCATCGATAACGCACCCCTACCAACCGACATTGCACCCGTACCCACCGACAACACCCCCTACCAGTCGACATTGCACCCGTACCCACCGACAACAAACCCCTACCAGCCGACATTGCACCCGTACCCACCGACAACACACCCCTATCAATCGACATTGCACCCGTACCCACCGACAACAAACCCCTACCAGCCGACATTGCACCCGTACCCACCGACAACACACCCCTACCAGCCGACATTGCACCCGTACCCACCGACAACACACCCCTATCAATCGACATTGCACCCGTACCCACCGACAACACACCCCTACCAGCCGACATTGCACCCGTACCCACCGACAACACACCCCTACCAGCCGACATTGCACCCGTACCCACCGACAACACACCCCTATCAATCGACATTGCACCCGTACCCACCGACAACACACCCCTACCAGCCGACATTGCACCCGTACCCACCGGCAACACACCCCTATCGATCGACATTGCACCCGTATCCACCGACAACAAACCCCTACCAGCCGACATTGCACTCGCACCCACCGACAACAAACCCCTACCAGCCGACATTGCACCCGTACCCACCGACAACACACCCCTACCAGCCGACATTGCACCCGTACCCACCGGCAACACACCCCTATCGATCGACATTGCACCCGTATCCACCGACAACAAACCCCTACCAGCCGACATTGCACTCGCACCCACCGACAACACCCCCTACCAGTCGACATTGCACCCGTACCCACCGACAACACACCCCTACCAGCTTTTATTGCACTGGTACCCTCCGACAACACACCTCTACCAGCCGACATTGCACCCGTACCCACCGACAACAAACCCCTACCAACCGACATTGCACCCGTACCCAACGACAACACCCCCTACCAGTCGACATTGCACCCGTACCCACCGACAACAAACCCCTACCAGCCGACATTGCACCCGTACCCACCGACAACACACCCCTACCAGCCGACATTGCACCCGTACCCACCGACAACACACCCCTATCAATCGACATTGCACCCGTACCCACCGACAACACACCTCTACCAGCCGACATTGCACCCGTACCCACCGACAACACCCACTACCAGTCGACATTGCACCCGTACCCACCGACAACACACCCCTATCAATCGACATTGCACCCGTACCCACCGACAACAAACCCCTACCAGCCGACATTGCACCCGTACCCACCGACAACACACCCCTACCAGCCGACATTGCACCCGTACCCACCGACAACACACCCCTATCAATCGACATTGCACCCGTACCCACCGACAACACACCCCTACCAGCCGACATTGCACCCGTACCCACTGACAACACACCCCTACCAGCCGACATTGCACCCGTACCCACCGACAACACACCCCTATCAATCGACATTGCACCCGTACCCACCGACAACACACGCCTACCAGCCGACATTGCACCCGTACCCACCGACAACACACCCCTATCGATCGACATTGCACCCGTACCCACCGGCAACACCCCCTACCAGTCGACATTGCACCCGTACCCACCGACAACACACCCCTACCAGCTTTTATTGCACTGGTACCCTCCGACAACACACCTCTACCAGCCGACATTGCACCCGTACCCACCGACAACAAACCCCTACCAGCCGACATTGCACCCGTACCCACCGACAACACCCCCTACCAGTCGACATTGCACCCGTACCCACCGACAACAAACCCCTACCAGCCGACATTGCACCCGTACCCACCGACAACACACCCCTACCAGCCGACATTGCACCCGTACCCACCGGCAACACACCCCTATCGATCGACATTGCACCCGTATCCACCGACAACAAACCCCTACCAGCCGACATTGCACTCGCACCCACCGACAACACCCCCTACCAGTCGACATTGCACCCGTACCCACCGACAACACACCCCTACCAGCTTTTATTGCACTGGTACCCTCCGACAACACACCTCTACCAGCCGACATTGCACCCGTACCCACCGACAACAAACCCCTACCAACCGACATTGCACCCGTACCCACCGACAACACCCCCTACCAGTCGACATTGCACCCGTACCCACCGACAACAAACCCCTACCAGCCGACATTGCACCCGTACCCACCGACAACACACCCCCTACCAGCCGACATTGCACCCGTACCCACCGACAACACACCCCTATCAATCGACATTGCACCCGTACCCACCGACAACACACCTCTACCAGCCGACATTGCACCCGTACCCACCGACAACACCCACTACCAGTCGACATTGCACCCGTACCCACCGACAACACACCCCTATCAATCGACATTGCACCCGTACCCACCGACAACAAACCCCTACCAGCCGACATTGCACCCGTACCCACCGACAACACACCCCTACCAGCCGACATTGCACCCGTACCCACCGACAACACACCCCTATCAATCGACATTGCACCCGTACCCACCGACAACACACCCCTACCAGCCGACATTGCACCCGTACCCACCGACAACACACCCCTACCAGCCGACATTGCACCCGTACCCACCGACAACACACCCCTATCGATCGACATTGCACCCGTATCCACCGACAACACACCCCTACCAGCCGACATCGCACCCGTACCCACCGACAACACACCCTATCAGTCGAAATTGCACCCGTACCTACCGACAACACACCCCTACCAGCCGGCATTGCACCCGTACCCACCGACAACACACCCCTACCAGCCGACATTGCACCCGTACCCATCGATAACGCACCCCTAGCAGCCGACATTGTACCCGTACCCACCGACAACGCACCCTTACCAGCCAAAATTGCACCCGTACCCACCGATAACGCACCCCTACCAGCCGACATTGCACTGGTACCCACCGACACCGCACCCTTACCAGCCAAAATTGCACCTGTACCCACCGACAACGCACCCCTAGCAGCCGACATTGTACCCGTACCCACCGACAACACACCCCTACCAGCCGACATTGCACCCGTACCCACCGGCAACACACCCCTATCGATCGACATTGCACCCGTATCCACCGACAACAAACCCCTACCAGCCGACATTGCACTCGCACCCACCGACAACACCCCCTACCAGTCGACATTGCACCCGTACCCACCGACAACACACCCCTACCAGCTTTTATTGCACTGGTACCCTCCGACAACACACCTCTACCAGCCGACATTGCACCCGTACCCACCGACAACAAACCCCTACCAACCGACATTGCACCCGTACCCACCGACAACACCCCCTACCAGTCGACATTGCACCCGTACCCACCGACAACAAACCCCTACCAGCCGACATTGCACCCGTACCCACCGACAACACACCCCTACCAGCCGACATTGCACCCGTACCCACCGACAACACACCCCTATCAATCGACATTGCACCCGTACCCACCGACAACACACCTCTACCAGCCGACATTGCACCCGTACCCACCGACAACACCCACTACCAGTCGACATTGCACCCGTACCCACCGACAACACACCCCTATCAATCGACATTGCACCCGTACCCACCGACAACAAACCCCTACCAGCCGACATTGCACCCGTACCCACCGACAACACACCCCTACCAGCCGACATTGCACCCGTACCCACCGACAACACACCCCTATCAATCGACATTGCACCCGTACCCACCGACAACACACCCCTACCAGCCGACATTGCACCCGTACCCACCGACAACACACCCCTACCAGCCGACATTGCACCCGTACCCACCGACAACACACCCCTATCGATCGACATTGCACCCGTATCCACCGACAACACACCCCTACCAGCCGACATCGCACCCGTACCCACCGACAACACACCCCTATCAGTCGAAATTGCACCCGTACCTACCGACAACACACCCCTACCAGCCGGCATTGCACCCGTACCCACCGACAACACACCCCTACCAGCCGACATTGCACCCGTACCCATCGATAACGCACCCCTAGCAGCCGACATTGTACCCGTACCCACCGACAACGCACCCTTACCAGCCAAAATTGCACCCGTACCCACCGATAACGCACCCCTACCAGCCGACATTGCACTGGTACCCACCGACACCGCACCCTTACCAGCCAAAATTGCACCTGTACCCACCGACAACGCACCCCTATCAGCCATCATTGTACCCATATTAGCGAGCAACGTACCCTTCCATCCCTCATTACAACCGTACCCAACCCCAGGGTACTCCTTTTAAACGGCCTTAACAAAATGCGTTCAGACAGAACAGTTAACTCTCAAGTTGGCGGCTCTTTAATTTCGCGTTGACCTCACAGCGATTCCTCCCGGCATTGTTATAGTTAATAACACAGAAATACTAAATAAGTGTATAAAACATGAAATAAGTTTCTTAAAGCCAACATGAAAGCTCCCATCGTCATTCGCGAATATAAATTCCATCCAACATGGTGAGTTACCTTTTTCCTTTGCAATCTCCGATGCTCTCGGCCAAATCCACAAATGAAAAAAGCCGTAACTAGTTACCCTTTTCTTCCTTTGTAAACTCGACCACTTTGGAGCAAAAAGTGCAAGTTACCCCGTTTTTCCAAAATGTATTCTAAAATATATAATTTTTTATGTGGTTTACAATTTTGATATTGGTATCATCGGATGCGTCGTGAGAAGGGCTTTCGAATGATATGAAAAACCAAAAATCGACATTTTGAGTTACCCTTTTCTTCCTTTGCACGGCAGCTTTAACCCTCGCCCCACCGGGGGGCCATCGATGGCCCCCTAAGGTTTTTCCGGGATAGCAGAAAAACGACGAGGCGCAGCACCGCGGTTGAGGGCTCTACCTCTCACTGCATCATTTTCCCATCATCCCTGAAATTTTTTACCCCGGGTCACCCAAGGTCAGGTGACCAGACGAGGTCAACCAAGGTCACCTCACTTCACTTTAGAGCTCTGTAAGAGCTACATTTCAAAGTCGATCGATTTGAAACTTCCTACACTTCATGACCCCTCCAGGGTCTACAAGGTGTATATCCGGGATTTTTCGATTTCGTGCCCTGAGGTCAGGTCACGAGGCGACCTCTCCCATTGGAAAAGCATGAGGAAAAGCTATTTCATGATATAAAAGCCACAAAAATGATTGCAAATATTCAGACTGCTCAGAACAACGTTTTTGGACACCCTTTCACGGATCCCAGGGGTCATATTTGCCCTTTGACTTTTCCAAGGTCATCCAAGGTCACCGGAGGTCAAAAACAGTATTTTGACAATAACTTTTGACCTAATTGAGCTAGAGCGGTGAAACAAACACCATCGTGTTTGTCTTGTCACTGGCTTTCATTTGATATACGGCAAGGTCACTTTTTGACCTTTCGTGACCTCAGGTCATATTAGGTCACGAGGTGACCTCTTGCGGTCAAACCACTGGCGGGAGGTCTTTACGTTCCACATAGCGGAAAAAGTACAGGCAATTTGCTATCAAATGTACTTTACCAGGCCTCAATAGCTCTAATGACATAAGAGTTATGCCCAGTTTGCTTAATCATTGCATATTTGAGTGAAAATAGCCGATCTTGACCTAATTTGACCTCTGGAGGTCAAACCATTGACCTGAGCACTAAAACATGCTAAGTAATTTCTTACTGAATTCACGCGAGCTTTCTATTGCACTTTGCAGATTTGCGCTAACGCCCATATTTTCGGAGTTAGAGGGGGGGCCATCGATGGCCCCCGGTGGGGCGAAGGTGGCGCCGGACCCCCGGTGGGGCGCGGGTTAATCTAAATAAATCGTATGCATATTATTAAATAACAGCTTGGTCCATTCAACCATATCTTATTTTACATAATTTATTTCAGATATTTTATTCGAAGAGGCAGTAGCCCACCCAAGGGGGAAAGACAGACACAGGCACCCATGGAGGGCAGAAATGAGCCTGATCTGGCTTTTAGTACCAGTTCTACTCTCACCTTGCCGTCCCTGCCCCTAGTGTGCCGCCTCTGCGTTGAAGCATTCGCCCAATATGTGATTCAAGCCGCCCCTGTTCCGAAACTGCCGCCTCCTCACCAGGGAAAGAAATCCTGCACGTGACATGCCGCCCCCCCATCCGCCTGCCACCCCCAAACAAAAATCCTGGGTGTGCGCCTGCCAAGAGATGTACGCAAAACAATAACGGTCTTTGCAGTAATATGTCGTGCACCTAAAAGGCGCTTGCCTAGCCTCCGATGGAAACTGCATCGGAGACCCCAACGCATGGGCTAGATTCTTACTGAGCTCGAGCGGATTGACTTTCTTGTCAGGAAAACCGTCATATTTCATCTAGACTACCACCAGACAGCCGAATTAGCCCCTGTTTGATTCAGCTAATAACATTATCGATGATTAACAACTGAACTGATTAAAATGTGAATAGCATGCGATCCTACCTGCGTTGCTCCACTAAGGCTTAAGACTAAGACTAGAAAATATAGAATGCTAAATAAGATGATCAGAATACCTGAAATACAGTGCAATTATCAGCATGATGTTGGTAACAACTATTGGAAAACGCTTAAAGTTCAGTTTCCATAAATAATTTCAAATTTGGCCTCCCCGAGTTTTTGCCACTTTCTGACACTTTTTGCCGGTTTAAACCGGTAAAAACCGGCTGGCAGCAGAAACCCCTTTAAACTGGCAAAAATGACAACCCTGTCTGTGACTGATACCAGCTGCTCTGTAAGCACAAATCAGTCAACGGTGTAACCGGCCCATTTGCCCTGAGATTTCACCTGGTGGCGCGTTTGGGGCCGGCCTTCCGACGAGCCCGGCGGGCACTGTCCTCCGTGTCCTCCAAGTCGCTCTCCTCCAAGTCGCTGTCCTCCGACTCAAGGAGGGACCTCTTTCGGGCAGAGGAGCGCAGCAGAACCGCGATGTTGGCCAACCTGCGACACGTGCGAATCACGTGACACCCACCAAACTAACGCATCTTCACTACTGCGACTACAAGAAAATATATCGACAGAATGTGGATATGCAAATGATCTTGTACCATTCCCCCGGCTTGAAACTGAGGCAAGGTGGACGAACTCTGTGATACTTGCATTGCTTGGTTGCCTAAAGTATACCCAGGCAATAGCCTGTGTGAGAACGAAATTTACAGTCCTTCAAAGCTCACGGTTCCTTGTCAAGACGATTAGTACCTACCCGGCTTAATACAAAATATACAACTACCTTTCCCTTAATTCAAACAATTTAAAATATGCAAATAAGGCAAATGTGTAATTATGCCAGCACACATGATGGCTAAGACAATGAGGCCAGTGCAAGGAAAAATGAAGTCAGTGCATGGAAAAACGACTGGGTCCACTGATTACTAACGACCCAACAGCATTGATTATTGTTTTAAGCGATTTTTATCAAGAATCACAGGGCCCGTGCAGACTTCCCTGTCCGCTGCCCCAGCACCCATCTGTCTGTGCCAGTACAGACTTCCCTGTCCACTGGCCCAGCACCCACCTGTCTGTGCCAGTACAGACTTCCCTGTCCGCTGCCCCAGCACCCATCTGTCTGTGCCAGTTCACGATTCCCTGTCCGCTGCCCCAGCACCCATCTGTCTGTGCCAGTTCACGATTCCCTGTCCGCTGCCCCAGCACCCATCTGTCTGTGCCAGTACAGACTTCCCTGTCCGCTGCCCCAGCACTTACTTGCCTGTGCCAGTAGACTTCCCTGTACGCTGCCCCAGCACCCATCTGTCTGTGCCAGTACAGACTTCCCTGTCCGCTGCCCGAGCACTTACTTGCCTGTGCCAGTAGACTTCCCTGTCCACTGGCCCAGCACCCACTCGTCTGTGACAGTACAGACTTCCCTGTCCGCTGCCCCAGCACCCATCTGTCTGTGCCAGTTCACGATTCCCTGTCCGCTGCCCCAGCACCCATCTGTCTGTGCCAGTACAGACTTCCCTGTCCGCTGCCCCAGCACTCACCAGTCTGCGCCAATTCACGCTTCCCTGTCCGCTGCCCCAGCACCCACCCGTCTGCGCCAGTTCACGCTTCCCTGTCCGCTGCCCCAGCACTCACAAGTCTGCGCCAGTTCACGCTTCCCTGTCCGCTGCCCCAGCACTCACCTGCGCACATCCAGCTCCTGCTGGGACAGTTTCTGCTTAGCGCTGCGGCTGATCCTCACGCTGCCACCCTCTTTCGCCTCCTTTAGCACGTCAGCCGGCAGCCTGACCAGCGTGACCGTGCAGTCACCGGTGGCCTCCGGAGGATCGCGCGGCGGCCGCCGCTCCTTCCCACCGTCTGAGCCGGAGTGACGTCCACCTTTGCCGCGGCTTGCTTTCCGCCTGGAAGCCCGGCGCCGCGCACTGCCGTCCGAGTCATCTGACGCGTCCGAGCCCTCCTGACGCCGAGTTTCAGTGCAGCGTCGGACCGGTCGGGCGGAACCTTCTGAAGCACTACCGGACTCAACCGGCGACGGTTTCGTGATGGACCCTCCGGACTGGTCTGAGTCCCTGGATGCACTCCGGGACCGTGGGGGTGATGGCTGGTGGTCGACTACCGTTTCGGCTGAATCATCGGAGGCACCGGCAGCCGGTTCCGGCGATGCCGCCACGCTGCCAGGTTTAGCACCGGCGCCGCTCTCCGGGACGGCGCTGGCATCCATGTCGCTGTCCTCACTGAAATCCTCCAGCAGCGCAAGCCGGTCGCGCTCGTTCTTACTGACCGGGTCTCCATCCTCCTCGGTGTCCGATTTCACCCATCGTGTAGTGGTATCCTCGTCGGCTTCAGTACACTCTTCCAACAAAGTGCTGTTCGAACCGGTTTTGGCGGTCTTGACCGAGCCTTTTTCTGTCTCACAAACCCCACTAATTGACTTCTTGTCCTTGTCAGTTTTTCCCGTTGTGATTGGTATCTCACCATTGACACCACCGCACACAGATCCGCCGTTCTCAGCATCACTGTCGCGACCTGGCGGGGTCTCCAGCTCGGGCGTCTCCGGCACCACACGTCTCTCAGTCACCGGTGTCCGCTCTCCGTCTGCCTCCGGCAGCGAGTCAAAGATGACGTCCAGCCGGTTTCGGGCCGCCAGCGCGCCGGCACGCAGCCGGCCAGCCGCCGCCTCCGCCGGCAGGGTCGGCGCCAGCGTCAGTAGGGAGTTCAGCTGCTCGCATACCTCCCTGAGCTGCGCGAACGCTGTCAGCTGCCCCGGCTTCTCCTGCTGACTGCCGGTCGGCATCTTCTCCTGCTGACTGCCGCTCGGCATCTTCTCCTGCTGACTGTCACTCGGCATCTTCTCCTCCTGACTACCGCTCGGAAGCTCCTGACTACCGCTCGGCAGCTCCTCCTGACTCGGCAGCTCCTCCTGCTGGGTGCTGGGTGCCGAGTGCGAGTCACTGCCTGAGGCCAGGCCGGATTTGATGCTGGTGGGTGCCGGCCGGAACGTGGCTGCCGCAGCTGCGGTACCGTTACAGAGCGCCTTCGGGCCTGGCTCCACTTGCCAGTCGGTCAGGGGACTATCGTCGGCAGAGTTTCCAGCGGGCGACTGCACTGGCGCACTCTGGTCCACAGGGACCGAGGCGTCGGCTGGAGTGGCACTGTCCTTCAGAGATGAACCACCACTCGGGAGGTTTGCTGGCCTATCATCCACGCGTTCTTGGCTAAGAGTAGTGTCAAGCTCCTGGCTGAGGTGAGATCTTGGCTCGTAGTCCAGCCCAGTGTCACCCTGCTGAATTTCATCACTCTGCGGACCCAAGTTCACCTGCTCTGGCTTAATTTCAATTTCCAGGGCATCAACATCCGTGTTTTGACTATCTGATACAATGTCAGGCGCCTTTCGCTTCCACACAGAATCCATTCCTTGCTTCGAAACAGTACTGCTCCTGTGCTTTCTACTCTTGCTTTTTGCTTTTGGCTCCGCTACATCTCCCTGCTGCCTCATGACGAACTCCACTGGCCTCCCCAGGGACCACCCGCGCCACAGAAGTTCCACCCAGGATTCGATACGTCACTATAAGGCTGGCACTAAAATATGCAAATTTATAACTTATTGCAGATGTTCTTCCATCTCCAACATCTCTTCCTTCCTGTAGGACAAGAACATTCATGAGAAATAGAGCAAGGAAGTCCTGGCATAGGCGCATCCAGGGAAGGGGATCTAGGCCAGGGGCGAATCCAGGAAAGAGAAACAGACGGGATACTGTAAAACCAAGTATACGAGTCATGGGCAGATTCAGGGGAAACTGCTACGGTGCACCACAGAGCACGGGATTCCTGGCATGGGCAGGTCCAGAGGAAATATTTTAGGCCATAGGCGAATCCAGGGAATAGAAGCAGACGGGACACGGTAAAAGGATCCACCCATGGCCTAAATCCCCTCCCTGGATGCGCCTATGCCAGGAATCCCTTACCCTGTAGTGCACTGCAACCATCCTGTAGCTGCCTGTGACTCGTATTCTTTATTTTACAGAGTCCCGCCTACTTTCCCTTCCCTGGACCCAGTCATGGTCTAAATCCCTAACTCTAGATCCCCTATGCCAGGAATTCCCTGCCCTGTAGTGCACTTTAATCTCTAGATCCCCTAGGCCAGGAATCCCTTGCCCTGTAGTGCACTTAAGCATTATCTACTCCTGAACCCGCCTGACACGTATACTTTGTTTTACAGGGTCCCTCTTCTTCCACTTTCCTGGATCCGCCCATGGCCTAAATCCCTACCCTGGAAGCGCGTATGCCAGGAATTCCTTACTCTGTAGTGCACTGAAACCATCCTGAATCCACCTATGACCTGCATGCTTTGCTTTATAGGGTCTGCTCTTCTTCCCCCTTCCTGGATCCGCCCATGGCCTATATCCCCTTCTCTAGATCCGCTGATGCCAGGAATTCCCTGCTCTGTAGTTCACCGCAACCCTCCTGAATCCGCCTATGACGAGTGTACTTAGTTTTACAGGGTCCAGTCTCTTTCCCTTGATCCGCCCTTGGCCTAAATCCCCTAACCTGGATGCGCCTATTCCAGGAATCCCTTGCTCTGTAGGGCACTGGCACTCTCCTGAATCCACCTATGACAGGAATGCTTTGTTTTACAGGGACCCACTTAAATCCGTCCCCTGGATCCGCCCATGGCCTAAATCCTCTACCTTAGATGCGCCTATGCCAGGAATCCCTTGCCCTGTAGAGCACTGCAACTCTCCTGAATCCGCCTATGACTGGAATGCTTTGTTTTACAGGGACCCACCTAAATCTCTCTCCTGGATCCACCCATGACCTAAATCCCCTAGCCTGGATGTGCCTATGCCAGGAATCCCTTGCTCTGTAGAGCACTGCAACTTTCCTGAATCCGCCTGTGACTGGAATGCTTTATTTTATAAGGATCCACCTAATTCCCTCCCCTGGATCCACCCATGGCCTAAATCCCCTAGCCTGGGTGTGCCTATGCCAGAAATCCCTTGCTCTGTAGAGCACTGCAACTTTCCTGAATCCGCCTGTGACTGGAATGCTTTATTTTATAAGGATCCACCTAATTCCCTCCCCTGGATCCGCCCATGGCCTAAATCCCTAGCCTGGGTGTGCCTATGCCAGAAATCCCTTGCTCTGTAGGGCACTGGCACTCTCCTGAATCCACCTATGACAAGAATGCTTTGTTTTACAGGGACCCACTTAAATCTGTCCCCTGGATCCGCCCATGGCCTAAATCCTCTACCTTAGATGCGCCTATGCCAGGAATCCCTTGCTCTGTAGAGCACTGCAACTCTCCTGAATCCGCCTGTGACTGGAATGCTTTATTTTATAGGGATCCACCTAATTCCCTCCCCTGGATCCGCCCATGGCCTAAATCCTCTAGCCTGGGTGTGCCTATGCCAGAAATCCCTTGCTCTGTAGAGCAAAGTAACTCTTCTGAATCCGCCTGTGACCGGAATGCATTGTTTTACAGGGACCCACCTAATTAATTAGGTAGGTCCCTAATTAACCGGGGAGGCGAGTTTAGGCCATAAGCGGATCCAGAGGAGGGAATTCCCTCCCCTGGATCCACTTATGGCCTAAATCCCCTTCTCTAGATACGCCTACGCCAGGAATGCCCTGCTCCGTAGTGCGCCCTAACATTTTTCTTCCTGTATCTGCCTATGACACATGCTTAATTTTGTTGGGTCCCGTCTTCTACCCTTCCCAGGATCTGCCCATGGCCTGAGTCCACTTCCCTGGATACGCCCATGCAGGGGCACCGCCACGGAATTTTCGCATGGGGGACAGACCCGGGCTGCGAGTGACCGGGGAGGCGAATTTTGAGCATATTCAGTACCTGACAACATTAATGACCATCGACCCAGAAATTCTGGGGGATGTCCCCCCTGGCAGGCCAACAGGGGGGACACGTCCCCCATCCCCATCCCCCCACTTTCGACGCTCAAGCGCCCATACCAAGAATCCCCCACCCAAGCTTCTCATGGGGAGATCCCGGGAATCTGGGGAAATTTAGAAATCTTGGGAATTTTTTTGGCTCCACGCAAAACCCAATGTCTCTATCTGGCAAGGCTGAGATGTCTCCCCTAGCAGTACCCAAGGCTTTAGTAAGGCACCACCTCGAATATGCCAATGTAGTATGGGGACCATTCTATAAGGCCGATCAAGCTCTGGTCAAGAGAGTTCAGCGTAGGGCAACAAGACTAGTGCCATCTCTACGAGCCCTTGACTATGAACAACGCCTCCGCAGCCTGAATCTCCCATCCTTTTGGTATCTATGCAAAAGGGGGACATGATCCTTATGTATAAGCTCCTGCGCGGACAGCTGGGGTTATCGAAGTACAAGTTCTTCCAAGATCCTCCCGTCGGCACCACAAGAGGGCACCAATTTAAGGTGAGAAAGCCTCTGGCAATTTCAAGAGTAAGGAGAAACCACTTCGCCGTTCGCACAGTGTCCGAATGGAACAGCGTTCCCTCCTGGGTGGTCGAGTCAACATCTACTACCTTTTTCAAAAGCAACATCGATAAGCACTGGTGCGAACTTTTGTTCAGATTCCCAACATGATCCTAGTACTAGTACCTGTACCAAGCTCGATGAGAATGGGCAAGACAGGCGCTCCTCATTGCCTTATAAAGACCCGATCAACTAAAGTAACTAAGGTAAAGTAAGGAGAAACCACCTGAAAATACTCTCCCTGAATGCTTGGAATAACTTTCCCACACATATTGTTACATCCAGAAACCTGAACAGGTAACCAGTTTAAGAAAAACTTGGACAGACTCTTGAGCAAAAGTGCACTCTTGAGCAAAAGTGTAATATAGTTCAGAATAAGGCACTGGCATTTTCCCCTCTGTTCCATTCAGATTTTCAAGCAATTTCCTATCTTTCCCCAAGATGAAGTATGGAGTAAAAGGCCAAGTCAAAATGTCCGTGATAATAGCAACGTATTCGTATTCGTATTCAAATACGTATTCGCGTCCCCTCCGATTTTGCTGAAATTTTGCATGGACACTGCTATGCAAGTCCCTAGTAACCCCTAAAATCATTCGTGTTCACAACTAACGGTTTGACCTTCAGAGGTCACCAAAATTTAAAGCTCGAAAATCTGGCGAACCCTACAATTTTTAAACAAAAGAGCTAGAAGTGTCATTTCAGCTCTGGTGCTTTCCATTGACACCAAAGATGATTCACAATTAACACATACTTCGTTAAACCCCAACCCCTGGCTTTGAATTCAAAATTCAATTTCAAAAGCCGCCCTGTCAAAAAGCGTGGCGAACCCTAAATCAACGCTTTATTACATACTTATCATAGGTTTTTGGTGTTCAAGCGCGGCCATCGCAGTCAGCATCATTCACAAAAATATAAACAACCATTAAATATATTATTTCCGCTCTAGGCGTACATTTGATGTAAAAATGACCGTTTTACAAAAATGCTTGCGAACCCTGCCATTCCTACCTTAATCTGTTAAGATATAAAACAGTTCCACATCGAATTTACTCATATATCATAGATAATTCACAAAAAAACCAGACACCTTCAACTGTCCTAGTTTAGCCAGCATCAACAAAAAACGTTTATTCCAATGATAAAAACTTCCATCGGCAACATTCAACGTCCTCCAAGCCCCGCCCCCCGAAGGCGGGGCCTTAAAGCAAGCGGACCATTTACCGGCCACACAGCTCGTTTGCCATAAGAGATGCAAATCAATCATAATGGCA
The DNA here is from genome assembly GCA_034440635.1 of Lepas anatifera. Lineage (NCBI taxonomy): Eukaryota > Metazoa > Arthropoda > Thecostraca > Lepadidae > Lepas > Lepas anatifera. The sequence goes on from JAOTON010000736.1 coordinate 428,016, forward strand.
GCTATGACTACCTGGCTTGCTGAAATGGTGGTTCAAAGGGGCATAGGAGGCCCCCACCCCCAAATATCAGAGCGCACATAGTTTATGCATAGCAGTAAGCTGCTCAGAGGCATAGGCGGATCCAGGATGGCGCATCGGGGGAGGGGGAGGCAGTGGCGGATCTAGCCGGTCGCTTTGGGAGGGGCAAACCAAAATCAAAAAGCAAAAAACAAAACGTCACGGGGGTGAAAGATATTGGCTTAAGATACTTTTTCCTATCCAAGGCCCAATATTCACAATGAACTTCACTGGTTCTGCCTGGAGCTGAGAGTTGAAGCACCAAAGTCTTGCTTATAGGTAAACTAAAAAGGAGTCGGGGCAAAAGCGAGGTCGACCACTTTGGAGGGGCAAAACATAGTTTTGCCCCAAGCTTTCCGTTTGGGGGGGGCAAATATCATTTTTGCCCCCTTCCTGGATCCGCCACTGGGCGGGGGGTAACTTAACAGGGAGGGGCTTTTCTGACCAAGGGGTGGTAATTTTGACCGGAAAAAAACTAACAAGTTGGCATAAAATTAAGGAAAAAACAATTGTTTGAATAAATTTACGGCGAACCCTACAATTTATCTGTATTCAAGGATATGGGTGTTTTTTCATCACTGGTACCTTTGAAAGTTTTAAAAGACCATTCACAAAATTATTATTTTTATCTTCTGATCCATTAAAAGTAACACCGAGTGGCCAAACAAAAACTAAACAAAACACAATTTTTTCCCTAAATTCACTGCGAACCCTACAACTTATTTGTTTGCTAGAGTATGGCTATTTCTTTAGCACTGATATGTTAAGAAAATCTTAAACACGATTCACAAAAATAGTATTTTTGTCTGCTGACCCGTTGAGTGTAACACTGAGTGGAAAAACGAAAATTAAGAGGAAACAAGGTTTTTACCTATATTCACGGCGAACCCTGCAACATATTTTATCCTATACAATAATTGTCTTTTTAGTCACTCATGACTTAGAAATACACCAAACACTATTCACAAAAATTTGGCTTTTGAGTGCTGATGCGTTAAGTATACTGAACAGCGGCAAAACCTAACTTAGACAAAATCAACGTTTTCAACTGTAGTTGGCGGCAAACAATACAACTGATTTATTTGCAAGGATATAGCTATTTCTCTAGCACTGATGGCTTAAAAAGTCATTGAAGGTCATTCACAAAATTTTGTTTTTGTCTGCTGCCCAGTTGAGGGTGACACTGAGTGGCAAAACAAAAATTAAGGAAGAAACAATTGTTTGCCTAAATTTACGGCGAACCCTACAACTTATTTGTTTTCAAGGATGTAGGCGTTTTTTTCATCACTGGTACTTATGGAAGTTTAAAAAGACCATTCACAAAAATATTATTCTTCTCTGATGACCAATTAAAAATAACACAGAGTGGCTAAACGACAACTGAGCAAAACACATTTTTTTACCCGAACCGACGGCGAACCCTACAACTTATTTGTTTGCTAGGGTATCGCTATTTCTCTAACACTGATATGTTAAGCAAAGCTTAAGGACGATTCACAAAAATAGTATTTTTGTCTGCTGACCCAATGAGTGCAACACTAAATGGCAAAACAAAAACTTAGGAAAAAACAATTATTGCTACCTTTACGGCAAAGCCTACAACTTTTTTGTTTTCAAGGATATAGGTGTTTTTTCATCCCTGGTACCCTTGGAAGCTTAAAAAGACCATTCACAAAAAAATTATTTTTCTCTGATGACCCATTAAAAGTAACACCGAGTGGCTAAACGAAACTAAACCGAACACAATTGTTTTACCCGGACTCACGGCGAACCCTACAACTTATTTGTTTGCTAGGGTATGGCTATTTCTTTAGCACTGATATATCAAGAAAACCTTAAAGACGATTCACAAAAACAGTATTTTTGTCTGCTGACCCGTTGAGTGTAACACTGAGTGGGAAAACGAAAATTAAGGAGAAAACAATTGTTTGCCTAAATTTACAGCGAACCCTAAAACTTATTTGTTTGATAGGGTATGGCTATTTCTTTAGCACTGATATATTAAGAAAACCTTAAAGACGATTCACAAAAACAGTATTTTTCTCTGCTGACCCGTTGAGTGTAACACTGAGTGGCAAAACGAAAATTAAGGAAAAAACAATTGTTTGCCTAAATTTACGGCGAACCCTACAACTTATTTGTTTTCAAGGATGTAGGTGTTTTTTCATCACTGGTACCTTGGAAAACTTAAAAAGACCATTCACAAAAATATTATTTTTCTCTGATGACCCATTAAAAGTAACCCCGAGTGGCTAAACAAAACTAAGCCAAACACAATTTTTTACCCGAACTCACGGCAAACCCTACAACTTATTTGTTTGCTAGGGTATGGCTATTTCTTTAGCACTAATATGTTAAGAAAAGCTTAAAGACGATTCACAAAAATAGTATTTTTGTCTGCTGACCCGTGGAGTGTAACACTGAGTGGCAAACGAAAATTAAGAGGAAAAAAGGTTTTTACGTGTCTTCACGGCGAACCCTACAACTTATTTGTTTGCTAGGGTACGGCTATTTCTTTAGCACTGACATGTTGAAAAAACCTTAAAGACGATTCACAAAAATAGCATTTTTGTCTGCTGACCCCTTGAGTGTAACACTGAGTGGCAAAACGAAAATTAAGAGAAAAAAGGGTTTTACCTGTCTTAACGGCGAACCCTACAACTTATTTGTTTTCAAGGATGTAGGTGTTTTTTCATCACTGGTACCTTTGGACGTTCAAAAAGACCATTCACAAAAATATTATTTTTCTCTGATGACCCATTCAAAGTAACCCCGAGTGGCTAAACGAATACTAATCAAAACACAATTTTTACCCGAACTCACGGCGAACCCTACAACTTATTTGTTTCCTAGGGTATGGCTATTTCTTTAGCACTGATATACTAGGAAAGCCTTAAAGACAATTCACAAAAACAGTATTTTTGTCTGCTGACCGTTGAGTGTAACACTGAGTGCCAAAACGAAAAATAAGGGGAAAAAGGGTTTTACCTGTCTCCACGGCGAACCCTACAACTTATTTGTTTGCTAGGGTACGGCTATTTCTTTTAGCAGTGACATGTTAAGAAAACCTTAAAGACGATTCACAAAAATATTATTTTTGTCTGGTGACCCGTTGAGTGTAACACTGAGTGGCAAAACGAAAATTAAGAGGAAAAAATGTTTTTACGAGTCTTCACGGCGAACCCTACAACTTATTTGTTTGCTAGGGTACGGCTATTTCGTTAGCACTGACATTTTAAGAAAACCTTAGACGATTCACAAAAATAGTATTTTTGTCTGCTGACCCGTTGAGTGTAACACTGAGGGCCAAAACGAAAATTAAGAGGAAAAAGGGTTTTAACCTGTCTCCATGGCGAACCCTACAATTTATTTGTTTGCTATGGGACGGCTATTTCTTTAGCACTGCCATGTTAAAAAAACCTTAAAGACGATTCACAGAAATAGTATTTTTGTCTGCTGACCCGTTCAGTGTAGCACTGAGTGGCAAAACAAAAACTAAGGGAAAAATAATTGTTTACCCGAACTCACGGCGAACCCTAAAACTTATTTGTTTGCAAGGGTATGGCTATTTCTTTAGCACTGATATATTAAGAAAGCCTTAAAGACGATTTACAAAAATAGTATTTTTGTCTGCTCACCCGTTGAGTGTAACACTGAGTGCCAAAACGAAAATTAAGAGGAAAAAGGGTTTTTACCTGTCTCCACGGCGAACCCTACAACTTATTTGTTTGCTAGGGTACGACTATTTCTTTAGCACTGACATGTTAAGAAAACCTTAAAGACGATTCACAAAAATAGTATTTTTGTCTGCTGACCCGTTGAGTGTAGCACTGAGGGCCAAAACGAAAATTAAGAGGAAAAGGGGTTTTAACCTGTCTCCACGGCGAACCCTACAACTTATTTGTTTGCTATGGTATGGCTATTTCTTTAGCACTGACATGTTAAGAAAACCTTAAAGACGATTCACAAAAATATTATTTTTGTCCGCTGACCCGTTGAGTGTAACACTGAGTGGCAAAACAAAAACTAAGGGAAAAATAATTGTTTGCCTTAAATTTACGGCGAACCCTACAAGTTATTCGTTTTCAAGGATGTAGGTGTTTTTTCATCACTGTTACCTTTGGAAATTTAAAAAGACCATTCACAAAAATATATTTTTTCACTGATGACCAATTAAAAGTAACACCGAGTGGCTAAACGAAACTAAGCAAAACACAATTTTTTACCCGAACTCACGGCGAACCCTACAACTTATTTGTTTTCTAGGGTATGGCTATTTCTTTAGCACTGATATACTAGGAAAGCCTTAAAGAAAATTCACAAAAATAGTATTTTTGTCTGCTGACCCGTTGAGTGTAACACTGAGTGCCAAAACGAAAAATAAGAGGAAAAAAGGTTTTTACCTGTCCCCACGGCGAACCCTACAACTTATTTGTTTGCTAGGGTACGGCTATTTCTTTAGCACTGATATACTAGGAAAGCCTTAAAGACAATTCACAATAATAGTATTTTTGTCTGCTGACCCGTTGAGTGTAACACTGAGTGCCAAAACGAAAAATAAGAGGAAAAAGGGTTTTTACATGTCTCCACGGCGAACCCTACAACTTATTTGTTTGCAAGGGTACGGCTATTTCTTTAGCACTGAAATGTTAAGAAAACCTTAAAGACGATTCACAAAAATAATATTTTTGTCTAATGACCCGTTGAGTGGAACACTGAGTGGCAAAACGAAAATTAAGAGGAAAAAATTTTGTTATCTGTCTTCACGGCGAACCCTACAACGTATTTGTTTGCTAGGGTACGGCTATTTCTTTAGCACTGACATGTTAAGTAAACCTTAAAGACGATTCACAAAAATAGTATTTTTGTCTGCTGACCCGTTGAGTGTAACACTGAGTGGCAAAACAAAAACTAAGGGAAGAATAATTGTTTGCCTCAATTTACGGCGAACCCTACAAGTTATTCGTTTTCAAGGATGTAGGTATTTTTTCATCACTGTTACCTTTGGAAGTTTGAAAAGACCATTCGCAAAAATTTTTTTTCACTGATGACCAATTAAAAGTAACATCGAGTGGCTAAACGAAACTAAGCAAAACACAATTTTTTACCCGAACTCACGGCGAACCCTACAACTTATTTGTTTGCTAGGGTACGGCTATTTCTTTAGCACTGACATGTTAAGAAAACCTTAAAGACGATTCACAAAAATATTATTTTTGTCTAATGACCCGTTAAGTGCACACTGAGTGGCAAAACGAAAATTAAGAGGAAAAAATGTTTTTACCTGTCTTCACGGCGAACCCTACAACTTATTTGTTTGCTAGGGTACGGCTATTTTTAAGCACTGACATGTTAAGAAAACTTTAAAGACGATTCACAAAAATATTATTTTTGTCTGCTGACCCGTTGAGTGTAACACTGAGTGGCAAAACGAAAATTAAGAGGAAAAAATGTTTTTACGAGTCTTCACGGCGAACCCTACAACTTATTTGTTTGCTAGGGTACGGCTATTTCTTTAGCACTGACATGTTAAGAAAACCATGAAGACGATTCACAAAAATAGTATTTTTGTCTGCTGACCCGTTGAGTGTAACGCTGAGGGCAAAAACGAAAATTAAGAGGAAAAGGGGTTTTAACCTGTCTCCACGGCGAACCCTACAATTAATTTGTTTGCTATGGTACGGCTATTTCTTTAGCACTGACATGTTAAGAAAACCTTAAAGACGTCTCACAGAAATAGTATTTTTGTCTGCTGACCCGTTCAGTGTAGCACTGAGTGGCAAAACAAAAACTAAGGGAAAAATAATTGTTTACCCGAACTCACGGCGAACCCTACAACTTATTTGTTTGCAAGGGTATGGCTATTTTTTAGCACTGATATATTAGGAAAGCCTTAAAGACGATTCACAAAAATAATATTTTTGTCTGCTCACCCGTTGAGTGTAACACTGAGTGCCAAAACGAAAATTAAGAGGAAAAAGGGTTTTTACCTGTCTCCACGGCGAACCCTACAACTTATTTGTTTGCTAGGGTACGACTATTTCTTTAGCACTGACATGGTAAGAAAACCTTAAAGACGATTCACAAAAATAGTATTGTTGTCTGCTGACTCGTTGAGTGTAACACTGAGGGCCAAAACGAAAATTAAGAGGAAAAGGGGTTTTACCTGTCTCCACGGCGAACCCTACAACTTATTTGTTTGCTAGGGTACGGCTATTTCTTTAGCACTGACATGTTAAGAAAACCTTAAAGACGATTCACAAAAATAGTATTTTTGCCTGGTGACCCGTTGAGTGTAACCCTGAGTGGAAAAACGAAAATTAAGAGGAAAAAATGTTTTTACGTGTCTTCACGGCGAACCCTACAACTTATTTGTTTGCTAGGGTACGGCTACTTATTTAGCACTGAAATGTTAAGAAAACCTTAAAGACGATTCACAAAAATATTATTTTTGTCTGCTCACCCGTTCAGTGTAGCACTGAGTGGGAAAACAAAAACTAAGGGAAAAATAATTGTTTACCCGAACTCACGGCGAAGTCTACAACTTATTTGTTTGCTAGGGTATGGCTATTTCTTTAGCACTGATATATTAAAAAACCTTAAAGACGATTCACAAAAATAGTATTTTTGCCTGGTGACCCGTTGAGTGTAACACTGAGTGGAAAAACGAAAATTAAGAGGAAAAAATGTTTTTACGTGTCTTCACGGCGAACCCTACAACTTATTTGTTTGCTAGGGTACGGCTATTTCTTTAGCACTGACATGTTAAGAAAACCTTAAAGACGATTCACAAAAATATTATTTTTGTCTAATGACCCGTTAAGTGCACACTGAGTGGCAAAACGAAAATTAAGAGGAAAAAGTGTTTTTACCTGTCTTCACGGCGAACCCTACAACTTATTTGTTTGCTAGGGTACGGCTATTTTTTAAGCACTGACATGTTAAGAAAACTTTAAAGACGATTCACAAAAATAGTATTTTTGTCTGCTGACCAATTGAGTGTAACACTGAGTGGCAAAACGAAAATTAAGAGGAAAAAATGTTTTTACGAGTCTTCACGGCGAACCCTACAACTTATTTGTTTGCTAGGGTACGGCTATTTCTTTAGCACTGACATGTTAAGAAAACCATGAAGACGATTCACAAAAATAGTATTTTTGTCTGCTGACCCGTTGAGTGTAACACTGAGGGCAAAAACGAAAATTAAGAGGAAAAGGGGTTTTAACCTGTCTCCACGGCGAACCCTACAACTTATTTGTTTGCTATGGTATGGCTATTTCTTTAGCACTGACATGTTAAGAAAACCTTAAAGACGATTCACAAAAATATTATTTTTGTCCGCTGACCCGTTGAGTGTAACACTGAGTGGCAAAACAAAAACTAAGGGAAAAATAATTGTTTGCCTCAATTTACGGCGAACCCTACAAGTTATTCGTTTTCAAGGATGTAGGTGTTTTTTCATCACTGTTACCTTTGGAAGTTTGAAAAGACCATTCACAAAAATATATTTTTTCACTGATGACCCATTAAAAGTAACACCGAGTGGCTAAACGAAACTAAGCAAAACACAATTTTTTACCCGAACTCACGGCGAACCCTACAACTTATTTGTTTGCTAGGGTACGGCTATTTCTTTAGCACTGACATGTTAAGAAAACCTTAAAGACGATTCACAAAAATAGTATTTTTGTCTGCTGACCCCTTGAGTGTAACACTGAGTGGCAAAACGAAAATTAAGAGGAAAAAATGTTTTTACCTGTCATAACGGCGAACCCTACAACTTATTTGTTTTCAAGGATGTAGGTGTTTTTTCATCACTGGTACCTTTGGAAGTTCAAAAGACCATTCACAAAAATAGTATTTTTGTCTGCTCACCCGTTCAGTGTAGCACTGAGTGGGAAAACAAAAACTAAGGGAAAAATAATTGTTTACCCGAACTCACGGCGAATCCTACAACTTATTTGTTTGCTAGGGTATGGCTATTTCTTTAGCACTGATATATTAAGAAAACCTTAAAGACGATTCACAAAAATAGTATTTTTGTCTGCTGACTCCTTGAGTGTAACACTAAGTGACAAAACGAAAATTAAGAGGAAAAAAGGTTTTTACACGTCTTAACGGCGAACCCTACAACTTATTTGTTTTCAAGGATGCTGGCGTTTTTTCATCACTGGTACCTTTGGAAGTTTAAAAAGACCATTCACAAAAATATTATTTTTCTCTGATGACCCATTAAAAGTAACACCGACTGGCTAAACGAGAACTAAGGAAAACACAATTTTTTTACCCGAACACACGGCGAACCCTACAATTTATTTCTTTGCTAGGGTATGGCTATTTCTTTAGCACTAATATATTAAAAAAACCTTGAAGACGATTCACAAAAATAGTATTTTTGTCTGCTGACCCGTTGAGTGTAACACTGAGGGCCAAAACGAAAATTAAGAGGAAAAAGGGTTTTAACCTGTCTCCACGGCGAACCCTACAACTTATTTGTTTGCTATGGTATGGCTATTTCTTTAGCACTGACATGTTAAGAAATCCTTAAAGACGATTTACAAAAATAGTATTTTTGTCTGCTGACCCCTTGAGTGTAACACTAAGTGACAAAACGAAAATTAAGAGGAAAAAAGGTTTTTACATGTCTTAACGGCGAACCCTACAACTTATTTGTTTTCAAGGGTATGGCTATTTCTTTAGAACTAATATATTAGGAAAGCCTTAAAGACAATTCCTAGAAATGGTATTTTTGTTTGCTCACCCGTTGAGTGTAACACTGAGTGCCAAAACGAAAATTAAGAGGAAAAAGGGTTTTTACCTGTCTCCACGGCGAACCCTACAATTAATTTGTTTGCTAGGGTACCACTATTTCTTTAGCACTGACATGTTAAGAAAACCTTAAAGACGATTCACAAAAATAGTATTTTTGTCTGCTGACCCGTTGAGTGTAACACTGAGTGGCGAAACAAAAACTAAGGGAAAAATAATTGTTTGCCTCAATTTACGGCGAACCCTACAAGTTATTCGTTTTCAAGGATGTAGGTGTTTTTTCATCACTGTTACCTTTGGAAGTTTGAAAAGACCATTCACAAAAATATTTTTTTCACTGATGACCCATTAAAAGTATCACCGAGTGGCTAAACAAAACTAAGCAAAACACAATTTTTGACCCGAACTCACGGCGAAGCCTACAAATTATTTGTTTCCTAGGGTATGGCTATTTCTTTAGCACTGATATCCTAGGAAAGTCTTATAGACGATTAACAAAAATAGCATTTTTGTCTGCTGACCCGTTGAGTGTAACACTGAGTGCCAAAACGAAAACTAAGAGGAAAAATTGTTGTTACCTTTCTCCACGGCGAACCCTACAACGTATTTGTTTGCTAGGGTACGGCTATTTCTTTAGCACTGACATGTTAAGAAAACCTTAAAGACGATTCACAAAAATAGTATTTTTGTCTGCTGACCCCTTGAGTGTAACACTGAGTGGCAAAACGAAAATTAAGAGGAAAAAAGGTTGTTACCTGTCCTAACGGCGAACCCTACAACTTATTTGTTTTCAAGGATGTAGATGTTTTTTCATCACTCGTACCTTTGGAAGTTCCAAAGACCATTCACAAAAATATTATTTTTCACTGATGACCCATTCAAAGTAACCCCGAGTGGCTAAACGAAAACTAATCAAAACACAATTTTTTACCCGAACCCACGGCGAAACCTACAAACATCATCTTTAAGTTTATGTTTATCTTAAACAATCATCTAACCCTACATCGTCTTTAAGGTTTTCTTAATATATCAGAGCTAAAGAAATAGCCAAACCCTAGCAAACAAATAAATTGTAGGGTTCGCCGTGTGTTCGGGTAAAAAAATGTGTTTTGCTTAGTTCTCGTTTAGCTACTCGTTCTTCTTTTAATGGGTCATCAGAGAAAAATAATATTTTTGTCAATAGTCTTTTAAACTTCCAAAGGTACCAGTGATGAAAAAACGCCAACATCCTTCAAAAAAATAAGTTGTAGGGTTTGCCGTTAAGACATGTAAAAACTTTTTTTCCTCTTAGTTTTCGTTTTGCCAATTAGTGTTACACTCAAGGGGTCAGCAGACAAAAATACTATTTTTGTGAATCGTCTGTAAGGTTTTCTTAATATACCAGTGCTAAAGAAATAGCCATACCCTAATAAACAAATAAGTTGTAGGGTTCGCCGTGAGTTCGGGTAAACAATTATTTTTCCCATAGTTTTTGTTTTCCCACTCAGTGCTACACTGAACGGGTGAGCAGACAAAAATACTATTTTTGTGAGTCGTCTTTAAGGTTTTCTTAACATGTCAGTGCTAAAGAAATAGCCGTACCATAGCAAACAAATAAGTTGTAGGGTTCGCCGTGAGTTCGGGTAAAAAACTATTTTCCCTTAGTTTTTGTTTTGCCACTCAGTGCTACACTCAACGGGTCAGCAGAAAAAAATACTATTTTTGTGAATCGTCTTTAAGGTTTTCTTAACATGTCAGTGCTAAAGAAATAGCCGTACCATAGCAAACAAATAAGTTGTAGGGTTCGCCGTGGAGACAGGTTAAAACCCTTTTTCCTCTTAATTTTCGTTTTGGCCCTCAGTGTTACACTCAACGGGTCAGCACAACGGGTCAGCAGACAAATATACTATTTTTGTGAATCGTCTTTAAGGTTTTCTTAACATGTCAGTGCTAAAGAAGTAGCCGTACCCTAGCAAACAAATAAAATGTAGGGTTCGCCGTGAAGACACGTAAAAATATTTTTTCCTCTTAATTTTCGTTTTTCCAATCAGTGTTACACTCAACGGGTCACCAGACAAAAACATTATTTTTGTGAATCGTCTTTAAGGTTTTCTTAACATGTCAGTGCTAAAAAAATAGCCGTACCCTAGCAAACAAATAAGTTGTAGGGTTCGCCGTTGAGACAGTTAAAACCCTTTTTCCTCTTTTTTTCGTTTTGGCACTCAGTGTTACACTCAACGGGTCAGCAGACAAAAATACTATTTTTGTGAATTGTCTTTAAGGTTTTCCTAGTATATCAGTGCTAAAGAAATAGCCATACCCTAGGAAACAAATAAGTTGTAGGGTTCGCCGTGAGTTCGGGTAAAAAATTGTGTTTTGATTAGTTTTCGTTTAGCCACTCGGGGTTACTTTGAATCGGTCATCAGAGAAAAATAATATTTTTGTGAATGGTCTTTTTGAATTTCCAAAGGTACCAGTGATGAAAAAACACATACATCCTTGAAAACAAATAAGTTGTAGGGTTCGCCGTTAAGACAGGTAAAAACCTTTTTTCCTCTTAATTTTTGTTTTGCCACTCAGTGTTACACTCAAAGGGTCAGCAGACAAAAATACTATTTTTGTGAATCATCTTTAAGGTTTTCTTAACATGTCAGTGCTAAAGAAATAGCCATACCATAGCAAACAAATAAGTTGTAGGGTTCACCGTGGAGACAGGTTAAAACCCCTTTTCCTCTAAATTTTCGTTTTGGCCCTCAGTGTTACACTCAACGGGTCAGCAGACAAAAATACTATTTTTGTGAATTGTCTTTAAGGTTTTCTTAACATGTCAGTGCTAAAGAAATAGTCGTACCCTAGCAAACAAATAAGTTGTAGGGTTCGCCGTGGAGACAGGTACAAACCCTTTTTCCTCTTATTTTTCGTTTTGGCACTCAGTGTTACAATCAACGGGTGAGCAAACAAAAATACTATTTTTGTGAACCGTCTTTAAGGCTTTCCTAATATATCAGTGCTAAAGAAATAGCCATACCCTTGCAAACAAATAAGTTGAAGGGTTCGCCGTGAGTTCGGGTACAAAATTATTTTTCCCTTAGTTTTTGTTTTGCCACTCAGTGCTACACTGAACGGGTCAGCAGACAAAAATACTATTTCTGTGAATCGTCTTTAAGGTTTTCTTAACATGTCAGTGCTAAAGAAATAGCCGTACCATAGCAAACAAATAAGTTGTAGGGTTCGCCGTGGAGACAGGTTAAAACCCTTTTTCCTCTTAATTTTCGTTTTGGCCCTCAGTGTTACACTCAACGGGTCAGAAGACAAAAATACTATTTTTGTAAATCGTCTTTAAGGTTTTCTTAACATGTCAGTGCTAAAGAAATAGCCGTACCCTAGCAAACAAATAAGTTGTAGGGTTCGCCGTGGAGACAGGTAAAACCCTTTTTCCTCTTAATTTTCGTTTTGGCCCTCAGTGTTACACTCAACGGGTCAGCAGACAAAAATACTATTTTTGTGAATCGTCTTTAAGGTTTTTTTAATATATTAGTGTTAAAGAAATAGCCATACCCTAGCAAACAAATAAATTGTAGGGTTCGCCGTGTGTTCGGGTAAAAAAATTTTGTTTTCCTTAGTTCTCGTTTAGCCACTCGTTGTTACTTTTAATGGGTCATCTGAGAAAAATAATATTTTTGTGAATGGTCTTTTTAAACTTCCAAAGGTACCAGTGATGAAAAAACGCCAACATCCTTGAAAACAAATAAGTTGTAGGGTTCGCCGTTAAGCCATGTAAAAACCTTTTTTCCTCTTAATTTTCGTTTTGTCACTTAGTGTTACACTCAAGGGGTCAGCAGAAAAAAATACTAATTTTGTGAATCGTCTTTAAGGGTTTCTTAATATATCAGTGCTAAAGAAATATGCATACCCTAGCAAACAAATAAGTTGTAGGGTTCGCCGTGAGTTCGGGTAAACAATTATTTTTCCCTTAGTTTTTGTTTTCCCACTCAGTGCTACACTGAACGGGTGTGCAGACAAAAATACTATTTTTGTGAATCGTCTTTAAGGTTTTCTTAACATGTCAGTGCTAAAGAAATAGCCGTGTCCTAGCAAACAAATAAGTTGTAGGGTTCGCCGTGGAGACAGTTTAAAACCCTTTTTCCTCTTAATTTTCGTTTTCGCCCTCAGTGTTACACTCCAACGTGTCAGCAGACAATCATACTATTTTTGTGAATCGTCGTTAAGGTTTTCTTAACATGTCAGTGCTAAAGAAGTAGCCGTACCCTAGCAAACAAATAAGTTGTAGGGTTCGCCGTGGAGAAAGGTTAAAACCCTTTTTCCTCTTAATTTTCGTTTTGCCACTCAGTGTTACACTCAAGGGGTCAGCAGATAAAAATACTATTTTTGTGAATCGTCTTTAAGGTTTTCTTAACATGTCAGTGCTAAAGAAATAGCCGTACCCTAGCAAACAAATAAGTTGTAGGGTTCGCCGTGAGTTCGGGTAAAAAATTGTGTTTTGCTTAGTTTCGTTTAGCCACTTGGTGTTACTTTTATTGAGTCATCAGTGAAAAAAATATATTTTTGTGAATGGTCTTTTCAAATTTCCAAAGGTAACAAAGATGAAAAAACACCTACATCCTTGAAAACGAATAACTTGTAGGGTTCGCCGTAAATTGAGGCAAACAATTATTTTCCCTTAGTTTTTGTTTTGTCACTCAGTGTTAAACTTAACGGGTCAGCGGACAAAAATAATACTTTTGTGAATCGTCTTTAAGGTTTTCTTAACATGTCAGTGCTAAAGAAATAGCCATACCATAGCAAACAAATAAGTTGTAGGGTTCGCCGTGGAGACAGGTTAAAACCCATTTTCCTCTTAATTTTCGTTTTGGCCCTCAGTGTTACACTCAACGGGTCAGCAGACAACAATACTATTTTTGTGAATCGTCTTTAAGTTTTTCTTAACATGTCAGTGCTAAAGAAATAGTCGTACCCTAGCAAACAAATAAGTTGTAGGGTTCGACGTGGAGACAGGTAAAAACCCTTTTTCCTCTTAATTTTTCGTTTTGCACTCAGTGTTACACTCAACGGGTGAGCAGACAAAAATACTATTTTTGTGAATCGTCTTTAAGGCTTTCCTAATATATCAGTGCTAAAGAAATAGCCATACCCTTGCAAACAAATAAGTTGTAGGGTTCGCCGTGAGTTCGGGTAAACAATTATTTTTCCCTTAGTTTTTGTTTTGCCACTCAGTGCTACACTGAACGGGTCAGCAGACAAAAATACTATTTCTGTGAATCGTCTTTAAGGTTTTCTTAACATGTCAGTGCTAAAGAAATAGCCGTACCATAGCAAACAAATGAATTGTAGGGTTCGCCGTGGAGACAGGTTAAAACCCTTTTTCCTCTTAATTTTCGTTTTGGCCCTCAGTGTTACACTCAACGGATCAGCAGACAAAAATACTATTTTTGTGAATCGTCTTTAAGGTTTTCTTAACATGTCAGTGCTAAAGAAATAGCCGTACCCTAGCAAACAAATAAGTTGTAGGGTTCGCCGTGAAGACTCGTAAAAACATTTTTCCTCTTAATTTTTGTTTTGCCACTCAGTGTTACACTCAACGGGTCACCAGACAAAAATACTATTTTTGTGAATCGTCTTTAAGGTTTTCTTAACATGTCAGTGCTAAAGAAATAGCCGTACCCTAGCAAACAAATAAGTTGTAGGGTTCGCCGTGGAGACAGGTAAAACCCTTTTTCCTCTTATTTTTCCTTTTGGCACTCAGTGTTACACTCAACGGTCAGCAGACAAAAATACTATTTTTGTGAATTGTCTTTAAGGCTTTCCTAGTATAACAGTGCTAAAGAAATAGCCATACCCTAGGAAACAAATAAGTTGTAGGGTTCGCCGTGAGTTCGGGTAAAAAATTGTGTTTTGATTAGTTTTCGTTTAGCCACTCGGGGTTACTTTGAATGGGTCATCAGAGAAAAATAATATTTTTGTGAATGGTTTTTTTGAACTTCCAAAGGTACCAGTGATGAAAAAACACCTACATCCTTGAAAACAAATAACTTGTAGGGTTCGCCGTAAATTGAGGCAAACAAATATTTTTCCCTTAGTTTTTTTCCCACTCAGTGTTACACTCAACGGGTCAGCAGACAAAAATACTATTTTTGTGAATCGTCTTTAAGGTTTTCTTAACATGTCAGTGCTAAAGAAATAGCCATACCATAGCAAACAAATAAGTTGTAGGGTTCGCCGTGGAGACACGTAAAAACATTTTTTCCTCTTAATTTACGTTTTTCCACTCAGTGTTACACTCAACGGGTCACCAGACAAAAATACTATTTTTGTGAATCGTCTTTAAGGTTTTCTTAACATGTCAGTGCTAAAGAAATAGCCGTACCCTAGCAAACAAATAAGTTGTAGGGTTCGCCGTGGAGACAGGTAAAACCCTTTTTCTCTTAATTTTCGTTTTGGCCCTCAGTGTTACACTCAACGGGTCAGCAGACAAAAATACTATTTTTGTGAATCGTCTTTAAGGTTTTCTTCACATGTCAGTGCTAAAAAAATAGCCGTGTCCTAGCAAACAAATAAGTTGTAGGGTTCGCCATGGAGACAGTTTAAAACCCTTTTTCCTCTTAATTTTCGTTTTGGCCCTCAGTGTTACACTCAACGGGTCAGCGGACAAAAATAATATTTTTATGAATCGTCTTTAAGGTTTTCTTAACATGTCAGTGCTAAAGAAATAGTCGTACCCTAGCAAACAAATAAGTTGTAGGGTTCGCCGTGGAGACAGGTAAAAACCCTTTTTCCTCTTAATTTTCGTTTTGGCACTCAGTGTTACACTCAACGGGTGAGCAGACAAAAATACTACTTTTGTGAATAGTCTTTAAGGCTTTTCTAATATATCAGTGCTAAAGAAATAGTCATACCCTTGCAAACAAATAAGTTGTAGGGTTCGCCGTGAGTTCGGGTAAACAATTATTTTTCCCTTAGTTTTTGTTTTGCCACTCAGTGCTACACTGAACGGGTCAGCAGACAAAAATACTATTTCTGTGAATCGTCTTTAAGGTTTTCTTAACATGTCAGTGCTAAAGAAATAGCCGTACCATAGCAAACAAATGAATTGTAGGGTTCGCCGTGGAGACAGGTTAAAACCCTTTTTCCTCTTAATTTTCGTTTTGGCCCTCAGTGTTACACTCAACGGGTCAGCAGACAAAAATACTATTTTTGTGAATCGTCTTTAAGGTTTTCTTAACATGTCAGTGCTAAAGAAATAGCCGTACCATAGCAAACAAATGAATTGTAGGGTTCGCCGTGGAGACAGGTTAAAACCCTTTTTCCTCTTAATTTTCGTTTTGCCACTCAGTGTTACACTCAACGGGTCACCAGACAAAAATACTATTTTTGTGAATCGTCTTTCAGGTTTTCTTAACATGTCAGTGCTAAAGAAATAGCCGTACCCTAGCAAACAAATAAGTTGTAGGGTTCGCCGTGGAGACAGGTAAAACCCTTTTTCCTCTTATTTTTCCTTTTGGCACTCAGTGTTACACTCAACGGTCAGCAGACAAAAATACTATTTTTGTGAATTGTCTTTAAGGCTTTCCTAGTATATCAGTGCTAAGGAAATAGCCATACCCTAGGAAACAAATAAGTTGTAGGGTTCGCCGTGAGTTCGGGTAAAAAATTGTGTTTTGATTAGTTTTCGTTTAGCCACTCGGGGTTACTTTGAATGGGTCATCAGAGAAAAATAATATTTTTGTGAATGGTCTTTTTGAACTTCCAAAGGTACCAGTGATGAAAAAACACCTACATCCTTTAAAACAAATAAGTTGTAGGGTTCGCCGTTAAGACAGGTAAAAACCTTTTTTCCTCTTAATTTTCGTTTTGCCACTCAGTGTTACACTCAAGGGGTCAGCAGACAAAAATACTATTTTTGTGAATCGTCTTTGAGGTTTTTTAACATGTCAGTGCTAAAGAAATAGCCGTACCCTAGCAAACAAATAAGTTGTAGGGTTCGCCGTGCAGAAAGGTAAAAAGAATTTTTCCTCTTAATTTTCGTTTTGGCACTCAGTGTTACACTCAAAGGGTCAGCAGACAAAAATACTATTTTTGTGAATCGTCTTTAAGGTTTTCTTAAAAAGTCAGTGCTAAAGAAATAGCCATACCCTAGCAAACAAATAAGTTGTAGGGTTCGCCGTGAAGACACGTAAAAACATTTTTTCCTCTTAATTTTCGTTTTTCCACTCAGTGTTACACTGAACGGGTCACCATACAAAAATACTATTTTTGTGAATCGTCTTTAAGGTTTTCTTAACATGTCAGTGCTAAAGAAATAGCCGTACCCTAGCAAACAAATAAGTTGTAGGGTTCGCCGTGGAGACAGGTAAAACCCTTTTTCCTCTTAATTTTCGTTTTGGCCCTCAGTGTTACACTCAACGGGTCAGCAGACAAAAATACTATTGTTGTGAATCGTCTTTAAGGTTTTTTTAATATATTAGTGCTAAAGAAATAGCCATACCCTAGCAAACAAATAAATTGTAGGGTTCGCCGTGTGTTCGGGTAAAACAAATTGTGTTTTCCTTAGTTCTCGTTTAGCCACTCGGTGTTACTTTTAATGGGTCATCAGAGAAAAATAATATTTTTGTGAATGGTCTTTTTAAACTTCCAAAGGTACCAGTGATGAAAAAACACCAACATCCTTGAAAACAAATAAGTTGTAGGGTTCGCCGTTAAGACATGTAAAAACCTTTTTTCCTCTTAATTTTCGTTTTGTCACTTAGTGTTACACTCAAGGGTCAGCACACAAAAATACTATTTTTGTGAATCGTCTTTAAGGTTTTGTTAATATATCAGTGCTAAAGAAATAGCCATACCCTAGCAAACAAATAAGTTGTAGGGTTCGCCGTGAGTTCGGGTAAACAATTATTTTTCCCTTAGTTTTTGTTTTCCCACTCAGTGCTACACTAAACGGGTGAGCAGACAAAAATACTATTTTTGTGAATCGTCTTTAAGGTTTTCTTAACATGTCAGTGCTAAAGAAATAGCCGTGTCCTAGCAAACAAATAAGTTGTAGGGTTCGCCGTGGAGACAGTTTAAAACCCATGTTCCTCTTAATTTTCGTTTTGGCCCTCAGTGTTACACTCAACGGGTCAGCAGACAATCATACTATTTTTGTGAATCGTCTTTAAGGTTTTCTTAACATGTCAGTGCTAAAGAAGTAGCCGTACCCTAGCAAACAAATACGTTGTAGGGTTCGCCGTGAAGACACGTAAAAACATTTTTTCCTCTTAATTTTCGTTTTTCCACTCAGTGTTGCACTCAACGGGTCACCAGACAAAAATACTATTTTTGTGAATCGTTTTTAAGGTTTTCTTAACATGTCAGTGCTAAAGAAATAGCCGTGTCCTAGCAAACAAATAAGTTGTAGGGTTCGCCGTGGAGACAGGTTAAAACCCTTTTTCCTCTTAATTTTCGTTTTGGCACTCAGTGTTACACTCAATGGGTCAGCAGACAAAAATACTATTTTTGTGAATCGTCTTTAAGGTTTTCTTAACATGTCAGTGCTAAAGAAATAGCCATACCCTAGCAAACAAATAAGTTGTAGGGTTGGCCGTGAATTCGGGTAAAAAGTGTGTTTTGCTTAGTTTTTGTTTAGTCACTCGGTGTTACTTTTAATGGGTCATCAGTGAAAAAATATATTTTTGTGAATGGTCTTTTCAAACTTCCAAAGGTAACAGTGACGAAAAAAACACCTACATCCTTGAAAACGAATAACTTGTAGGGTTCGCCGTAAATTGAGGCAAACAATTATTTTTTTCCCTTAGTTTTTGTTTTGCCACTCAGTGTTACACTCAACGGGTCAGCAGAACAAAAATACTATTTTTGTGAATCGTCTTTAAGGTTTTCTTAACATGTCAGTGCTAAAGAAATAGCCATACCATAGCAAACAAATAAGTTGTAGGGTTCGCCGTGGAGACAGGTTAAAAAACCCCTTTTCCTCTTAATTTTCGTTTTGCCACTCAGTGTTACACTCCAAAGGGTCAGCAGACAAAAATACTATTTTTGTGAATCATCTTTAAGGTTTTCTTAACATGTCAGTGCTAAAGAAATACCCGTACCCTAGCAAACAAATAAGTTGTAGGGTTCGCCGTAAGTTCGGGTAAAAAATTTTGTTTTGCTTAGTTTCGTTTAGCCACTCGGTGTTACTTTTTAATGAGACATCAGTGAAAAAATATATTTTTGTGAATGGTCTTTTCAAATTTCCAAAGGTAACAAGAAAGAAAAAAACACCTACATCCTTGAAAACGAA